>LNAC01000047.1:4883723-4943572 GCA_002007465.1 Ailurus styani | reverse complement strand
CCCACCCCCACCCCCCACCCCCCAAGCGCTTCAGGGAGCAAACGAAGCAGCAGTTCTACCGTTTTCAGCCTTGGCAAGCTTGGTGGTGAAGCAAAAGCGTCTCCCTCCCCAAATCTGGCTCTGAGGCAGGGGGAGGCCTCTCTGCCCGAGGCCCCTGCCCCAAACAGGAAGACGCCCCAGTCCAATGACTGCCCTGAACGAGCCTGGCCTCGCCAACCCTGAAAATGGGGCCTTTGGACCTTGCTCATCTCCAGCACCGGGCGGGGCCCCCGGGGCTCCCCACTCCTCGGCATTGGGCCCCTCACCTCTGCTTTCCTTCGCCTCCCCAGGGTACTCCAGGACCAATCGGAGTCCCAGGCCCAGCGGGACCAAAGGGCGAGAGGGTGAGTGCTCAGTGGCCAGAGCGCCTGCACACCGGGAGGGGTCCCGCCACGGGTCCTCGGCCCCAGCCTGTGCCCCCAGACTAGCAAGCCCCTCATCCGTGGCCTCGCCGATGGCCCTCACGGCAGCCTGGATTGCTCACTTTATCGCTACGAGTGGACGGATGGACAGCCACCTGTGCCCGGCCCCTGGTCCCCCAGCGTCAGTCACGGCCTCTGTCTGGCCAGGCCCCAGGTGCTGCTGGGAGCAGACACACCTAAGCCTTGTGATGATTTAGGGAGACAGTTTGGAATGGAGTGCCGGGTAGTATGAGAAAATCCTGGACAACGTCAAGAAGTCAGGAAGCCGGGGTGTTAGACCTGCTCCCACAGTCACTGTTTCCCACGGGGTGGGCACGTGTGCGGTGCTGCTGGGGGGCTTGGCTCAAGGGAGGAGGGGGGCTGCCCGGCCCTTCTGAGTCCACTCTTCCCGGCCAGGCCTGGGTTTCGGCTCGTCTGGGGTGGGAGATCACCAGGGGGCTGTAGGGGGTGCTAGACCTGGGTTGGACCGTCTTCTTCTTTTTTTTTTTTTTAAGATTTTATTTATTTATTTGACACAGAGAGAGAGAGATCAGATCACAAGTAGGCAGAGAGGCAGGTAGAGAGAGAGGAGGAAGCAGGCTCCCCGCTGAGCAGGGAGCCCGATGCGGGGCTCAATCCCAGGACCCTGAGATCATGACCTGAGCCGAAGGCAGAGGCTTTAACCCACGGAGCCACCCAGGCGCCCTGGGTTGGCCCTTCTGTTCCAGGACAGGCTCCATCCCCCTCGCTCACCCGCTCGCCTACCACACCGAGGAGGGCGTGGAGGGTGGAGAGCTTCGGAAGAGGGGCACGGGCGTCCCTGCCCAAGATCACAGCCGCCTTGGGGACTGGGATGGCTGCTCTCAAGGATGACAACTGTGGCCTCAAAGAAGAAAGCAAAGCTTGCTTTCTTGCCCCGCCTTCCCCGTCCATGCTCATTTCCTGCTCCTTGTTTCGCCCTCGGCTTCTGCCCGAGGCCAGCTGGGACCTTCCGGGTGCTGTCCAGTCTTTCCAGAGGGCCTTGGGGGGGTGGGCTGAGCTGGAGGGAGGGTGAGGGGGGCCTCGAAGCGCCCACTGTGGAGGAGTCCACACCAGTCACACCCTCCACGGAGACCTTGCTCCTCAGAGGGCTCTTTGAAGGGACAGGAGAGGTTTCCCGGGTTTCCTACAAAAACAGAAGACGGTGGGCGGAAGCTTGTTCCCACGTTAGGGAGGGCTCATGGGTTTCTTTCTCTGGTTTCAGGGCAGCAAAGGTGACCTGGGGCTGACAGGACCAACAGGAGCAGCTGGGCTTCCTGTAAGTGTCATGCGACCAGAGCTTTCTGTCCCCCATTCCTCCCCCACCCCCACCCCCAACAGAAGCCCTGTCAGGGCCGCACACCCAGAGCCTGGAGCAAACATCCAGAGCCAAGTGAGCATGTGATTTCTATGACGGAGGAAGCTGTCCCACAGCCACGTGGTCGTGGCACTTCCCCGCTGGGCACGGCTCGGGGCAGACCCAGGGACACACGGGTCCCGTTGGGGTACCAGGACCTCAGCCACGTGGCCCGTCTGATGGGATGTAGCGAACACATGTGACCCCCCGCCGCAGGCGTCTGTGTTCCCTGCAGCGAGGTCCCACAGGTGACTGTGCCACGGCCCCCGCCGTCGCGAAGGGGCAGAAGCAAAAGGAGGGACAGGACCATTATAATGCACGGAGGGGATGTCTCGTGACAGGGGAAGGCTTCCCGAGAGGCTGGCTTCCCAGTTTGCAGCTGATTTCCTGCCGTGCCGCCGTTATGAAAGCGGACGGCCTGAGAGCCGGGACCTCCACCCCCACCCACTTGAAGGTTTGCATCTGTGCACCGGCTCCACGCCTGGTCCTCCTCCGGCCAGCCCCGGCTGGCCCTGCCTCGTGCTGCTCCCCTCGCTGAGGTCATGGAGAACAACCTGTACCTTGTAAAGGGGGTTGAGCTGCTTCACGGTCACTTTTCTAACCAGCGCCTTCCAGGAGAGCCGTGCAAACACCTCTTCTGCTGGGAGAGTGCTCTGCACCTAGACGGTGCCCTCAGTACCTGCCTCCCGCTGGCAGGAGCCACCTGCAAGTAGAGGGCCGCCAGCCAGGACCTTGGCTGCAGAGCGAGAAACCTGGAACTGCGGTCTTGGCTTTGCCCAGAACTCATTATGCATCTCGAGGTCCAGTCCCTTTGTCCCCCTTCTGTAAAACGGGGATAATTAAGCCTGTCTCGGATGACTTGGCATCAGACCTTTCTGAGCCTGGGAGGAAGGCCGGGGCGGCCATCCTGTCTTTTCTCATGAACGTGTCTTCATTTCTCTGATTTATTGCAGGGTTTACACGGACCACCCGGGGACAAAGGAAACCGGGTGAGTCTGAGCCCTTGCACTTTGGCTCTGGTTACTAATGTCTTCATGATGTGGTGGAATGATCAATTGGGGATGCCTGACCCAACATTGGCAAATACGGTTCTTCCTGCTTAATGATCCTAAAGGAAAGGGCTCTGTAGTGAGGGGGCTTGCTCTGTAGTGTGGGGGAAGCCTGGGGCCTCATCATGAAACGGAAGGTTTTTTTCCATGTGGCAAGGGGAGACCGAATCCCACGGTGGCCATCAGATTAGCACTGCCCTCCAGCAACGGGAGCCACGTGCCCACTCTCTGCAGCACCTTGCTCACGGACCCCCTCCACGGTATTTTTGGACCCATCATTGCCTAATCGTAGCCTTCTGAGACTTCGTTTCACTAGGCATCCCAGGCCCCTGGTGAGAAATACATTTCAGTTCCAAGCACAAGCACACAGCTGTTGTAAGCAGCCAACCCTCAAAAAAAGGATCACGGCCATGATTTCTCTTGGAAAGAGTCCACGGGACCATGAAATGAATTGCGCCTCCCGAGGTCCTTTGCTGTCCCTTTGGTTTCTGCCATCATCCCCAGCACACAGCTGTTGAGCGTCCACAGCACCCACAGCCACGTGGTAGGTCGTGACGCACGCCACGTGTCAGACACAGGCCACATCTGGGCCCAGCAGGGACCATTTAACCGCCTCTGACCCAGAGACGAGCTGTGGGTCCGTTCACAGAATGTCTCGTCTGCTGCTTCATCGCAGCGCTCCCCATAGTGTGACCCACAGCACCTAGAGGCCCCAGGGCATCTTCCAGCGGGTCGTGTTGTCCAAGGTTCTCCGAGGGAGGAGAGGACAAGCAGAAGAACGGAGGGGGAGACAGGCCGGAACCACAACAAAGTTTACCGAGCTCACACAGCGCGGTCGGGGCAGAGCAGATGGCTGCTAGATCCCAGGTCCTCCAGCAGATCTTCGAATACTGATCACCATGTTCATGGTTAGAAAGTGCCAGAATCTGTATGCTTATATCTTGCACCAATCCCAATCTTTTCCATTTAAGATATTTATTGGACTCTTCTCTAGCCCTAAATTCTCCTTCCTGGGAGCTGGTCGAAAGTAACTCGATTTGTTCCATATATTCTGTAAAGGAGAGGAAACAGGTAGAGTGATGCCTGCCAAACTGTTCGTGGAAGACCAAGTCTAGAAACCGCTAGAATTATCAGACCTGCTTCCAGAAATGTGCTGGCTGGGAAGGCAGGGCCACCTTCCTTCCTGTGCCATCAAAGAATTTAAGCCAAAAAAAAAAAATTTGATCATTCCACCTCTTAGCTGGCATACTAATCTCCTTCCTAACTTATTTCTAAAGTGTTCTGGTTGTCTTTATCTTACTCAGTTAATACCTTTACAAGACCAGTGCTCTAACCCCTGAGCTATGGAGCCTCAGTTAATACCTTTAAACTATTTCTTAAGACGTTCTCAGTTGGCTTGTGGCAGTGAGCTATCTGAAGGCCGCACAACCAGCCATGACCGTGTTGCCCTTGAACGTGGGGCAGGCTGGTGCCCTTGTCACAGGTGGAGGGTCAGCAGGCGGCAGGGGGCGCTGGTGCAAGGCTCTGGGGTTGAATGGGCCAGTGAGGCCCCAGGAATCAGCGGGAGAATATTTCTCCTCCACTTCTCCTTCCTAAGGCTTTTCAAATCTGCCCCTGCCCCACCTGTCCATTAGCAATACGTACTTTTACTTAGTAAAAGTCAAGGCCAGAAAACAGTCAAGTTGCGTGAACCTGCTCTCCGGTAAACCATAAGGATAACTGACTTATTCCAAAGAGCAGATTTGCGAATCAAAGAACAGCTTGCATCCTGAGAGATCTGACTCTCAGGACGCCAGAATGTCCTGGAAGAGTGCCCCCTGCATCTCGCCTTCTAGATCAGAGCTGTCTACACCACTGGCCCTTGCACAGCTCTTGAGGGGAGACGTGAGGGTTTCGTAATAAAGCCTTCAAAATGAAGGAAGTTCTAAGCAGTCAGCACTTTGCCATGGACAGTTCTTTCCTGAGGCCTGGAAACTCAGAATAGTGACACTTTGGTCAAGGGAAAAGGCCAGAGGGGCTTCAATGACGTTCTAGTCAGAAGCCTCACCTCTGCTCGTGAAGGGGAAGCTGCAGGTGTCCTGAGCCTGTCCCCCACTGGGCATGAGAAGGAGGCTGCCTACGGCCCCTCAAACTCCACTCCACGTCCCTTCCCCCTCAGAGAGGCCCAGATGGGCACACCGCAAGCCCGTTGTCCCATCTTCTGGTGAACGGGGACACCGTCTTGAAACAACACTTCTCTGTGTCCCACCAGGCAACGGTCTTGGAGCCTCGTCCCCATTCCCGAGAGGAAGACAGTCCTTGTCCTCGTGGCACACAGGGCCCAGAGCCCAGAACAGGCCGTTTTCTAAGGGGACACACATGGCCGTGGAAAGGCTGTCCTGTCCTTGTCACAAGGGACGCCCTTCCCGCCCTCTAACAGCCCCGGGAATTTGGCCCGGGAGCCACGTTTAGGATGAAAGAGTTTGTCACAAGATAAAGGGTGCCCCAGGGGAGCACCTGGGTGGCTCAGTCGGTTAGGCATCCGACTCTCGATCTCAGCTCAGGTCTCTATCTCAGGGTCATGAGTTCAAGTCCAACACAGAGCTCACTTAACAAAAAGGGAAGGGGGGAGAAAAAAAAGATAAAGGGTGGCATGAATTTGACATTTGGCATCAAGAAAATTGGGTGCAGCAATGGAGCTCCCTGCCAGCCGGCCAACTGGAAGGTCTGTGTGTGTGCGGAGGCCGCGGTCACTCTGTGCGACCCCCTGCCCAGGGGGTGTGTGCGTGCTTGCGTGTGTGAGCGGCCTGCTCTGCCAGGCCCCCCTTGCTTCCTTACCTCTCCGTCCTCCGTTATCTCTTTTGGCCGAGGCCGGACTCTTCCTTCCTTCTCTCCTTCAGTACTTCTCCGCGAGACGCACTCGCCCCCTCCCCAGACCCCCACCCCCGCAATCTTGCCCGCCACTCTCCCAGCTTCCACTCGGTTCCTCTGAAATCAAGTTATGTATCTGTATTGTTTTAATATTTTTATTTTTATTTTTATTCCATAGCACAAACCCTCCCCAATGTCCTTAACCCGGCCATCCTATCCCTACTGTATCTGTATTTTTTAGAGAGACGGACGCTGCTTGACTTTTATTTGCCATTTCCCCTCTTAGAATCCCCTCTTGCCAGGGCCTCTTCTGCCTCGCTGTCTGGGGTAGGAATATGGAAGTCTAGTACTCTAGTACATTTGAAAGATGCCCACTTTAAAGACATTTCCTGGGCCCTTAGGACCTGGCTCTCTCCATACTGCAAACTACACAGCCTGAAATTCAGGCTGAAATTTGCCCTCTGAGACCTGCGGGCAAATGATCAGGGACCTAGATCCCTAATCCCACCAACTCCTGGGGAGCTTTCCCTACTCTTCAGACGTAGGCAACCGCATTCACTTTTACACGGGCCTGACCCAAGGAGAAAGAGGCACCACTTTGCTGAGAAAGCCTACCCTGGGGCTTCCCATCCAAACAGCTAGCGGATTTGCTGGCCCCCTGTGCAGGGACCTTTCACGCTGTCACGTTCTCCCTGGTGGCGTGGCTCAGAGCCAGTGCCACCGCGCCTAATACAGTGACACACATGTCCTGCCGAACACATCAGTTTCCAAGGAAGCGTCTGCACTTCAGAAAACTCACTCAGAACAATCCACTGGCAATTACAGGGAACCTCTGGAGTCAGGAAATTGGAGGGGTTTCCAAGGATTCAGAGAAACATAAGAAACATTCTCGTCCTTGGCCCGGGATCCCGGGAACCCGCAGCCTGCCGCTACAGGGACACGGTAGCCGGCGGCAGGCTCGCCTCCGGGACGGGCTCACAAGAACTCATCGTCGCCACTGTCATGGCTGTGAAGCAGCCAGCGTTACTGAGCACGGACTCTGGGCCACGATGAAATGGCACCATTAAATGTGCACAAAGACATCACAGCAAAGTTTTGCAGCAGGTGTTACTGTCCACATGGTACAGGTGAAGAAAAATAAGGCTCAGAGAGGTTGAGTGACTTCCCAAAGGCACACCGCTGGTCCTAGGCAGGACCCGCTCTGGTTCCAAGCCTCTCTTCTGATCCCTGTGCTGCCTGCCCTCGAGGCCCTGTCTGTGGAAGTCCCCGCCAGCCTTCGGCAGCGGAGGAGAACCATCCCCAAGAAGACTCCCCACGGACACACTTGGCCCCTTTATAAGGAGACCCAGTGTGGGAAAATCCAAACTCAAGTTCATGAGTCATGAGACGCAGGGGCACTGTTCCATAGCCTTTCTTGAAGTGGAGAGAGACCCTGACACGTACAAAAGGGGGTTCGATTTAGAAAGATGATGCTTACTGAAGTTCTTCAGAAACAAATGAGTTCCTTGAACCAACTTGTCTATGTACCAATTAGCTGCCTCTGATTCAGACCAGAGACCAGAGACACATGCAATGGGAGGACCTAGCAGAGAGCCAGGGGCCACCCAGGAACCCTGGACACGCATGTCCAAACGTGTGCTTGCATACTCACACACTCGCACGTGTACACACGTGTAAACACACACCCGTGTACACACATACACACATATGTGCAGGCATGTATTACATACATTCATACCCGTGTGCACGCATGCGCGCACACACGCCCACGCCCCAGGGCTCTAAATAAAATCATCTTGCCTCCTGATAGAATATCAAAGGGATGAACACCAACAGGGACCAAAGAGGTCAGGTCAAAGTCTTTCAAAAATGGACCCCCAAGAGAAGGAAATAGGTCCCCTGTTCACCCCAGGCCTGCTCTGGGCTCAGAATGAGCAAAACTGGCCCCGAGTAGCTTCCCCTTGCATCTCCCTCCACCCCCAGCTCGGTGCCCTACTGCTCCCGGGCCCCAGGCCTCGATTCCCTCCCCTGCCCCCCTGCCCCCGGCTCTAGCCAAGTTTCCCAGTTTCCAGAGGGGTGGGGATGGATGCTCACCTCAAATCCCACTGGGAAGAACATCCTCATTAAGCGATGCTCTTGTCCCCTCTTTGATTTTTTTTTTTCTTTTTCTGTTTCTAACCTGAACACCTGAAGGATCCTAAAGTTTTGATGTTATTTTTCTCTCTCGGACTAAACCATTATTTCCAGGGGGAGAGGGGGAAGAAAGGCTCTAGGGGGCCTAAAGGGAATAAGGGAGACCAAGGAGCGCCTGGATTAGATGCCCCCTGCCCGTTGGTATGTCTTCATGTATCACTTGCATTGTTCTGGATTTTTCCTTGAGGCTTGCAAGCCAGAAACCAAGAAGGCAAATGAACTAAGTTGAGGAGGGAATGCCTGCCCTGATGCTACCAAATCCATCGGGTCCCTTGGCCGGGGCAGGTCTGCCTGCTGGGGGAGGCGCCCTCAAACCACAGCTGTGAGCCATTCTGGCAAACCCCTTCCCTCCGAAGATGCAGAACGATTGATGTGTGGAAAGAAGAGCCCTCTCCCAAGCCGGGGGTTTGGAGCCCTTCGCTCCAGGATAGCTCTGGAAGCCAGTGTACCGTTTGTGAGCCACACATTTGCCTTCTTCGTTTCGTGGCCACCTCTGTGCCCAACGGTTCACGCCGTTGGAATCCTCCGTCAGGATGCAGGACACCCGGAGCTGTGTCTCCCTGGGTGTCCCATCTAGGCCCTAGATGCGGCAGAACCAGGCCAGAAGGGGGGCTTTTAATATAGAACCTTCCAGAGCCCACTAGGCATGCAGCTAAACCTGTGAAGCCACGGACCACAATCAGTAGACGGACCCCCCTTCCAGAGACCCCCAAACAAGCTTATGGAGAATGATTCATGGCACATTAGCCAGGCTTCCCAAGTGCCCTCACAATCCGTTTGAAGGTTCTAAAAATTATGATACGCTAAGTTTGAAGTCCACCCGTGTTCATTCCGAGTGGGTCTCTAAAGGGAGAGGGGGCCGGCTGTACCCGTGCCAAAGCTTGGCTCTCACGGAAGCCAGAGAGAGCACCAAAGCTGAACCTGGCAAGTGGGAATCCGCTGGATTTGGGCCCCTGCTTGTAGCCGCCTCGAGGGTCCTGCATCCTGGCTGGGGTCGGACTTGGCCTCTCCACTCCACAGTCGGAGCTGGCCAGTCTTGACCTAAATAATCATCGTGGTTGGTTTTGTGAACAGGGACACCGAGGTTTTAAAGGAGAGAAAGGGGAGCCGGGGTTACCAGGGCTGGACGGACTGGATGCCCCATGCCCATTGGTATGGCGTCACCCTCCCCTGCCTGCATGGCCGATTCCGGCTTCCCCACGTGTGTGGTTCTCGCCTGCATGCCTCTCCCCCCACCCCTGCTCCACGCTGCCTACCCCTTCTCTCTGTAGACCCTAAGGGTCACCCTGCCCTGGCCTGTCCTCAGGAGCATCCCAAGTTTGCCAAGATGTTTTCTTGGCTTCCTCCCGCAGCTGCTTCAAAAGCACACCCCCTTCCCGTGAGCCGCTCGCCCGCCCCCTAAGCCAGCTTTGGCTGCATCCGATCCTCCTTTCACAGCTGCTTCTAGCCATCCTGCCCCTAGAAACAAAGCTAAGGAAATGGATTCTTTCGGTGGGTTCTTAGCAACCGAGACTTCTCTTCCTTCACGCACTACAGTTGCTTCGGCAACAGTATCCACTGAGCACCTGGCAAAACCCTCGAATGAGATGCTGAGCCAGTCCCACACTCCTTCCTGCCCCACCATCTCTCGAGGTGGCAGGGACAGAAGGGCATGCTCCTAAACACGGGTAGACTGAGGGGTTCTAGAATGGCCATAGAAAAGGGGGCCCCCTGCCCGTTCTTCTAGCCTGGGTCTGGGGTTGCTGCCCCGGTGGTACCACCAGAACCAGGGGAGGGTCCCAGAGCAGGATTGAAGATGTTAAAGGGCTCGTCCCTTTTGCTCAGATCCTGGAAGACACTAGAAGATCCTCCCTTAGCTTCCCTTGCTTCCATCTTTGGGTGGTTCCCCTCCAGCAAGTCTGGGAGAGAATGGAAAGGTTGGGAATGTCATTGAGGTCGAGAAGCGAGGAGGTGGGGAGGCACTTAAGAACCCTCTCCAAGCATGTCCCGGCGGAGTGGTCACAGTGTGGCTCGCGCAGGGCCCCGGCCCCCTCGGGCAGGGACATTCTCGCCCCCACACCCGTGCTTTCACCTCCTGCCAGGGGAGCAGACGATGGTGCCTCATTCCAAGGCCATTGACTTAAGTGGTTCCTGCTCTTCTAAACATCCCCCGGGCGTCTGGAGTTCCTAGAGCTATTTTCATGCAAGTAAAGTCAGATGAGGACCCCCGGTCCCACATCCCACCCCAGGGTCCCATGATAGAAACTTTTTAGGACCGGTATATGCAACAAAAGAAGAGCGCAGAATAGATTGCTTCCTGTTCTGCCACCGCTGAAACTCCCGCTCGCCGCCCCCACTTCCCCACTGCCCTGCCTGATGAACCCGAGCACCCATGGGGTTCCCTGGTTCCTCCTGAGCACGGTCTGAGCGCCTCGAGCTCCGCCAGCTGCTGCCCCAGCCGCCGGCTCCTCTCTCCCTCGCTCCCTCTGCCCGCCCGGCTCTCCTGCGCCCCCCCTGCCGCCGTCACGTGCCAATGGGAATGCCGCTGTGGCCCGCGGAGGCTCCTCTCCCTTCCAGAGTCCATGTGAGATGTTGCAGCGTGCTGGGCTGGGGAACGGGGCAGAAGGTCTTCGTGAGGCCTCGGAATGTACCACCTCCCCCTGCAGACCCAGAGGGGACAGCGAAGGTCATCTTTACTTGGTCCTTAATGCAAACCGTGTTTCTCACCATTGCTCTTTTCCCGTCTCCCGCGCTGTTATTGTGGACGTGGGGGCCGGGGAGCTAGCTTAGTACAAGGTAACCAGACTTCTTCGGCCCTCCGTGTCGGGCCGGCTGCCTGTTGAACGCCAGGTGAGCGGTTTAGGCACCTGTCACGGTGCTGAAATTGGTCTGGAGCACAGAGGGCTCCCTTTCGGCCGCCTCTGGGCTGACCATTGGCTCTGGTCCCCGAAACCCTGTGTCCATCCCTGCCGTGCCCTGGAGTGTGAATTCTAGAATCTGGGCTGCAATTCTAGTAGACAAACTGAGAACCAGATCTCTGCCCCAGTTCGGCCCCCACCCTCCCCACTTTGTCTCACGAAAGTTCCAGGTTCCCCAAAGGGTATGCCAGGGCGGCCGGGACATCGGGGCCCCGAGGTGTTCCACGGGGGCCGCCAGCAAAGGAGACAAACGGCACACAGTTGATTCCCACCCTCCACTTCCTCTTCCCACCCCCCCACCCCAAATCCCCAGCAACGGCTAGGGCTGTGCCAGGGGCCAGCGTCACCTTGCGGAAGGCACCTCAGGGCCACATGGCAATACCTGGGAGTGAGGTGGCTTGCCGCTTTGTGTCCCGTCCTCCACCTTACTGATGATCACAGGGGCCTGCCCAGACGTCCTCCTCCTACCGCTAAGGAAGAGAGGCAACTAAGACAGCGGGAGACCTGGGGCCGGTAGCAGCCGCCGCACATAGCCATGGCTTCCCAGGTTTCACAGAGGAACACAGGCCACCGAGCGCTGAGTGACTTACCCATGAGCGCCCAGCACTCAGTCCAGCCGGAGCAGAGACCCTTAGGGCTGTCCTTAACAGGCTAGGGCTGGCCCCGAAGCCTAGCGCAGCCCCTCTTGGCCTGGCACTACAACTCCATGGGGCCCTAGTCAATGGGACGTCCGCCTGGCTGGATTCCCAGCCCCTCCGAGGCTCCGCCCCGCAGCGGAGAGAAATAGACAAGGGGCGGGCTGTGTCCTGACTGGCTGCCGCGGGGTGTGTGGCCCTTGTCCCCCGTCCCGCCGGCTTGGGGGGCCTGTCTCAGAGCCTGAGCCGTCTGCCTTCCTTCCCCACCGCAGGGCGAAGACGGCTTGCCAGTCCAGGGCTGTTGGAACAAGGTAAGGCCGCGCAGTGGTTTGCGGTGCCTCCGGGACCCCGGGGTACTCGCGGCTCCTTCTCAAGTGTGATTAAACACGTGCAGTTTGCATCCGGGGCTTCTCTGCAAACGGCGTGGGTCGAGAAAGGAACGCTCCCCAAGGCACCGTGCCCATTAAGCGTCCCACACACTGCATGCACTTAGGGAACTTTTAAAAAATGCTTTTCAAGGCCTCCGCAGATCCCAGCGTCTGGAATTTCCATGTAGCCACACTGCTGACATGTTTATGCTTTCTGTGGTTAATTTCCACAGCACCTTTCCTCCGAGGACTACTAGACCACTTTTTAAAGTTAATTATCAGTAGCTCTCCTCACAGTGTTCATGCGAGGTCGTTTAAGCCATCCAGCCACATGATGACGTTTATCCAGTTGTAGGAAATCTGAGTTGCTGAGACGATACACTCACATGCTTCCCTACTGCCTGGTGGAGACTGGCGGGTTCACCACTCTACCCTTCCCCTGGAACTTGAGCAGCCAGAACTTCATGCTGGCACACAGGAGTCCGGCAGCCCAGCCCCTCCCGGGGCCCCAGAGTTTTCGTTTAATCACCCGCCTTGGTCAGGACCCCCAAAGCACAGGGCTCCTCCACTGGACGAGGGCCATCGATTTGACAATCCAGCTTGCTGGCGGGTCCCCGGCAAAGGTAGCAGCTGCCATGCCGCTCACCCTCCCTCCGCAGCTCCCCTCCACCTTGCTCTGCTGCCATGTCTCACGGCCCTCACCCCGTGGTCTCCAGGTGTTGGGTTGTCCTCAGAAAAGGGCCGGAGACCCCAGCACGTCCAAGAGCTGGTGCTTCGGTCATCTAGTCCCCTCCGAGTGACCGCAGACAAACACTTACAATCAACTAAATGCCCAGCATCTCATTTGTTCACAGGATTGAGTTAAAAGTAGGGAACCCGCCAAGACACCAGGCCCCGGACAGGGTCCCTACACGCCCAGACCCGCAAAGCATCCCTGACCAGAGAGAGGGAGAGCTCGGTCTCAGGGGAGAGGCCACCCCGAGAATCTGCCCCTCATCCCCTCCGTGTGTTCCCCTAGGCCTGGTTAAAACTCCGCAGACGCAGGGAAGAGGCCTGTGGAATGAGGCGTTTGCAAGATTTCCTTCTTCATGGTTGCAGCTGATGGTTAGGAGATGGGAGTGGTTGAGCTCAGCAGGGGAAGAAGAGCTACTGTGCAGAGCTAGAGCTCCGGTGTCTTGGGGAGGCAGCCCGAGAACCTCCTGTCTGTTGGTTCGCGCCATAAACTCAATCTGGGAAGATGCGGTAATTCATTCCACAGCCGGGCCTCCCAAGGCCACATGGAGAGCAGGTGCCCTCTAGTGTCCGTGAAGGGGGTGACAGGAAGGCGAAAGTGATTTTCTGCCTTTGGGGTGCAGACAGCACCAGGGTCTTCCACCCAGGGGGCCGTGGCGCCCCTCTCCAGAGCTGCCCGCCGCCCCGGCCCTCCAAAGAGCCATAAAGGAGACACCCATAAACCCCCCGACACTAACTCTACTTTGTTCCATGTGTTTTTGTTTTGCAGTGATGCCTCTAACCTGGGACTGGCCTGTGTGTGTGTTTGTACATAGAATATTTATTTTTATACAGTTTTCACTTTTTGAAAATGCCAGAAGTATGATGCATCTTACAGATTATTAAAAAAAAGAAAAAAGAAAAACCTGCATGTTTTGTACAGAAAATGCCAGCCTCCTTCCCTTTGTTTACAAGATGTTTTGTATAAGTCTACGACTCTAATACACTTTTTGTTTGTGAGTATGGGCATATGTTTGCATGATATTTGTGCACAAGTATTGAAGCTTAATAAATTATTGCGTTCTGGTGCCAAAGGTGGCCAAGCCAGCACTGAGGTGCTCGCTAGCTTATGTGTGAATTCATAGGGGCATGGAGGTCAGTGGTGTTTGCCAACTAGGTGTGTCTAAGAATATTTTAAACTCTTATGGATTTTCACTATTAAAAAAAATGAAACATGGCAAATCATGATCCCAATCATTAAATTAAATACATTCTTTCTTGCGAAAGCAGGAAGTCCCAGGAGGTCCTCAGAAGAATAGGGTAACATATAGAAACGTGAGGTCCAATAGTGAGAGGGAGGGGGCGGTCACTTAAGCAAGGTCCCTTGTATGTAACATAGCCCAAGTTCGTTGTGGTGCCATTTGAGCATTTCAAGTTCAAGTTCAGGTCCACCGAAATCTCCTGGGTCCCCAGGATTCTAAAGAGCTATTTGTTATAGCTTTCGGTATTGGAGGGATTTTGTGTTTTTCTTCCTTTTGAGTGACAGTGAGTAGTGACAGCCATTGCTGCTGCTGGTGGTTCATGGGGTACAGATTGGCAAGGCCCCCTCACCCCTAGCCACTGAGAGCTATGCCTCATTGCCATTCCGCTCCAGCCAAGAATGTTCAAAGAACACTCACAAATCGGGGCCACATTAGCCATCTGAAGTTGGGTTTATTTTTTAAGAAATAGAGTTTTACAGAGTCCCATTCACAGTGCAGAGCTTAGTAAAGGTCTCAGGAACTTTGCCTGAAAGACTACCTATGACCCCACTGTGGGGCTGCCCACAGGTTTACTCTTCGATATTTGAAAACATAAATTGGTGTTGCTTTGGGCCTTGAAAATAACTCATTGGGTAGTGTAACCACCCCCCCCATTTGATTTCATTTTAATTTTTCTTAGTAGATCCTTTCTTCATAGACGGGACTGTGGCAACGCAGACTCAGACTCTGACCACACACAGTCATGGCCGTGAACTCCTTGTGAGGGGGCTTCACAGTCAGGAGACCCTTGCCACATGGTGGTAATGGGACCCACGGCTGCCCAGACCCACGGGGACCAACCATTCCCACTCCAGATGTCCACTCCATGTTTTGGGAATCAGACAGCTTCCTCCTCGGAGTCTTGCCTTCCTCATCTGCAAAGCAAAATGGGGACACTGGAGCTGGCCTCTGTGGTCATTGAACGGAGCTCACCTGTCCCCTCCCCGCGGGGCAGAAGCACCAGGGCCCCGGGCCCAAGCCGCCAGCGGGCACAGTTCCTCTTCCTCTGGGGGGAGGGTTCCAGGATGGGGCCCTTTCCAAATCATCCTGAGTCCAGGGACCCTTCTCACCCCGAGCCAGGGCTGATGCCTCAGGCAGAGTGCCACGAGCCTGAGCCCACAGTACTTTCAGGGGCTCAGAGAATATTTTCATTTTTATTTCTTTTAAATTCTGGGGAAAAAATGAATCTATAATAAATGAATCCAACCAGGGTTACATTTGTCTTTCTACCAGAGCAATCATAAAATATCATTTTTGCCACAGAGGCAAAACTGTCTACAGTCCACGAAAGTCGCAGTGCAGCCCCACCCACACCCTCTGCTCCCCAAGATCTGCTGATTTCCCCCACCTGCAGTGCCACCCCCTCACCCCTTCCTTCCCCTTCCTTCCACCCCAATGGGGGTCCTGAAGAATCAGGGCAACCTGGCTCTCGTCCACCCGCTCCTTTTCAGGCTCTCGTTGGAGCAGTCCGAACCCGCGGATGGCCTCAGACTAGAGTCCAGCATTAGCTGGAAGGCTCCAGCCCCTGAGCTTCTGCGGGCGCTGAATGCCCTGGGTAACTGGCCAGGTAGAACCTTCTCGCACTTTCTCCCAGTCCTGGTGTTAGCATTTCCTCATTACACCCCAGCTAACACCACAGGGACCCAAAGCCCCTCACAAGAGTACAGAGAATAGCAGAGACATACGTGTGAGGAAAAGTTTAAAAGTCAGTGAAATAAGTGCAGAGAAGGAGACAGGAGTCCCCGATGGGCCAGAAAGGTGCTCCACGCATTTCCCTGCAAGCCGCCTGTGGTCAGAGGCAAAAAGGAGCAATCCACCCAGTTTCGGTGACCGCGCTGCCCTCCCCAGCGGGTGGACCCCGTGTGCGGGGTCACTGTCTCTGCCTGGTCTTTGGAGCTCGAGTCTCCTCAGCCAGATCCCTCCTCCCTGCAGGGCCTGACTTCGGGGCTTCCCTGTGCGCCTTCCCTGGAACCTCGCTCAACTCGTCTCTGGGTCAGAGGCGGTGCAGGGAGATGAGAAGTAGGGGGCTGGGGATGGGCCCTCGAGCGAGCAGACCCAAAGCACAAGGAGTAGCGCTGCAGGAGCTCAGATCAGAGGACAGCCCCCCGCCCCCCCAGGGCCGGAACCAGAGAGTGTCCTCAGAGCTCAGACACACTCACAGCCCCTTTACCGAGAACGAGAACCTGCCAGGAAGCGAAGGCAGCACCCAAGCCCCGCCCCGTGGGGCAAATTACAGTCCTGCTGGCGAGCATCCTCTATGCATTGTTGAGTGCTGGGTCTTGAGTCGCGTTGCCTTCGGTGGCTCACTCCCCCGTCCAGCCCTGCATGCTGGCTCAGACCCCCTCTTACTGCCCCGCCCTGCCTACCTGCAGGCCCGGGAACGCCTGAGAGACTGAGTCAGGGCCCCCACGGGTGACCGGGGACCGGGTGGTCCCCGCCCAAACCACCGCTCTCACCAACATCCGTGACCTGTGCCTCTGTGGCCACGTGGGCCGAAGGAAGCCCCACCTGGCCAGGGAAGGAATGAATGACTCCTTCCACGTGGGCCCGCCCCGCCCCACCTCTGCCTCGCTCTGTGCTTCTGCCCTGCCGGATGAGAGCGGGCCTCCCTGCACCAGGGGGCCCCTGACGTCCTCTGGCAGAATGAACCGCCACAGACCTGGGGGGCGTTCAGGGGAACCCGAGAAGGGGAGGGCGCTGGCCCGCAGGCCAGGAGGCTCAGCCTCCAGTCCCTCCTCCGAGGTCAGCCCTGTGGCACGGGACAACTTACTCCAGCTCTCAGTTTCCCCAAACGACAAAGGAGGAAGTGGACTTGGGTGACCTCTGATGACCTGAAACCCGCTGATCCCACAGACCGGTGGGCATCTGGGAGGACTGGGGTGTTGGGGCGTCCCCCGGCCCCCCGGCTTGCGCTGTCCGGCTGGGCTAGTGTGATGCATGGAGCTGGCATGACCACGCTGTGTGCTGCATGCGTGTTCCCCGTGACCGTGACAACCGGGACTCCCAGGAGCCGGAGCTGGCGGGGTCCGTGAGTGGGGGGGTCGGCTCTCCTCGGGCAGGGATGGCGCCAGAGGCAGTTTCTCTCACTGGCGTCTACACTGCTAAATTCATCAGAGATGAAGTGATACCAGGTGTACCCAGCTAACGCCCTACAAATGTTCGAGGACACTGTGCTGCCGTGGCAAGGTTCTCCCGGCCTCCCCCCGTATCTGGCTCTCTGCACCCCTGTCCATGCACCCCCGCCCGCACTGGCCCAGCCTGGCCGCCCCCCACCCCCAGACCCTGTGCCTGGACTCACTTTCAGATACCCCGAGAGCCGAGCACGCACGGCTGTCTGCCCTGAAAAGGAGGAAGGGCTGGGCCACTGGTGAGTGACCCGGGGGGAGCGCAGGGAAGGAAGGACCAGGAGGGACCAGCTGCTCCTTTCTTCAAGGAGCGGATTTTGGATTTTCGAGGTGGGTTTCCTTGAGGCAGCAGGCTCCTCCGTGTGGTGGAGGAGGGGAGACGGCGCAGGGGAAGGAGCTGCGTTCCCCCTGCTAAGGCAGAATTGCACACACAGAGTGACCCCCCAGTCCCTGGGAAAGGCCCGCCTCCGGGGCACAGCCAAGCATCTGCCAAGAGGGCAGGGCTGGACTGAGGTCAAGCTGCAGCCCTGTGGGGCCTTCCCTGGCCCCGGATCGGCTCGTAGGTCCCCGCGTACACACTCCGCCTTCCCCTCCCCACCTTCACCCATGCCAGGCCGTTCGCCTGCAAGGCTGTTCTTTCTCACTTGCCAAAATCCTACCCTCCTTTCAAGGCCCAGCTCAGGCCGCCAGGGCCTGGGGAAGACTTTTCTGGGTCCCTAAGTTGGGGGAGCCTCCCTGGTCGGAAAAACCCAGAACTGGGTGGTCTTTTCTTCCTCTGTTAGAGAAGAAAGACTCAGTCTTCCACACTAGACAGCGAACTCTTGGAGAGAAGGGAATTTCTAGTTCATAGGGCACCTGGAGACCTAGCTCAACGTCTCCCTCCCATGGTCAAGGTTCATAAACATCACGACCTGCTGAGTCATCAGTCCATTTGATTAAAGCTCCTACTATGTGCACGCAGTGGGCGGGGAGACCAGGGCTACTGTGGACTGTGAGGTCCCGTCTGCCTGCCAGGGGTTAACAGGGATGCCCAGCAATGCAAAGACGTCGGGCTAAGTGCTCAGTGAGGGCACAGCCAGAGGACTCCGTGGCGGCCGGTGTGGCCAGAACACGGAGAGGGAGTTTGCACCGAGGAGGGAGGGAGGAGCTGGCTGCCACAGACAAGCCGCCTCTCCCTTGCCTCGTCCTCCAGCCCCTTCCATGGAGCATCGGCCTGGGCCCCACCTGCTTCTCACATCAGGGGAGCGCAAATGAGATTTGTGCAGAAGGAAGGGGGCAGAGAGGGTGGGTCCATGCGGGAGTCCACCGGGGTTGGCCCAGTCTGTGGGATCCACTGGCCCAGGGAGGTGTCCCCACCAGCCAATCCCCAGTGAGGCTCCTTCTCAAACATCCCCTTCTCTATGCCTCCTCAAGGGCCAGAGTCCATGGTTGGTGGCCAAGAAGTGAAGCCAGCCAGCCCAGAGTCTTGGGGAAAGCGCCTTGCCCTGGAGGAGGGAGAAGACGGAGCTGCCCCGGACAGAGGGTCGAGGGCCAAACCCTTCCCAGGAAACTGGCTCGAGGGCAGATCGGCAGGTGATCACAAGAGGCTGTGGGCCGTCTGCCCTCCCGAAGGGCTAGAGCTCAACCAGAAGAGTGAACCTGGGCCTACCTGTCTCCTCCAGCCCTCGGCTAGGATTTCTGCCACAGCCTACAGCGAGGACCCTCCGTTGCTCCTGCAACTTTAAGGGTTCTTGGCTGCCCCTTTGTCATGGACACTTGCAGTTCTTCAAGCAGCCTCCTGCAGAGGGGCTGCCAGCAGGGTCACGCTCTGACCTTGGAAAGCCTCCCCAGGAGGCTGGGGCCAGACACCTGTCACTTTCCCAACTCCTCCTCCACACATTTCCTTGAACTTTCATTGGTGCGTCCCTGTGAACCTTCCACTTCCTGGGTTCTATCAGATGTCGTAAGCTGATGAGTGTGCCAAGCTGGAAAAGCAGAGGGCATCCGTCTTCGAGAGGAAAGAGTAATGACGTCAGAGAGGAGAGAAGCCCACGAGCAAGGCCAGGCAATGAGGTGGGACCTCACGCATGAGGTCTGGTGTCCTGAGATCCTCCTGCCCGGTAGGGAGCTGACGATGGAGGGAGGCACCAAGCTACATATTTTTGAGAGGGTCTAGAATAAGCCGTGTTCCTTTCGCCACACTGTCGAAGAGACAGTGCTTGGAAACTACCCACCCCTGCCTTCCTTCTCCTTTGGTCACCATATGCAGACCCCTCCGCCACCTGCCTCACCCGTGCACAGGGTGGTGGCTGTACCCTCTCATTCAATCGAGGACCTTCTGCGAAGCAAGGAGATCAGAACGGGAATGACAGCCGCATGGGGAGGGAAGGCAGGCCAGAGAAAGGCAGAAACGAAGGGCGGCGGGTATTCAAAGGAAAGCAACGTCTTCTTGAATAAACCGACAGCTCAGAGGAACTCCTCCCCAAGACATTTCCAAGACGGAAAGCCTGGGTCACCGGCACGCATTCCGTAACATCCCGGCCCTGCAGCTTAAAGAAAATGCCTGAGGACAAGTTTACGGTCGTTCCCGTTCACAGTGTCTGGCCCACCGGGCTGGCAATCCGGTCCTGACCCTCACTGGTAACTCCACGTCCTCCCCGTGTTTGGATGCTGGTCGTTAGTAGGAACCGCAGCCTCTTTACCTGAGTGGAAGAAGCACATCAAGGGCTGCAGACAAAGGCTATGGACCCGGATGGTGCTCCAGACACGACGTGGGGCTCGGTGGGTACGGCCGGGTTAACCAGCCACCCAACACTCCTGCCGTCCTGAGGACAGAGGAGAAGGAGAAAGCATCCCTATAGGACACGACACACAAGGGAATGGGTTTGAGGACTTTTGATGACTCACAGGATCCTGGACATGCGTATATGGTCGAATGGTCTTCATCACCTGCCAGGAAACCACTCTGAGCCAGTAACGGTCCAGGAAGACACATGCAGCCCGGCCACCGTGTAACAGAGGAAACCGCCAGTCCCCGGGCTCTCTTCACTGTAAGAAATACAGTGAAACCGCCTGCTAACAGACATTTTTCTTGCACTACACTCATTCCAAAGACCAAGTGTTTTCTTGCAAGCGTCCGCCGAAATAAACATGCCTGCGAATCCCGCAGCCAGAGGGAAAGCGCAGTGGCCCGGAGGATGCAGGTGCACGCGCTGGGCCTGACTGCCACCGGCCACCCACCGCGCTCCAGGCCTCCGTTCCCTCGGCTGTTCCGCCTGCCTCACCGCTGGGAGGAAGGCCTGGGACTGCAGCAAAGCGCTCTGTAAAGGTTAGACAACCTGCCGCTTAGTGCTCACTGTTCGGAAAAACGATCTTACTTTGCATAGTCAAACCTCCATTAACTGGAGTCGCTTAAGCAAGGATGCATTAAAACTTCCGGCAAAATCAAAGTCAAAGCAGACCCTCTGGTGTCCACCCAGAGGGCCTGAAGGACAAACCGAGGATGCTGAATCACAGAGTCATAGACAATGCGGGGGCAGGGGGCGCACAGGACGATGGTTGCAGACTGCTCCCCTGGGAAGCTGCTCTCTAAAACTAAATCCTGTAAACGCTCCTAGGGTTCCATTTTTCTTTTCCCTACAAAGGGAAAAATTGGCAATTTTTTTAATCCTTCTTTAAAATTCCCATTACCCGTATTCTTGGCTGAATGAGGATTCTCCTTTTGGTTGACGCCAATGGAAAATGTTTTATTGGTGCCGGGCCACCTGCCTCCGCAGCAGACCCCCGCCTCCTTCTGCTCCCCGCCGGGCCCCCTTCGACGCCGTGGGGGGGCAGGACTCCCCAGCCAGCCATCAGCCTGTCGTCTTAAGTTTAACCATCATTACCTCGCTACTTCGGGAGAAGAAGTTCTACGGCAGGAAGCTTCGGTGCTGTTATAATCCCGCTTTAATGCCCTTTTCAGAGCAAGTCAGAATGTAATTTTCAGAGTAGGATAACGAAGATCAACAGCGTGTCTGACCGCTGTGTAGATTAGGCTGGGGGCGGGGGGGCGGGGGGAGTTTTCAAGAGTCAACCCTAGATGCTAAAAGCACTAACTCATGACTGTTTTCTCTCGTACTTACTTTTGGTAAGGACCTGTCCATACTGCAGGCAGTGGGTCTTTTTTACAGAAGAAAACATTTACCTGTATATAGTTTGCTAACGGTTTAAGTTTTTCTATCATTGCTGTTCCGGCATTAAAGCAAGATGTCTTCTTTTTACTAATTGTATTTTTCCTATGACTTTTAAAAAGTCATTCCCCACCCCTCCCCCCGAGCTCTCCTTTGGGTCAAAAGTGCCTCCCGCGAAGGCATCACGGGGCTAAGTGCCCCTGGAGTGAGCCACTCCCCCCCCGCCACCGCCTCCCCCCAGGTGTCCCCGCCATGTGCACAGCTGTCCCATTCTCCCTGCAGGGAACCCTTCCACACATGGGTGCCTTTCACCAAAAAGAAGTCCTTTCTTCATGCAGGACTTCCCTGGACGGCAGATCCGTCACTGCTGTCCCGTTCACCCTCCTGTGTCCCGGTCCCCATCCTCTGTCCCCCAGAGTCCCCGCCACTCTCGCTCACCTTCCCGAGACGACGTCTCCTGGGAGAAAGACCTGCCATCTTGTCCAGTTGTGTGACGGCTCCGTTTGCCTCCCAAACACTCCCGGTGCCTTTCATTTCAAGGGTCTTTGACAGATGTTATCATTTCTCTTACTATGTTCTCCGTAAGTAGGGAAGTGCACACTTTTACTTCATGTCTGGTGTTTATTCTGATAAAACATTGTTATTAGGACCTACTGGTGAGAAAAAAAATGCTTTGTGTTTTTTGTTTGGTTGGTTTTTGTTTGTTTTGTTTTTTGGGTTTTTTGTTGGTTGGTTTGGTTTCAGGGTCATAAGCAAATCCCTGGGGTTTTCTAGTGGTTTGAAGTTCAATATGTTACAGTGAACTTGTCAGTGCAGACCCGCGGCGCCCCACATCTCTGGGGGAAGGTGGCATGCTGCAGAGCAAAGCTTCCCCATCCTCACAAAGATGAAGCTAGATGTAAGATTTTACGATTCTAGAATTCAATAGCTTTTTTTGCTGATTTCAATGGGTCAAATTCCTTTGTCTTTATGCCTATCGGGGGTTCGTATTGTTTGGTTTTCTTTTTAACCACGTAAGTATCTTTTTTATTTTTTTCCTAATTTGAAGAGGTTTTCTGGCTCCAGCCTGAGCTGATAAACGCTTCCTCCTCACCANGGGGGGGGGGGGGGGGGGGGGGGGGGGGGCGCTAAAATTCCCTGTGCGGGTGCCTTCCTTTTCCCTTGGGAACTCACTTGGTTTCCTTCTGTGCATGGACTGTCAGAATCTGGGATGAGGTCTCCAATATGTGATGACACAGTTAGAGAAACCCAGGGCCGGGGATTTGGGGCAGAAAATAGAAGAGCTAATTTTTTTCTCAAAAACCAACTTTTGGTTCTGTTGCTTACCCCCAAAATCAAGCCAGCTCCGTGCATCCAAGCCCTCCTTGAAAGACCCCCGGTCTACCCCATGAAGGAGCAGGGGTCTGCAGGGTTTCCATCGCCATGGCCACTAGAGTTCAATGTACATAAGTCTAGAATGAGGATACAAATCTCTAAGGAGTCCTGCTGCTGTCATGGGTGTGTCATCACTGTGCGTAAGAGGAGACCGTCACCTGTGTCGTATGTGCTCCTGGAAGGCGTCCCCGCGGGTTCCTGCTGGAGGAAGAGGGGGCTCTGGGAATAGGACTGGGCAGAGGGCGCAGAATACCGCAGGTCACACAAGCCTCCCCCCATAGGGGTAGTGGCACAAGAGAGGAACATTCCACTGCGCCAACTGGCCAGCATCTGTTGTCCCTGATCCCCAAACTCGGAGGAATGGGCTGGTCCTGTGTTGGGCGCAACCTCTAGTCCCCCGTCCGAATATGAACTTAATCGTAAACAGAGGATGCCCTCCACTTGGAAGGGGCCCTGAAGGAAGTGTGGCTTCTCCAGCTAAGGTCTTCTTTTCTGGGAAAGCCACTCATGCGAGTGTCCCTCACCAAGTCCTGAGGAGGTCACGTCGTGTTCCTCACAACGAGTGTGGTTCTGAAGAGCGGCGCTCGCGGCTCCCCGTGGCCCCCACCACCACCACTGGGGGTCTGGCTGCAGGAAGGTGCAGGCTTTCTGGGGCACCTGCAGACCTGGGGTTTCTGGGGCTCCTGCTAGGAGCCTCAGAAAGACATTGCACTGGATGGTGGTGACCCCAGAACATGACGGCCTTTGTAGGGCCTCATAAGGCCCAAGCCTCCACCTTGACCTCTCGCTACTGGCCAAAGGGACCCCTGCTGGACACAATCTCTGCCCCTCAGGCCGCAGCTTTTCTCCAGCAACCCGTCTGTTATCCCAGATTCCACGGAGCACTGTGGCCTCTCCCATTAATGACTTTAAGAAGGGCTCCAAAGAATCCTAATGGCTCCACCATAATTCTGAGGGTTTCCTTTATAAGAAAAAGTAAAGAAACTCAGAGCATATCCCCGTGATTCTGTAAAAATGCCATCTACCAGGAAAGTGCTACTAAGGGCAAAGGCGCCTGATTCCTTTATTGCCAGCACCCTTCTCTGCCCGATTGCACATTGCAACCCTGCACAGCAGCCCAGGCTGTTGTTTTCACGGAAGCAATTGGACTTTAGGCATTTGTTACTTTTTTTTAAGTTTTAGTTACTTAAGTAATCTCACGTGGGGCTCAAACTCACAACCCTGAGATCAAGACTCACATGCTCTTCCAACTGAGCCAGCCACGAGCCTCACTTTTACTTTTATTTAAGCTTTTTTTCCCCCTTGTTATTTGGTACATCTGGGGTACGATGTTTAAATGCACAGTGTTCTATTTCTATGATGAGCTTGATAATGGAACAGAGTTTTTCTTGCTTCCCACAGCTTTCAGGTAATTTCAGAAATGTTTCAATTTTACAGACCTATTTTCTATATGTTGTGCTGTTGCTAACTTCTTATATGTAATATCTAGGTGTTTTAGGACCTGTCTCTTATTATTGTGATCAGTATCACATGTATTCTATTATTTGTAATTTTGAGTATATTTTCTGGTGCACTCAAATTTCTTTTTCTAACCACCCTTGATAACTTGGAACTATGTTAGTTATTTGTATAAGTAGGCAGAGGAGAGCACTTGGCTTAAGCAATGAGCAAGTCTTTTTGATAGATATGGATGCTAGAAGCCTGATCCTTTTAGATGCCACATATATGGTCTTCTTCCATTACCAGGTGCTATTTCACCAAAACTTGTTTCTCTGCTCGATTGTTCTGTCCTTCCAGTTTCTGACTTTGATTTTTAATTGGCCATGATTCAATTCGCCAATGCCTGAACACACAGGTCAAAAAGAGCTTCCCACGTTGCTTCTGATGGAGTTTTGACTCCATGTCAGTATCGTCCAAGCTAAAAGTGAACCAGAGAGGTTCCATCCTGGGAGGTCGGGGTTTGCCTAAGGATCATGAGTAGATAGCTTTTCACAAATGCCTTCTCAAGTGTTTTTGAAGTAGAGGACAGAGAGCCCCCCCCCCCCCGCTGACACTTACCCACATCCCACATGTCTTTGAAACTGCTGGCCTCCCACTTGGACACATCTAGGTAGACTGAAATCTGGAATACTGACAACTCCATCCCAGCCAGTGTGACCAGGAGAAGGCCCTGTGCAGGGGTCAGAAGATCCAGGTTCTAGTCTCAGCTGTGCCGCTGGCCACTAAATGAGAGTCCCTTCCAGTCCTCGACCCTATAAAATCCAAGCACGGACATTCCTGGCCACTTGAATATTCTGTAGAAGACATAGCAGGAGAAAATCTGACTATTCCTTGAAAAGTAGCTTTGCTCCTCCCTGATCGGGAGAGTCTTAGCAAATGAGTCTGATGGCTGCCCCACAAGGACCAGGGGCCCGAACCTATGACGATAGGTTCGGTGTCCTAAGGATGAAACCCCAAAGAGTGGTGTGGAAACTCTGTCACTAATTGCATTGGGAAAAAAAAAGTGGGGGGGCTGTTTAGGAGAGGCCACGAAGCTTAAAAAAAAAAAAAGGCGAAATAGTAACTGGCTAAATTAGCAAAATGATTAGGCGACTGTTAACTTAATGCTTCCACTAGTTAAGGAAAAAAGTAGCCAGAAAACTCTGTTAAAACTATGGTCTTTCCTCTCTGTTTCATCCTGGGTTTTCTATACTGTTTACTGAATGTCTATGGTGTAAATAATTTCCTCTGTAAAAAAATGTAAATATAAATTATATATTTTATTTCTGTCTTTTCTAAAATGGAAGTTGATCTACGTAATAAACTGCAAATCACGGATGTCATGGCATTTTATCTTTTTGTGCGTGTTTTTTTAGAAATTATATACCTTTACTTTAATATCTTTCAGAAGGAAAGGAGAGCTTCAGGATGAAAGGGAGTCTTCATTCCTAACTAATGGAAGGAAGATGGTGCTGTACAAAATGGAAAACATTAAGGGTTAGGGGAGTGGGTTTTAGTTCTGACTCTTTTGTTAACAGATGTGAGACTAAGTCGCTTAAGAGTGGAACCTCATCTCCACATAAAAACAGGTGCCGGGGTTGTTTTAAAATTCAAAAGATGCACGTGGAATTACTAAGATTTTAATTTTCATTCTGTTGATTGCTGGGAGGATGGACATTTTATATAAGGGAAATTTCTGTATAATATTTTATTTCGCTTGAATTCTACTTTGGGACAAAACCAAAAAGAAATTGAGTGTGAAGTGAACTTTTCCCATTGAGACTTCTAAAGACCTATGATTAATAACTATAATTATTTCATTAGCTTTAAGAGCATTTAGGGAAGAAATCATTTTCAACAATTTTTTTATTTTTAAAGTGGGAGAGCAGGAGCAGGGTTTGGGAGTCGGGGCCGACGGAAAGAGAGAATCTTAGGCAGGTTCCATGCCCAGCCCAGAGCCCGAGGCAGGGCTCGCTCTCACCTCCCTGAGATCCTGATCCGAGCCCACATCAAGAGTTCGAAGTTTAACTGACTGAGCCACCCAGGTGCCCCAATCTTCAGCAATTTTTAATGAAATACTCAAGCTTTGACTACATTCTCGGTTTGACCAAAATTTCTTCATCGGTGTCATCCCATGAGGAAAATTTGTACCGGGGCAGAAATGTAATCAAATGACCCGGAATTGACAATCCATCCAAAATGGGCAGGACCCCAAGGATTATCTCGCCAGCCCCTGCCGTGGAGCCAAAGAAATCCTGCAGAAATCCCACTGAACTGAGAAGTGCCATCATCAGCTTTCTGGGTGACCAAAGCAAAGCTATAGAACTCAAAAGAAAGCCTGGATGAATAGCAGGTTGCTTCCCTCTTCATCCAAAGGCTGGACCTTGGCTTCCTACCAGGTTGGAGTAGAAACAAGCCTTCGAGATCATCAGCACCAGCTCATCTTCCACAAGAAAGACTGAGAATGTTTGCGACTCATCCAAAGTCACTCGACGCCAGGAGCTCATGAGAGAAACAACGGGGGATAAGGGGACTCTCCAGGCCCTTCTCCAGAGCTGTGCTCCCTCCCGCTCTGCCAGCTGTTCAAGGAGACCCACAAGGAGGCCAAGCAGAGAGGAACTTGCTGTGTTCACTTCTCAGTGATCTGTGGGCCCTCGGGCTTCAGATTAAGGCATCAGAAATGCAGTCATTGCATCGTATGGTTTGCAGGTCTGAGTAGGGGAGCTTCTAAAATACAAGCTCCTACCTCTTTTCTCCTTTTTCCCCCCCAAAGACCAGTGCAAAGAGATAACAAGTTCCAGATCTGCGTCAGTGTTAGATGTGACCAGGACCCCTTCCTGCTCTAAAATGATAGCACGGGGAGGAAGCCATATAAAAGCATCTCTTCTGTTTCCTGTTTCTTGACATTTTCTTTCCCGCTGTCCTCCCCAACTCCCCATTAACTTCTCTCAGCAACTTGAACCAAAATTAGTAAAACAGGTGAATACTTTAGATACAGAGTCCTGTGATTTCGAATTAATAAACCCAACAGGCAGCAAACAGCACCAAAAAAAGGTTTCAGCTGTGTGTTGTCTTAAAAGAACCGATGTTTTAAAGTTCTAGTAAAGAACTCTCCAGAGACCTGGTCTGCATCATCAAATCTTAGAGAAACAGGGTGGGAGAGTGGCTGGACTTCTTCACAAGCCATCGGCCTACAGAAGGATTTTGTGATAAAGATAATATTCAGAAAACAGTAAAATCATGATTCCCATGCAGATATCAAAATGAACACATGTTGGGCACCTGGGTGGCTCAGTGGGTTAAAGCCTCTGCTTTCAGCTCAGGTCATGATCTCAGCGTCCTGGGATCGAGGCCCGCATTGGGCTCTCTGCTCAGCAGGGAGCCTGCTTCCTCCTCTCTCCTCTCTCTCTGCCTGCCTCTCTGCCTACTTGTAATCTCTCTCTCTGTGTCAAATAAATAAATAAAATCTTTAAAAAAAATCATTTAAAAAAAAATGAACACGTGTTAAGGATTTTGACTCAGGCGATGAGGAAACAGGACAGTGTTTTAACCAGCCCAGCAGAAAAGTCAAAAGAGCACAAATGTATATGAAGGAGAGAAATGTTGAGATGAATTGTAAAGAGAGTTGAATGGTCAGCTATCACTATCAGACACGACAGGATGTCCGTATCGCTCAAAGACAATGAACAGATCTAGAATCTTCTAACCCAAGAATGTATATATACTACATATGAAGCACACTTTTCCATTGAAATAAAAAAATATTTTCTACAATTGTAAAGCAATGCTTTGCTTTATTTAATAGTCACACCTGCTTCACAGACGCTGAAACCTATCATCATTTGAGTATTAACCTTCTGATCCCTGTGAGCTCTGTGCCCATCCTCTGCTCTGTTCACTGTCTCTCCAGCCCATCCCACCCCCACTTTGCTTGGGGCTAAGAACTCTTGACATAAATAACTAACTCTGTAGAGCTTATCAAAAGCAGATGTCATGAAGGATGTTGACCCTGCGTCTCATAACACCCATCGCTGGGTGAGCAATAAATCTCCACATTTGTATGGCTGGAGTCCTTCCTCTGAATTAAAGACCCCTGACCTTTTACATATGTGGCTGTTAACGGGGACGGACCTCTTTGCTACTGGCCCCTTAATTCAATGTGCTGATGGTTAAGATGTTCTCAGAATAATGAATCACAGTCTCTCTTTTTTGACTCTATAGAGCCCCATCCAATGATACTCCAAACATATTATCCACCTGACCTTTGTAATCAGGCTGGCAAATGCACATCATATTAATTCTGAAGATATGAACTAAATCCACCTTCCTTTCTTTCTAGTATTCATGCAGTTAATGTGGCCACTGTATTCTTGCCCCTGCCAAACAGTGGTTTCCTTAAGATTGCCGGGTCATTTCAAGTTTAAATAATAAATCAGAATATTAACTCAAGATGTGGCTATGGCACCAGCCAGCTATGTGGCCATCCCCAGGGCTTCATCTCCCAAGGCCCCACTTCTTCATTAAATGATGTCATTAGGCTCTAAATCTCTTCTGATACTATCATGGCTGATAGTGACAGCTGGAGACACATTGTTACCATTGGTATTTTCAATATAATATGACTATAGTTGCTGTTGACAGCTGTATGGGTGCTTGTGGGAACTGGGGAGACATTGGATTGGATATCGCCAACACACAGAGATCTCTTCCCAAATTCATGCTCCATTGAAGAGAGCAGTAAACTCCCCAAAATGAGCTAGTGAATGGCATCTCCAGGATTCTGAGCTTGAACAGGCCTTGAGGAGTTTGGGCACTGGCTATTCCCAAGGTAGACTGTACATCTCCCTGGCTTTTCAAGAGTGAGTGTAGGTTATGCTGAGTTAAATACACTCTCATTCAGTTTCTCTGCCTCCAAATTCTAGCAACATTTGGTGTAAGAACACAACGTGATGGTGATTCAACAACACTGGCCTGTACTCTTCAAAAATATCAGTGTCGGGCGCCTGGGTGGCTCAGTGGGTTAAAGCCTCTGCCTTCGGCTCAGGTCATGATCTCAGGGTCCTGGGATCGAGGCCCACATCGGGCTCTCTGCTTGGCAGGGAGCCTGCTTCCTCCTCTCTCTCTGCCTGCCTCTCTGCCTACTTGTAATCTCTCTCTGTGTGTCAAATAAATAAATAAAATCTTAAAAAAAATATATCAGTGTCATGAAAGACAAAGAAAGACCAAGGAACTGATCCAGATTAACGAAGAATAAACATTAAGGAGACATGAGAACTAAATGAATCCTGGGCCAGAAAAACAATCCTATCCAGTTAATGACAGGGCAACTGGAAACACTTGAGTACAGTTTGAGGATTAGCTAGTACTGTTGTATCAATGTCAGATTTCCAAAGTTTATAATGGTATCATAGCTGTCTACGTGAATATTCTTTAGAAAATATACACTGAAGTATATTTAGAAGTAAAGGGGTTGGATGTCTATAGCTTGCTCTCAAATAGTTCAGAAAAAAAGTAGAAAGACAGAAAGACAAAAATAAAATACTAAAACAAATGTAGGAAAATGTGAATAATTGGTAAATCTAGATGAAGAGTGGACAGGAGTTCTTTATACGATCATAATTTTTCATTATTTGAAGTTATTTTTTTAATATATTAAAAAAGGGACACCTGGGTGGCTCAGTTATTTAAGCGTCTGCCTTTGGCTCAGGTCATGATCCCAGAGTCCTGGGATCGAGTCCCACAGTGGGATCCTTGCTCAGTGAGGAGCCTGCTTCTCCCTCTCTCTCTGGCCACTCCCCCTGTTTGTATCCTCTCTCTCTCTTCCTCTCTCTCTGGCAAATAAATAAGTTAAATCTTTAAAAAAATAAATAAATAAAATAGAATAATTAAAAAGATAATGTACAAGTAACTTTGAAGTTGAGGCAAAAGAATTATGAAACTAAATTCTATAATCAAACTAGTGTTCAATTTGGCACAAATAAAGATATATTCAGATACGCAGGACTCAGAATATTTCTTAGACTGTGAATTCCCACTGTAATTATTACTAGAGAGTGTACTCCAGCAAAAAGGAAACCATTGGATATAAGAAACTTGCAGGTGCATAGAAATTAGTGAAAGGTATCGTTAAGTCTAAATAATCATTTATTGTTTTATGATAGCAATCTAGAACAAAGAAAATTCCCAATTTTGAGAGTTTCCCTCTCAACAAAGAAAATGGTAGAGACCTAGGGAAAGAGAAAATAAACTCACCCTCATGTTATTCCTTATCCTGAATAAGAGGAAGCTAAAAATACTGATTAACTGTGCACATACAAAGGAGATGTAGTCTTCTAAAAACCAAAAGTTATCAAGTATCCAGGGTACTATCAGTTCTGAAAATCCTCTCCCCCATAAAAGCAACTAGAACAATGGAAAAATTATCAGAATCAACTTTTTCAGAAGTCTAGAAATTCAATATGTTTGCAGCAATCCAGAAAGCATTTATTCAAGAAAAATGGCTGACATTTGATTTGCCTTATTTCCATATACCCCTCCCCAGCTCAGCAGTGGACAGCCTGAACAGTCCAGAACCAGATGACTTCACTGGTGAATTCTATTAGATTTTTATTTTACTTTTCTTAAACTTTGTTTTTTAAAGTAAGCTCTATGCCCAACATAGGCCTTGAACTCATAATCCTGAGATCAAGAGTCACACGCTCTACTGATTGAGCCAGCTAGGTATGCCTCTATCAGATTTTTAAAATAAGATTAACATCAATCCTTGAAAAACTCTTCCAAAACATAGAAGAGGAAGGAACATTTCCCAGGCTCATTTTATGAGACCAGTATTACCCTGATACCTAAACCAGACAAAACATCACTGGAAAAGAAAACCAATATCCCTCATAAATATTGATTTATCAACAGATGGATGGATAAAGATGTGGTATACACACACACACACACACACACACACACACACGCGCGCGCACACACACACACACACACACACACACACACACACAATGGAATACTACGCAGCCACCAAAAAAGCCAAAATCTTGCCATTTGCTACGACATGGATGGAACTAGAGGGTATTATGCTAAGCAAAATAAGTCAATCAGAGAAAGACAATTATCATCTGATCTCACTGATATGAGGAATTTGAGAAACAAGACAGAGGATCATAGGGGAAAGGAGGGAAAAATGAAAAAAAATGAAACCAGAGAGGGAGACAAACCATAAGAGACTCTTCATCTCAGAAAACAAACTGAGGGCTGCTGGAAGAGGGAGGGTGGGAGGGATGGACACTGGGGAGGGCATGTGGTATGGTGAGTGCTGTGAATTGTGTAAGACTGATGAATCACAGACCTGTACCCCTGAAACAACTAATACATTATATGTTAATAAATAAATAAATAAATATTGAAATAAAAATCCTCAAGATACTAGCAAACTGAATCCAGCAAAATGTGAAAAGGATTATATAACATGACTGAGTAGGATTTATCCCAGTAATACAAGATTGGTTTGACATATGAAAATCAATTAATGTAATACTCTATATTAATATATAAAAGACAAAAAAATATGAGCATCTCAATAGACACAGACAAAGCATTTGACAAAACCTTTTCATGGTAAAAACACTCCAAAACTAGTAAGAAGGGAACTTCCTCAACCTAATAAAGAGCTTCTATGAAAAACACACAGTTAAATCATACTTAATGAAGAAAGACTGAAAGCTTCTCCCTAAGACTAAGAACAAGACAAAGATTACTGCCCTCACCACCTCTGCTCAGCATTGCACTGGGATTTCAAGCCAGACAACCAGGCAAGAAAAGAAATGGAAGGGAAGTGAATTAGAGTTAAAAATTGAGTTAAAAAATGAGTTCACTGAGTTTGTTCAAGACAGATAAAAATATCAATTGTATTTCTATATACTAGCAATGAATAATCCAAAAAAATGAAATTAAGAAAACAACTACATTTACAATAGCCTTAAAAAGAATAAAATAGGGCGCCTGGGTGGCTCAGTGGATTAAAGCCTCTGCCTTCGGCTCAGGTCCTGATTTCAGGGTCCTGGGATCGAGGCCCTCATCAGGCTTTCTGCTCGGCAGGGAGCCTGCTTCTTCCTCTCTGCCTGCCTCTCTGCCTACTTGTGATCTCTCTCTCTCTGTGTCAAATAAATAAATAAAACCTTTAAAAAAATAAAATACTTAGGAATAAATATAGCAAAAGAAATGCAAGACTTATGCATCAAAAACTTCAAAATATCACTGAAAGACCAAAATAAATAGAAAGGCATCCCATGTTCATTGATTAGAAGACTTAATATTGTCAAAAGGACAATACTTCCCAAATTGATCAGTACATTCAATGTAAACCTTGTCAAAATTCCAGCTGCTTTTATTTTCCAGAAATTCACAAGCTGCTACTAAAATTCGTATGGAAATCCAAGGGAAACAGAACAACCAAAAAAATTCTGGGGTTGAACAAAGTTGAACTCACCCTTCCAATTTCAGAATTTAGCACAAAACTACAGTAATCAACCAGGGAGCCTGCCTCTCCTCTTCCTGCAGCTCCCCCTGCTTGTACTCTCTCTCTGTCAAATAAATAAATAAAATCTTAAAAAAAAAAAAACTACAGTAATCAAGACTATGTGGTACTGGTGTAAAGATAGACATATCAGTGTAAGAGTCCAGAAATAAAACTTCACATAAACTGATTTTCAACAAAGATACCAAGATAATTCAATGGGGGGAAATAATATTTTTAACAAATAATGTTGCAATAATTGATATATACATGTGGAAAAAAATGAATTTGAACACCACCTTCACACCATCTACAAAAATGAATCAAAATGGATCACAGAATATAAATTTCTTAGAAGAAAATACAGGATTAAATCTTCATGGCTTTGGGTTAGGCAAAACCTTTTAGATAGGATACCAAAAGCACAAGCAACAAAATTTTTAAATATATATATTAATAGGGTGGATGGGTTACGGACATTGCGGAGGGTATGTGCTGTGGTGAGTACTGTGAAAGGTGTAAGCCCGATGATTCACAAACCTGTACCCCTGGGGCAAATAATAATAAATATATATTAATAAATATATAAATATATTTATATATAAATACATAAATAATATATTACAATCATTATATATTATAATTAAAATATATTATAATATATACTTATATATAATATATTTAATACAAATATATATCTATCAAAATTGAAAACTTTTGTGCTTCAAACATCACTGTCAAGAAAGTTAAAGGACAACCAACAAAATGGAAGGAAATATTTGCAAATTATTTATCTGATAAAGGACTTGAATCTATAATATGCAAAGAACTCTTCAACTCCACAATAAAAAGACAAATAACCCAGTTTAAAAACAGTGAAAGAATTTTAATAGACATCACTCCAAAGAAGATATACGAAAGGCCAAGAAGCACAAAAAGATGATCGACAAGTGAAATCAAATCCACAGTGAGGTATCACTTCACACCCACCAGGGTAGCTATTAAAAAAAAAAAAAAGACAGACAATTGTAAGTGTTGATAAGGATGTGGAAAAATCGGAACCTTAATAAACTGTTGATGGGAATGTAAAATGGTGCAGTCACTTAGGAAAACAGTTTTGCAATTGCACAAAAATTTAAGCATAGAGTTTCCATATGAGCCAGCAATTCCACTCCCAGGACCATACACAAGAAAACTGAAAACATGTCACACAAACACTTATATGTTAATAATCATAGCAACATTATTCATAACAGTAAAAAATGATTAACAACCCAAACGTCTATCAACTGGTAAGTAATGGATAAACAAATTGTAGTATATTATCTATACAATGGAATATTATCCAGGCAAAAAAGCAAAACAAAACAAAAAAGAAATGAAGTACTGGTCCATGTTATACTATCAATGAATATGGAAAACATTATGCTAAATGAAAGAACCCAATCTATTGTAATGCAAATACAAATTAAAGCAATAAAAAGTATGCCCAAGTTATCAAAAAATTATTTTATGATGTGAAATTTGACAAGAATTAAAGGAAACAGACACCCAAGTATACTATTAGAAAGGATGTGAATTCAAGTCAATTTGGCAAAATCTCTCAAGATTTTTAACATGTCTACTATGTGAAGTTGAAATTCAGCTTAAAGGGACCCACCACATAGAAAGTCTCACACAAGTTCCAAAAAAAAAAATGTACAAGAATCTCCACTGCAACATTGTTTGTTATAAAAAAAATGGAAAAAACCTGTACACCCATCAATAAAAGAAACATTTTAAAACTCTGGTATAATCCCTTCTATAGAATACGAAACAGTTGTTAAAGACAATATAGAATAATAATGTGAAACTAATTCTAAGATACCTTGCAAATTGAAAAAGCAAGATACAAAACAATATAGAAAACCTATTTGCAAAAAGAAAATAAATAGCTATATATATACTTGTATGTATGTAGCTACAAAGGAATAAAATTGGAATCATGCTTACCAAATATTGAATAGAAATTTCCAAAAGGAGGGGAGGTTAGAATGCTAGAATGAAGGGGAACTTTATTATTTCCTCTCCACTTAATCATCATTTTGATCTTTTACAGCAAGAATGTACTCATGTATGCTGTATTTTTTTCAAGGCAAAAGACAAAGAATGTAAAAAACAAAATCCGGGGGCAGAGAATGTACTAATAAGAAACAAAAGTGGAAGGAAAAACAACAGTGGTAGTATCAAAGGTGGAATGAAGCCTGATTTTTCTTTTTTTTTTTTTCCTCTTTAAATTTGTTACAGCAAGCTTGATTTGCTTTTGTACTGTAAACTTTTAAAAGATTTATTTATTTATATTTTAGAGTGAGAGAGTGTGTGGCGGGGGGAGGGGCAGAGGGCAAAAGGGAGAGAATCAAGCAGACTCCCCACTAACTGGAGAACTCAACACCGGGGCTCGATCTCACGACCCTGAGATCACCACCCCTTAATGAAAAACTTTTTTTAAAAATTTGACTCTGAGCTGGACTGTAGATTCCCTAAACACCTGGTATTTCTCTGGCTGGCATCCACCAAAGTAACTTAGCATTCCTGAATACAGACAAAAAGGCCCTTGCATCTTTGGAAGAAAGGGGATCTCTCCCTGTTGCGCTTTAGAATGGTTTCCATCAGAACGGTTCAGTAAATGGGCTAGTTGCTCTCTTCAGATTATCACGCAATTGTAAGATCGCACGATGATGATAAAGCTCATGATGTAACTAGGGAAATGTGTTTGACAGTTGTAAGTGGCATAAAAATAAGCAGAAAACAAGATGGTAGATTCTAATTATATAAGTACAAAACTAACAAATGGAACTTACCCCAAAAAAGTGCCTTATGTAGAGTGGCGAGATTTGATTTTTTTCAACATTTCTTTTAAAATTGTTCTATCAAAGGGCACCTGGGTGAGTCAGTTGAGCTCAAGAGTCTGGCTCTTGGTTTCAGCTCAGGTCATGATCTCTTGAGTGTGGAGATTAAGCCCAGCCTCAGGCTCCACACTCAGCAGGAGTCTGCTTCTCCTCTCCCTCTCCCTCTGCCCCTCCCCCAACCCACACACTCTCTCTCAAATAAATAAATAAACAAACAAATAAATCTTAAAAAATAAAAGTAAAAAATAAAATTGCTCTGTCACTAGATAAAAAACAAAGGGAATAAAGGGAAATGGGAAGAAAACCAATGGAAAACCATTTCTCTGAAAGAGGAGTATTGTCTGTTACAAGTAAACACACAAAATTTCTGGTCAGTGGTTCCAGAAATTGCCTTTCTACAACTTCAAAATATTTTTCAATATATCCAATATGTCTTATATCATATATAGACACAACTTCTAAATATTTTTCAAGATACTCTATATAATTTATATATGTGTGTGTATATCTGAGATATGCATTTTTTTCTATTAGAAATGTGGAGTTGAGAGGCATTTTCTTGGAATGAAATTTAGAGGCATGAGATCTATAATGGACTGACTGTTGGTGTCCTCTCAAAATTGAAATTCAAAATCTATTCAAAAATAGGTCGAAGCCCTATCCCAGGACGTGATGGTACTGGAGGTGGAAAGGAATTAGGTTTAGAGTAAGTCACGGGGGGGGGGTGCCATGACAGGAGTGGGGGTTCTTGTGAAAAGAAGACAAGAGAGCTCTCTCTCTCCTCTGCCATGTGAGGAGCCCACCTAGAAGGTAGCTAGCTGACCGCAAGGCAGGAAGAGGTTCTCACCAAGAACCAAACCTGCCATCACCTTGATTTTGGATTTCCAGCCTTCAGATGATGAGAGAGAGAAACCTGTAGTTTGACGCAGCCAGTCTACAGCATTTTGTTAGAGCAGCCCAAGACAAAAATCTCAAAAAGCTTTGTAATCTCTTTCTGTAACACACTAAGATTAACCAGATAATTGCATTCCCAAAGGGAGCCTGCGAAATATTTCCATTTCCGAGAGAAATTAAAAACAGAAGACAGTCCATTCCTGAATAACAAAATCTCATGTTTTGAAGATTTTACTTATTTATTTGAGAGAGAGAGAGAGAGAGAGAACATGAGTGGGGGGAGGGGCAGAAGGAGAAGGAGAAACAGACTCCCTGCTGAGCAGGGAGCCCGATGCGGGACTCGATCCCAGGACCCTGGGATCATGACCTGAGCCGAAGGCAGACTCTTAACTGACTGAGCCACCCAGGTGCCCAAAATCTCATTTTTTTTAATCATTGAAAATAACACCAGTACAATAGGCAAACAATCCCAAAGGTTATTCAAGAAAATGGTTGTGATAATTTTTATAAGATAAATCATAAGGATTTGGAACCTATAGAAAAATCTTTCTGAATTCCTACAACACTTAGAGCAGAAAACCATCCACTGCCACGGGGAGAACAAATTCCCAGGGAACAACAGTTGGGCCATGCTGGTTACCACAGCCGGTCAAATACCAATGCTGGTTTCCATTGAAGTGCCGTCCACCCTTGTCACCTTGTGGAAAAGTCAACTCTCTCAACAAGAAGGGAGAAGTGAAATGATCTCTTCTTCATACACTGCTCGGAAACTCCAGAACCTCCTTGACATTTTTCTTAGGAATTATCGTTTCCGGCAATAATTTTCAGACTCTATAACCTCTGTTCAACTTCGCAGCCAACTACTAAACAATACCATTTGTAATTTATAGTCTTTCAAGCAGATTGCAAGCCATGTGACTATGTTTCTCATTCCAAGGCATCTTAAATTTTACTAGCAAAATTTTCAAACACTGAAATGTGTTGCTAACATGTCTGCACATAATGTCTATTGCATCTCCTCCAGTTTAAAAACTATTAAAATAAGCTGCAAAATATTGCCCAATAAAATTTTTTCCCCTAATAAACCCTCTGTGCTTAAAAGTCACAACTTTACTCTCAGACTGGTCATTAGCCAGTTCTATTTCCTTACCATTCATATAAAACTATCAAAGTCAGGGGCACCTGTGTGGCTCTGTCGGATAAGCATCCAACTCTTGATTTTGGCTCAGGTCGTGATCTCAGGGTTGGGAGATGGAGCCCTCCGTCGGGATCCAAGCCCAGTGGGGAGTCTGCATGATCTTCTCTCTCTCTCTTCTCCCTCTGTCCCTCCCTACCCCTGCTTTGTCTCTCTCTAAATAAATAAATAAACCTTTAGAAAAATAAAAAAAAATAGTAATGTCAGTTGTCTATATGATTATTAAGATAGCACTCATCTTCTCCATTAACTCCTAATGCGATCTTCCATGACAGCAAAACAAACACAAGTTTCAGTGACTAGACAGCTATTTTATTCCAACTTCAGCCCATCACAGCTGGGCCAGGGGTGGATCTTGGGAGTGGCTGAGGGAGGCGATCCAGAGATACAGTCAAGACAGTCAAAATCTGGGAGAGAAGAAGAAAGCCAGCATCCTAGAAGGAAGAGTCTCAAGCCTAAGTCAGAAAGAACCATCATCAAAGTCAATCCCTTTGGGCACCTGGGTGGCTCAGTTAAAGCCTCTGCCTTCTGCTCAGGTCATGATCTCAGGGTCCTGGGATTGAGGCCCGCATCGGGCTCCCTGCTCAGCGGGGAGCCTGCTTTCTCCTCTCTCTGCCTGCCTCTCTGCCTACTTGTAATCTCTCTCTCTGTCAAATAAATAAATAAAATCTTAAAAAAAAAAAAACAAAGTCAATCCCCTTGGGCATAAAAATTGAGAGGTGAATCCAAAAAGTAAGAGTGAACAAAACTGAAGTTTCAGGGACTCCAGAACAAGTGAGAAGTTGCTAGAATCCCTTCATGGGAGCCTGGGAATTATCTTTATGGGCCAGTTGGTGCTTGGTATGTGATTTACAAGATGGACAAACCAGACCTTGAGTAGGAATTATGCCTTCTCCGACGGATAAGACCTACTTCACAAACTTCACAAATTTTCTCTCTCTCCCTTTGCAAAGTTAATTATTCAAACAAGCACCTGGTCTGTTAGAAGCCCTCCGACCTACCCCTCCAGGGACAGAAGTGTCCTCCGCATCTCCTCTCCCTCCACCTCCCCTACGCTCGGTGGAAGCTTACGAAGGTTAAGCTTCCTCAAAGCTCCTTCCCATGCCAAGCTGGGGAGCCTGCTGTAGCTTTTGCAGCCCTGGCTAGGGGTTGCCTCACGCTTCGCTCCTGGGGGTGGGGATTCAACAGGAACCCTTACAAGTTATTGGCCATAGCTATGGGCATTCAAAGTGCACATACATTTGACCTGTAGGGGCCAAGAGCGGGCCGCCCCCAAGATGGACGCCACTTTGACACGGGGATTATTTCAAATTAAAAAACGCCAAAACCCATTCGGGAAGAATGCTCTTCCTTCAGATCCCAGAAAAGCTCTTTACCTCCCCCTCAACTGCCTGAAAAGACTTTAGATGGAGAATCCCCTCCGGGAAGACAGCGACACCACAGGTAACTACATGATGGCATCAAGCAGGTCTGGCAGAAAGGGAGGAACAGAGGCCTGTCTGAGCCACTTCCTCTGTGTCCCGTTTTCCTGAGGATGAGGGCGAACATTTGTTCACCAAACACGAACCCTTTTTCATCTTCCTGTGAATTGCATTTCTTCCCTTTTAAGTCCCAGACCCCTACCCCCTTCTCCTTAGTTCAGAATGACACGTAGCCCTCATTTTGCCTGACTGTCTTTGGAATTTCTGCATCTGTATGGATTCCCCATATGTACAAAGTTAAATTTTTATTTTCTCCTATATCATGTCAATTTAATTCTTAGTCTGGCTAGGAGGACCTTGAAGAGCAAAGGACAGACCCAACAGTTCCACTTCTCAGGCTCAACCTCACAAAAAACTAAAAGAATCATGCCAGAAGAATAGACATACAAAATGTTTCTTATAGGGATGCCTGGGTGGCTCAGTTGGTTAAGTGTCTGCCTTTGGCTCAGGTCATGATCCCAGGGTCCTGGGATCGAGTCCCGCATCGGACTCCTAGCTCGGCACGGAGCCTGCTTCTCCCTCTCCCTCTGCCTGCTTGTGCTTTCTCTCTCTCTGACAAATAAATAAATAAAATCTTTTTAAAAAATTAAAAAAAAAGAATGTTTCTTACAGTGTTGTATGTAGTGGCAGAGACAGGGAAAATGTTGAATGTGTATATTATAGTGACACTACGATACAGTAACCAACTTTTCGAAATAATTAGCTAACCTAAAGCAAGAGAAAAAAAATACCCAGGGCCAAAAATGTAAAAAAAAAAAAAAATTCAAATTAGAATGGTAAGAAGGAAGAAAATCCTGGTGACTTACAAAGGTATTAGACTTAAGGCATAAAAGTCTGAGGTTGGGATTTTAATATCCACCAAAGGCAAGAACAAGGCCTGAGGATTATATGAGGCAAAAGTTAGAGTAAAAACCCCTTGAACTGTTGCTCTGTCATTAAATAAGGACTAAAAAGACTCTCCACAGGCCCAGGATGCAGCAAATCGTCTTGTCCACCCTGGCCTCTGTGGGGATATGTAATCTGAGTTTACATTACTTACAAGTACCGAAACTTGGGTTTTTTCGTGGTTTTATCATACGGTGCACATACATCAAAATTCACATGTTAAAGTGTGCAGCTCAGTGGTTTTCATTTATTCACAAAGTTGCATAGGAATCATCTCTATCTCTTCCAGAACATTTCCACCACCCAAGAAGATACCCCACTACTATTAATAATAATTCCCATTCCCCCTCCGCCTATATTTTAATAAAATTAATGTTAAAATTGGCCAGAGAGCATGAAACCCTTAGAGTATTACCAGAGGCAAACACAAACTTCTCCGTGAGAAAACGACTGTATCAGAACTCCAACAGAAAGGACTCTTGGTGGAGATTAGCTCACAATCAAAAAGTACGTCCTAAAAGCCAAAGACACTAGAACACTGAGAGATAGAACAGAAGCATATGCTTCAAATGCTTCAGTATGTTTAAGAGCAGAAACTACTCTGAATGTAGGAGACACTATGAAAAGGATCTTTTTTTTTTTAAACAAGAGATTAGAAGTCCTCGAAAAGTAGTTTAAAGATTCAACAAAATTCAAACTCAGCGAAGCGGGTTCTGTTCTGAAAATGATGGGCTAGCTTGTTTTATTCTACTGAGAAAGCTATAACAGCCAGCAGAGAGGCACCTGGGTGGTGCAGTCTGTTAAGTGTCCGACTCTGACTTCGGCTCAGGTCATGATCTCAGGGTTCATGATCTCATGATCTCATGAGATCGAGCCCTGCATAGGGCTCCGAGCTCAGTGGGGAGTCTGCTGGAGATTCTGTCTCTCTCTGCCCCTTCTCTGATTCGTGCTCTCTCTCTCTCTCTCTCACATAAATAAATCTTTTTTAAAAAGCTACCCTAATTTTTCTTGAAGATTTTATTTGTCAGACAGAGTGAGAGCGAGCAGGTGCACAAGCAGGGGGAGCGGCAGGCAGAGGGAGAAGCAGACTCCCCGCTGAGCAGGGAGCCTGATGCGGGACTCGATCTCAGGTCCCCGGGATCATGACCTGAGCCAAAGGCAGACACTTAACCGACTGAGCCACCCAGGCGCTCCTGGCCTAACATTTTTTAATCTACTTGAAGGTGTTGGAGCGCTATCCGGGTCGTCAGTACTTACCGAGCCAAGAACTCAGAATAAAGGAAAGCCTAGGAAGGGGAATATTGGACCCACCTTTCCCCACGTCCCTATTTACCAAGTGGAAAACAATGGCCAAGAAGTAGAGCAGGGTTTTCAGGGCCACCAAGGAGGTAAGACCTTTTCAAATGGGACTCTGAGGTGCCAAATGGGAGAGAGAACCACCCCCCCCACCCCCAGAAAACTGGAGACACAGACAGGGGGATACAGAGACTCACAACATACCGGAGCCGAAACGTCTGGGGGAAGCGGTGCTGGGGCAGGAAAACCGGAATCGTGGCTGGTCAGTTGCTGGAGGCTCCACGAGGACCGTCTGGGAGTTCGGCACTCCAGGGGGTCCTGGTCCCAGGGCAACCCCCACACGCTTGAGCCTTTTACCTCCTCCAGGAGCCTGAGAAGGTCCTCAGAGTAAATGCCAGAGAAAAATCCCTCCCTGCTTCTGGCAGGGGAGGGGGGAAGAACCATTTTAAAATAGGTCAGAGCGCTCTGTTCTCAACAAGTCCTGCCCTCAGGAGAAAGCATTCGGCCAACGTGTAGCTGATGAGGGGAGGGGGCTGGTAATCACTGCCAGACCGGCCTGGAGAGAGGGAAATACCCAACTCCAGCCCCCTGGAGCCATCCTGTCAAACCCAAAGGAGGGTGGGGTTACTGAGGAGGACGAGGGAGGCTCACAGTTCAGGGACTCAGTCATAAGACCGAGAAGAGAACACTTCCCTTCCCCCTCCAGCTCCCACCACATTATTAAAGACCCTCTTAATGCACTCAGTACACCGTGTTCCCTTTTCCGCAAAAGTTGCAAGGCACGGGGCACCTGGGTGGCTCAGTCGGTTAAACCTCTGCCTTGAGCTCTGGTCGTGATCCCAGCCAGGGTCCTGGGATGGAGCCTTGTGTCAGGCTCTCTGCTCAGCGGGAAGCCTGCTTCCTCCTCTCCCTCTGCCCTTCCCCCTTTGTGCTTTCTCACTTGCTCTCTCTCCCAAATAAATAAGATCTTTTTTAAAACACTGCAAGGCAGGGGTGCCTGGGTGGCTCAGTGAGTTAAAGCCTCTGCCTTCGGCTCAGATCATGATCTCAGGGTCCTGGGATCGAGCGCATCGGGCTTTCTGCTCAGCAGGGAGCCTGCTTCCTCCTCTCTCTCTCTGCCTGCTGCTCTGCCTACTTGTGATCTCTCTCTGTCAAGTGGATGAATGAAGTCTTTAAAAAAAAAATTGCAAGGCATAGTAACAGGCAAAACTCTTGCTTTTAAGAGGCTGAACAAGCATCAGAACCAGAATCAGATAGGACAGGAACCATTGGCATGACCAGACAAAGAATTTTTTAAAGCTATGGCATGTTATCAGGTCAGCTGACGCTACCTCGCAATGCCTACGTCATTCAGCGCGCTTCATCCCCTCACGTGGGCACGTTATCATCTCATGTAATCACGAGAAGGATGATCCCAGTACAGTAAGACCTTTTGAGAGAGAGACCACATTCACGTAATTTTTTCATAGTACATTGTTATAATTTGTTCTATTTTACTATTAGTTATTGTTGTTAATCTTTTCTGTGCCTAACTGATAAATGAAACAATGTAAGTACGTATGTGCAGAAAAAGCATAGTATGTAGGGAGTTCAGTACTACCAACGGTTTCAGGCACCCACTGGGGGTCTCGCAACATATCCCCTGTGGATATGGGGGGACTGCTGTTCAGGTAAAGAAGATTCAGCATGTGAGTAATAGAAATCTCCAAAGAAGAAAACTAAGGGGAACAGAGTAAACTTCCTTGAAACGAAAAAAAAAAAAATTTTTTGAACGACATTTGAAAAGAATACATTCCATGTACCTACGATTATTGACTCAGAATGACCCAGATCACAAAATATTCTAATGAAATTACTAATCTTTAAAGGAAAAAAAATATTTTGGGCGTCTAGCCAAAACAACAGATGAATTATAAGAGAAAGAAAATTTGATTATCATGAAACCGTTCTACACTAATATTTCTCCAGAAGCAAACGCAGAAGAATTTTGAGACTCGGGCAAAAAAGAGATGAATCAAGGATCTTAGAGGCAACAAAAGTGACATTCAAGTGTAAAAGGACAAAAAACGTTATCAATGTGCAAAAACATGGGGATGTCGGTCCCATGAGCCTCCCTGAAAAACATTCTAAAGAATGAACTTCAGAGAAGACCGATGGGCAGAAATAAAATAAGTTTAAAAAAATGAACGAACTTCAGGGCAGCAATATGACTAAAAAAACACCTAACATAAGGAATGATGATCAGCAGTAAACACGTAATTATTTGTAAAAACAGCACTAAATGAGGCCTAAACGAGGGAGTTTTATAGTATGCTGTGGCTGGAGCTCCAACAAGGTAGATACAGTTAATTATTTTTAAATGGGGTAATTATTTATTTAGTGGGGGTAATTAACTATTTTTAAATGGCGAGACTACATTAAAAAAGTACTTTCGCCACTCTTCGTAATAACACTTGTGGTAGAAGCATCGCGATTACTCTTCCAAAGGTGTTTGGTTTGAGTGAGCGACAAAGTAAATGAGTAACTGTGGCATGTCCTAATTCGAGCACCTCTTGTGTCCTTGAGAATCAGGGTTCGTGGTATGAAAGCGGGGAGATACAGACGTCAAGGAGAAGAGGTCAATTTCACAGCTCCGTGGTTATGAAACAGAAGGATCCGTAGGAAGTCATGAGACATTTGGAAACAGTCTAAATCTCCTAAAGGCACACACACATACAAAATTTAGTTCTGTTCACTAAAAAAACTTGAAAACAATGACCGACCTGCTAGTAGTGATTGATCCCTACACTCAGATTGTGGGAAATACCATTTTCCACAAAAAGAAACAAAAACTTCTCGGGGAAGTTGCTGCTCTCAGTTTGGGGTGAGATCTGTACAAAATGAGCTCGGAAATCTCCTTACACTGGCTAGAGAGGCGGTTTGCAAGCTACTAAGGTGTTAAAAGGACCGAGAGCCAAACTGAAGGGACTTCCCTCCAGGAAAAGACGGGGCAATTTTAGCTTCAGAAAGGATAATAATTGCAATTGATTAAAACCCATCAGTCAATGAGTTAATAATGTTATTAAAGATGATTTTTTAAAAAAAGGAAGGGGTCATCTTGAGAGAATGATATGAAACCAATTCATTATCTTAAATGAATCATTTATTCAGCCTTTCTAGATAAACTGTACCCTGGGTGATCAAATAGTAATGAGGCTGTGTGTCTCTTTATAAAGGTACTCCATCTAAAAAATGAAAAAGAAATTAAAGAATTAGAATATCACCATTTTGCCATCCTCAATGAAGGAATAAATGTAGACATTAAGCATTAATGTAACATCACAAAGAGAGAGAAAAAGAGATATTATGTGCCTCCTGGTGAAAGAGAAATGCACTGTAATCTTGCTGAAGACACCGAACTCAGATCTGGCCAACCCTCTGCATCTGCAGCCCACCTCCAGCCAGGTGTTGAAGTGCGCCACAAAAATGCAGCGGCAAAAATCCACAGTGTGAGAAGCTAGAGGCCAAATAGTCCAGTTCTTCCGCAGACTTAATGAAACGGGGGGGAAAAGGCAAAGTGAAAGATTCTGTATATTCAAAGAGACTTAAAAGATGTCTGATCATTTTTTAATGAGCAGGACTGAAGTATAGTTTCTAGAGATGTACCTTTGGGTGATAAAACTACAAAGCAGCATAAGGAAGCAATCACTCCACAAGTCAGGATAGAGACTTCTGCTTCTCATCAAGAAGGAGTCACAGGGACCAGATTTACCCTCCTGCCTGAAAAAACCAGAACATGAGACAACATAGAGAAGGAAGACCTGGTTTTAGACACCGGCTGTCTGGCGGCCGGACAGTGATCCCCGAGAGAGGGAAACAAAGGTGATGGGCTTTACCATTGCCCCAGCCTCTTGCCTGGAGAAAACATCAAGTCCAGAAGGCAGAGAGGGGGAGCCCTGCTCAGTCTTCCTGAGTTGATCAGACCAAGATAGAAGTTCAAGGAGGCCACATGGCAAAGTACCAGGGAAGAGAGGAGCTCACAGAGGGCGCTCCAGAAGCCTGCAGAGGAAACCCTTGCATACTCACCAGCATGCACACATAGGAAACTAACCAAATCTGGTAAAAGAACCACTCAAGAGGAGCAAGACGAACAATTTCTGGAGCTCACATAGAAGCAGGACAGGTCCATGATCTCAGCAACCCGCGTGGAAAAACCCTGTAATTCATGATGCGTTCAGTAGCGCCCGAAAATCAGCCCTACATCCCACCTGATAAAGCTGGAAAGCAAACCTCCGAGTGCTCAAACGAATCCCCCAAGTGAACTCAAAAATATTTGCAGGAATGCAAAATACCCAGCGCCCTACATGTTTTTTTAACTATCTGGAGCCAATAATAAAAAAAAAAAAAGAGCAGGCATGAAAGGGGACAGGAAAATGTGACCCATAATAAGCAGATGTAGCAAAGATAGAAGCAGAGTTCAGAGACAAGAACCTAGAACAATTATAATGACAGCCCTTGTGTTCAATAAAGTAGCATAAAGACCCAAATGAACTTCCAGAGATGAAAACTGCCACATCGGAAATTTTTAAAACAGATGGGACAAGAGGAATAGCAGATTAGACACTGCAAGGGAAAAAAAAAAGAGCTTCAAGACATAGCAATAGAAATTATCCAAAATGAAACACATAGAGAAGAGACTGAAAAAAAAACAAAAACAAAACCCAGAACATCAGTAAGAAGTGGGATAACTTCTCGCCATTTGAAGCCCCTAAAGGTGGGGGGCGGGGAGGAAGAACAAAAATGTATGGAAGAAATATGACTGAAGTTTTTCCGAATTTCATCAGAATTATTAAACCCATAGATCCAAGAAGTCCCACGAACCTAAACACAAGCCACAAGAAGAAAATTACCGAAGCATGTCATAACCAAATTGCTTAAAACCAATGATGACGATAAAACTCTTATAAACAGCCAGAAGAGTGAAGATAAGAACATGACTGACTTCTGAGTGGAAACAATGCGAGCCAGAGAAAAATGGAATAACGCTTTTAAAGTACAAAACAACACCGAACACCCGTCATCCTATCACAGGACACCCAGAAAAAAACGTCTTTGGAAAACAAAAGTGAAGTCAAGGTTTTTTCCAATATAAAAAAGCTAAATGAATGCATTGGCTACGGACCTGTACTTGAGGAAATGTTCCAGGAAGTCCCGGAGGCAACAGGACAATTACAACAGATGGAAATCTGGATCGAGACAAAGGAATGAAGAGTACCAGAAATGGTAGATATCTGGGTAAACAGAGAAGTGTTTTGTCTTCCTTTTCTGAATCTCTTTAGGAGATCATTGACGGTTCAATGAGAAAACACTATACCGTGGGGCTTATAACATATATAGAAGCTGTAAATGATAAAATGTCATGCATGATAAAAACTACAATAGTAGAGGGGCGCCTGGGTGGCTCAGTCAGTTGAGCAGCTGCCTTTGGCTCAGGTCATGATCCCAGGGTCCTGGGATCGAGCCCCACGTCCGGCTCCCTGCCAGGCAGGGAGCCTGCTTCTCCTTCTCCCTCTCCCTGCTGCTTCCCCTGTTTGTGCTCTCTCTCTCTCTCTCTCTCTGTCTGATAAATAAATAAAATCTTTTTAAAAAATAAAAATAAATGAGGGGGTTGAGATGGTGATGGGGTAAATCTAGGGACTCCTGGCAGTGTGGGCAAAGTTCGGTTTCTTTACATGATACTGGTTCCAAGAATGTTCGCTTTGTGATACCTGATACTAAACCTATATATTTGTGTCATCTTCTCTATATCGGTTTTATTTTATTTTATTTATTTTATTTTTAAAGATTTTATTTATTTATTTGACAGAGGGAGACAGAAAGAGAGGGAACACAAGCAGAGGGAGTGAGAGAGGGAGAAGCAGGCTTCCCACCAAGCAGGGAGCCCGATGCAGGGCTCAGCCCAGACCCCTGGGATCATGACCTGAGCCGAAGGCAGACGCTTAAAGACTGAGCCACCCAGGTGCCCCTAGCGGTTTTATTTTATAATATGATGTTTTTAAAAACAACATAGAGGTTTTTTTTTTTTATTTTTTTAAAGATTTATTTATTTATCTGAGAGAGAGAGAGGGAGAGAGAGCTCTGGGGTGGGGGCAGCAGGAGTGAATCTCAAGCAGACTCCCTGCCGAGTGCAGAGCCCCATGCAGGGCTCAGTCCCATGACCCATGAGATCATGACCTGAGCCAAAACCAAGAGCTGGACACCCAACCAACGGAGCCACCCAGGCGCCCCTGAAGTAAATTTTTTATGAACGATATAGATGACAGCCTTAGAAAAAAGACAAGAAGGATAGGAAAGAAAGTGTCAGCGACGGGTATTTTGTGAATGATGAGATTAAAGATGATGACTACTTTTCTATTTTTTCCAAAATGTTGACAATGAATATGATTTACTTTTGTAATCAGGAGAAAAAAATAAAACCAATAAACACTTAGAATAGAAAGACTTAATCCACAAATTGTGTATATTGTCCTCAGGACCAAGATTCATGCCCTGAGACTCGCTTCACTATCTTGGCTTCTTCATTTTGGTTCCATCGGCCCTACCCATTCCTACCCAGACTGCGCTGTGGTGTGTGTCATCAATCAGAATCTAGTAAGGGGTAGGCTTTCAAAAACTTCCAGGGACAGAACTGAATTGAAGGTAGTTAAAATCACACGTTTACGGATCCGTTATTCTAACCAGTAATAATACTTGGCCGAGAGACGAGGGATGAGGAACAGTTACGAAAAAAACAGAGCTGACCATCAGCTACCCAGGGAAGGGGGTGCCGCATGGGGCTGGTTCTCTGGGACGTGCTGGCATCGTCCGGAAGATCTTGTGTGGTTTGTGAACAGGAGACTGCATCTTGCATTTACAAATTCTGTAGAAAGATTCTGCATTTTCGGCATTTCAGGCAGAAATACAGAGTGCCTCAGATTTCATCTGACAGACAGACCCATTATGCCTGAATTAGTTGTACCCCAAACAAGGACAAACCTAAAGGGAGACTACCACAGACCTCTAACCTCAGCAAGACACTGTATCCCGAGGGAGGAAAAAATCAGCAAGAGTAAAATACCAGGTTTGTCTAGAAATCTGAGGACCTGACAAAGGCCCAGCCTACTATAAACTTAATTGCTCACAGAGCAAGCCGGAAAGTGAAAAATATACCATGAACATCTGTTGTTTGTGAATGACTAGGGTTGAGTCAAGTAAGATTAGCCACATAAAATATCGGCCTCACAGCATTTCCCAGGGAAACACCTCACACATTGAAAAGATCAGCAAAGGGACTAGAGGCCACTTTGTTTTTAAAGGATGCCCAGTTTGATTATTGATTAAAAAAAAAAAAGACGTTCAGAAATGTGAAAAGGAAGAATGTAGGATGTCATGTGCTCTTAGTACGTGTAACATGGGATTTGTTTCATGCTGATGGAATTCAAAAATTGGGTTTTTAAAAATTCAATCAGCCAACATACAGTATATCATTACTTTTTGATATAGAAAAATTGATATTTTTTTATCTAACCTTGGACAATATAAAAAAAATTACAGATAGTTCCAAAAGAGGCACTGGGGGCTATTCATTCAATTGAATCATTAATACCCGTAACCCTCTGAAGGATGGGTAAGTGCGAGTGGAGGTCATCTGAACCCTCATTCTGCTTGGAAAGTAGAAACACTGGCATTGCGAGGATTAGTCTACAGAATTTATTCAAAGAAAAAAAACCTGAGAGCATCTGGTACCTGGATATTTGCTTCTTTGGGATATGTACTATAATGTCCTCACATAATTCTCATTACAAATGACTCTATGGGTTTCCAGAGCAAGCCTACACATCACTCCGTAGTAATCCGTGCAGTCCTCTGAGCCGATTCAAAAATGCATAATGGAGAACTCGAGTCATTTCCTAGACAGAGGACCACTAGCAATAACCCTTAATCACCCAGGGTCCCCAGGGGCACATTTAAAAGCAGGATTCCTGGAGCCTGCATTTCAGCAGCCACCATGGAAAGAAATAAACATTTTGGAATAGAGCAGGACACCCCGCTGTTCCGAACTGGCTGGTTCTGCGCCAATAGTTTCTCCTGTCAATGAGCAGCAGCTGTCAAAGCCACTCTGCGGGGATGTCTTTTTGAAAGTTCTTAAAGATCTCAATTGTGACCGTCCGCTCTGGCTCCAAGTAAGGTTCTTCTTGCTCACTTGTCAGATTATTGGGGAACACTCGATTTCACAATCATCGAACAGAACGGAGTGGATAATACCCCATCTGACCAGCCGGATGAAAGGAGGCACCAGGGACAGGGCCAGCGCGGTGTGCTGGAAAGAGAACCGGTCCTCCCGACAAAACGGGGCTCAGAGGACAGGCTGCGGCGACCTTGTGCAGGGGACAGCATTTCTAAAGGACAAAGGGCGAGGACACGTCTACGAGTCACACGTCTGTAACCGTACGGTAAGAGTCTCAATCGATCGACTCAGTCTGCGTCTTTGAAAAATATCTTTTTATGAAAATAAGCATGAGTCCATAAAGAGATCGACCCGTTTTCAATCCTCCACGTAAAACCCAACGGCAAAAATTCTTCTGTGGAATTATTTTGAGTTTACTCCAGCCTTTGACGTGCCAGTGTGATATTCTGCACGGATTCTACAGACACGCATTTGGACACACGCACATTTCGAGACAGCTGGAGAGATTCAGTGGGGCCTTAGGGGGACTGGAAAGAACCGGGGACTCTCTGTCAGAAATCCCCAGTTCTGACGCCTGCCGGGCCACTGGCCGGCTGTGTGACTTCGGACACACAAGACAAGGTCAGAAGACAAATTCTCTCTGAGGCTATGACCTAAGTGTGCCTCTTGCCAGAGATCCTTCCAGAGAAGGCAAGCCGGAAGACGAGAGGAAGGACGTGCCCCAGATAGACGGCAGTGAGTCGTTGCAAAGGCTGTTCTTCTTTCATCCAAAATGCTTGTTTTGATGTGCGTCCTTCGTTTTTAAGAAATGTAATCAGCTGTCCGATGATACGGTGGGGAGAAAGAAAATTCTACCGTGCAAGGAGAAAGAGGATCCTGTGGGAGGAGCCGGGGGCACCGGCTACCGCATGCTGGGAAGGGCCCGACTCGGCTCCAGAGTCTCCCAGCAGGGCCATCCCCTGGGCAGGCCCCCTGTTTTGGGGGGACAGCTCCAAAGCATGGTGCTCGGACTACCCATTCCCCTATTCATAAGAAGCCCCAAGATCTCCCTGCTTAATACAGAAAGACCAAAACCTCGCCCTTGCGTCCTAGGCTCCCTACATCAGGGCCTCTACTTGCTGGGCGCAGAGCACACCCGAGCACCCACCCGCTGGGACGCTGGCCACGCCCCCCTGGCCCACCGCCAACCTGCATCTGTCCTCTGCCCCTCAGCTCCCCCACACGCTCCCATCCCACACAACCCTCCTGCTCAGCTCAAGTGCCATCTTCATGAAATTCTTTACGAAAGGGGATGGAGGAAAGAGGAACGGAGGGCGATGAGAGCCAGAGGGAGATCCGGCCAGCACCCGATGGCTTCGGCCTGGCAAAGGCAAGTATATGCAGGGTTTGAGTCTGAAAACCCGCATTGTTAAAATTCTTGAACAGTGGCCCCGGCAGCCTAATAAAGCCGTGAAAGTTCCACCACTGAGGTGTTAGAACAGAGGCTAAGTGACCATCTGCCCAGGCTGTCACATAGAGAATTCCCGTGCTGGGGGGTGAAGGCGGGGGTGGGCGGCAGTTAGAGTGAATGAGCCCATGTCCCCTTCCCTGATCCTAAACCGTGCTGTGGCCATGGGTTCCAAAGAGTAAGTTTCAAGTCAGAGACAAGTTTTGCTTAAGGTCCAGTTGTGGTTCTCTAATCCCACCTGCTTGGTTCTCAGTCTTTCTTTTAAAAAACCAGACACAGGGGCTCACCTGGCTGGCTCAGTTGGCCTGACGCGTGACTCATGTTCTCCCCCTTGTGTGTTCAAGCCCCAGGATGGGCATCGAGCTTACTTTAAAAAAAAAATCAGATAATGGGGCGCCCCAGCGGCTCCCGTTAAGTCTTTGGCTCAAGTCATGATCCCAGGACCCTGGGATGGAGTCCCCCTCGGGCTCCCTGCTCAGCGGAGAGCCTGCTTCTCCCTCTCCCTCTGCCTGATGCCCCCCCTGCTTTCTCTCTCTCTCTCTCTCTCTCTGTCAAATAGAGAAAGAAAATCTTTTTTAAAAATCAGATACGACATTTTACGAAAAGGTGGAAAGGAAGGAAAAACACAGCAAAAAAACAAAGAAAGACATCAGAGTCCGCTTAGGGATAGGTGCAAACCCTCGCTTTAGGCAAGTTGTGGTACCACCCACCCCTCACTGTCCTCGTCTGTAAAATGGGCTGGTAACGGAACTGTCCTAAGTGGTTCTTATGAGTATATCAGCTGGTGCCTGTAAAGCAGTGAGTAGCACGGGGCACACGGTAAGCATGCAGTCGGGTTTATTAGTATTAAGCTCATTCCCATGACTGAAGTGCTTTACAGTCCCAGGCACGTGGAAAGTGTTCAGTAAATAAAAGCTAGGGATATTATAATACATTAAGCTTATATATTGAGTAACGTTCATTTTAAAGATTCATTTTAGGTTCACTTCGGAGCAACTCTTTAAAGACGTCATTCCAAAAGCAGAATTTGGTAACCTCCCCGTGCCCCCACCTCCGTTCTTAACTGCTATTATCATTTTATAGATGAGGAAACTAAGACTCACAGAGATTCTCTGACTTGCCCAAGGTCACACAGTGGAGGAGCTGGGACCGGGCCGCGTCTTCCATCTCTAAGGTCATTTTCCTTCCGTGAATGGTGTGGGCACAAATAAAACAGCAGTGCGCCAACAGGTCACCTCCCTCCTCCATCTGCTGTCCCTCCCTGAGCCATTCATTCCCAGTGCGAAAAAGAAAAGAAATCCCTTCTACACCTCATGAAGGATCGCCTCCCGTTAAATATGGCAGTTTACACACAGGCGGTGGATGGGTGGGGATGCATTAACGGTTGAACATCTGCAATCAGTTGTGATGACTGTAAACGCTAATTTCGAACCCCTGTTCTGAGAACTGTTATCACCCCTAAGACAGAATTCCATTCTTCTCATTTGGAAACCTGTATTACCAACCCCCCCGGCAAAATTTGTATTCTACCGTTATTATAGTGAACATTTTATCAATAAAGTTGTTATGGAAACTTCTTTTCTTTCTACATATTAACCTCCATTCTTCCTCATGACACAGAAGCCTAAAATATCTACTATCGGGCCCATTACAGAGTAAGTTTGTCCACCTCTGTTATAAAGGGTGGAATGACAGTTTCTCATAACAATGGAACCAGAGCTCAGCTGGTGGGGACAGGAGCCTGGGACAAGATGGGGAAACTGAGTCAGCATTAGCTAAGTTTTGTGGCGGGAATCCCTTTGAGAACCTGCCAAAACATAAGACAGGTGTTCTCAACAGAAATGCACATTGACATGAAACATTCCAGAACCCCAGTTTCTTCCAAGAGCTCTATTGCCCCCAGTAGACCTCCAAGTATCCAGGAACCCAAGCTAAGAGTTTCAAAGGGGAGGGAAGGAAGAAAGGGAGGGAAGGAGGGAGGAAGAAAGAAAGAAATCGAGGTGGAAACCTCTATGAATAGCAGAGGTGTGAGTGACTGAGTGTCCTTTAGCGTGAGCTCCCTCCGCTCTCACCTTGGGAACTCATTCCCGACCCGAAGGAAATGGAAGGAATAATTATTGAGGCAGGGAGTGGTGTTGAGGCCCAGGAGCGGATCCAGGATTTCCTCTATAAAGGGTAGGAGAGGGGCAGGCAATTTCTGAAGACCAGAGCTGAGGAGGCCACAGTTAAGTGGCAGCAGGAAGCCATGAGCTGGTACCCCAGAGTCCCCGCTACCCCGCAGTCCCCACTACCCCACAGTCCTAGTGCACCTTGACTGTCCCAACCTCCTGCCCGTGCAGCACCCAGGGCAGCCCTATGCCCGGGCCACTACCCTCAGACTCCCCCAAGGGCTGGGCTGAGGCCAGCCTCGCGATGGGAAAGATGGCAGCCCAACCAAGAGAGCGGCAGGCCTAAGCAAAGGCGACCCTGCCCGTGGACCCCAGCTGCAGAGGTTCCCAGTAGAAATGCCCTCGGATGTGATCCCAACCAAAAACCACCGCAACGTTTCTGATGCCCTGCAGTGTGCAGCTTAAAGACAGACTCCATCTAACTCTCCTGAGAGACCTGTCCACATAATGGGGGTCCAAGGCAGTGCCCACTTGATTGATCTCTAGCTGCATGACTGGAGGTGCTTGTGGGCGATAAAGCTGAGTGGCATTTGGACATCCCCAAGGATCGATCCATCAGAAGTAAAGGGAGGGTCCTCTTATCTCCTTACCTTCACAGAGGTGGGATTCTGGACTGTCAGCCTGAGAGACAAAACACATTTCGGTGCCGGATGTGTCCCTGAGCTTTGACTGATGTCATGTGAGGACTTTCCTAGGTCTGGAGATGAAGGTCTTTCGCTTTACAGCACTGGTGAGAGATCCCGAATCCATACCTTCCCCCGTGTCTTACCCCTGAGCCTCTGCGTCCACTCTTCTGCCTGAGACCTTGGCGGAGAGCAGGGCATGTGCTAAGTGTCGGTCCCCTCAAGGACTAAATACTAAGACTCTTCCAGCGTCCAGGGAAGACAGGTAAGACCTCTGTCCACAAACAGGGAGGAAAGTACATGCTTGGAAGGACCCCCAAGAAACGTAACTTTGGGTACGTTGGAGAAGGCAGCTGGCTGCCTGGGCGGTACGGGGGAAGGGGCCTTATGGATTGTCGACCTAGGTCCTTTTTTATTTTCTTCAAGTATTATCTATTTTTTAAAATGTTTGAAAACCAAAAAATAAATAAAAAGTAAATAAAATAAAACATTTTGGGGGGAAACCTGGTTTAGCTCATTTTAAGAATGCTTTGGAACCGGTGTCAATTTAAGAAAGGTGTTCGGAGACAAGGTAACTCCTAACCCTTGTTACCAGATTCACATTGATAATTTCAAGGTGACTTCTGTACCTACTGTTATCAGACAGAGAGCAAGCGTCCTGAGAAGAGAAGATGCCTCTCTGTACCTCTCGTGTGACCTGGCCCGGTTTCTTGCAGACAGTGCCTATTAAAAAATATTAGATTCCTTTTGGAAGTAAATATTAATAAATATTCACTTGAGTGTCACCTTTGTGTACAGGGGATGGGAACAGGGGGCCTTCCCTCCTCTTCCATTTCTCTCTCTCCCACCCTAGAGCCCTTTTAGTATTACTAGTAAGATTTGATTTCCAATAAGAGCCATTGACGGTGCCTAGAGATCAAGTGGCCAGGGTCATTGGGTAATGATTTGTCCCCTTGTCCTCCAAAAACGAACCCAACACTTGAGTACGAGCCCATGTCCCTAACACCACCCACCGGAGCAGTGAGCTACCACGCGGCCAGAGCTCTCCGAGTACTTTTATTTGGATTTTTCTCCCCGGAAGAAACATGTTTTTCGTACAATAATCTTAATAAATACGACTGGGCTCCATTTCTTGGCTTCGAGGTAATGAAAATTAATTACCATACTTTACAAGTAATAGTTTCCACTTACGGCACTCCTGTAGAAGTAAATATATCATAAATAGTTGCTATTATACCAGTGGCTGGTGGATTGGGCAGCCTGGCGTCCATAAATCCTTTTTCAACAGACATGTTATTTCTTTTGGGGGAACAAACAGATTTGTTTTAGATCAGAGAGTCAACTGACAGATGGCCTTTGTAAAAACACACCATTTGTATAAATAAATTATAGTTTTACTATGGTATTCTGCTTTTGCGGATTTGGAAAATCTGTGCCCCCATTCTCTAGAATGGGTCTAAACTGTAAAGAGCCATTTTGTTCGGGTGAGAGGCCGCATTGCACAGATCTCCAACACAGATGCTAAGGTCCAATCTCTCTAGACGCATGCTGCCACTTTCCATCACAATCGCAGCAAAGAGCTCTGCCCGGAGGTAACGGGATGATGTCCCGGAGAGCCCTGGCACCGAACACAGCAAGATCCCAACTGGCACACTCCCCTTAGCTCCGGGTTCTGTTTCCACTAATAACGACACCTCGTGTCTTCTCTTCCTAACCACAACTTTGCATCACTGGGGCTGATAATGTATTTCTCTTGAAAACCTGCAACATTTAATTTTCTCTTACAGTGTAGTTCATCATCGGTTAAATGCTAAACATTTGGTCGATTCCTTTAAAATCCCAATCACCCTTGACTCTGAGCCTACTGCAGTAGCACTCATGACCTGACTCATAACAGAGCCACACGTAACACGCACGCACACACACACACACACACACACACACACACCAAATGTTTCTAAATTTATAGAGAGGTGTATATGCATAGATATTCATCTACACACACAGACTCACTTACGTAAATCCCCCTCTCCCGGAACCAAATGGTCAGGGCTTAGCATCGAAAAGGACATATTTTGTTGCTGTTTTTAAAAACCTGGGCTATTAAGATGTTCCTTTTGTTAGGAGGCGAAGATGTTCATTTTAACCAGAGCTACTAAGAATAGGCGTTGTTGGCAATAATAAAGGCCTATGTGTTTCTTTAAAGACATCATTCTCTTTCGTAAGTGATGAAGATCCTAAAGCCGCCAGTTTGGGTGAAGGAAATCAAATGTTTAATTAAACGTTAATCAAATGTTCACTATTCAAAACATAACACCAGGGAAGACTTTGCATATTTCTAGCTAATAAAAAATTTTGAGTCAGACTGCCTAGTCTGTTTCAGGTTATAGGGTACATTGAAAAGCTGTGTTCGTTTCCTAGAATGAGGGGTACTTTTTAGCCGGTGCTTTGTCTGCAGTCATAACCTCAGGCCTCCGGGTTGCTATTTCGAGTTATGCCAGTTGGTGCCTTAATGGAATTAATACAGCATCTAGAATTGCCTGACTTACATTCAAAGAAGAGCTCAAACCAATGATTTCCATCTGTTTTTATGACACTCCCAAGGAATCTCAAGTTACTTCCAAGGGGAGCAGAAATTCTCAAATGAAATTAATCATCTGGATATATAAATCTTAGACACATAATACACATACACTCACGTAGGCCAGATATAAATATATGCCCACATGATACAGTCCTTCTGGAAGAGGCGAGGGTCAGGAAATTAATAGGGCAATTGCATACCAGCATCTCAGAAGGGCAAAATGACCACAAATTATAATAGGTGTCATGAACTAGATTAGAACAAATCATGGAAAATAAACACCCACTCAATTCACACAACATCATAAATTGGGATCATGAGAAAATAAAACTGTTTGGGGGGCCAAAATCGATGCAGCTGTCTTTAAAATAGATGATCTTGTGAACGAGTGACTAGTGGACTCCACAGAATATGAACCTAGTTGCATGGCTGGTTCTTTTTTTTTTTTTTTTTTTTTTTTTTTTTCATTTCTAAATCACGCTATATGACTCCCCATGTGGAGAAGCAGTTCATCCTGCAGCTCAATAAAATGTTTGCTAGACATCCTTATCGCTGATGGAGTCAACTCACAATCAACCCATTTATTCATAACGTAACCCACACATACAGGTCGAAGATTAAGAAAATGTTTTTGGTGCAGCGGTAATCAACCGAACCTGCTAGAACTTTTCGCTTTTCGCTGCCTCCTTGAGTATTGGGAATGGTCAAGGGACTTTCCATCCTGTGACCGAATCACCTGAAGTGAATGCAACACATTCCTTCCCACCAGATGAGCACAGGGATTAAGGACATGAAACCGCCACTTCCTAAGTCTATAAATGAGGGCAAGTTTCACATCCGCTCTCTGCCTCAGTTTCTCCACCCGTACGGAGAAGGTAATAGTGCCCAACCCATGGAGTTGTTGTGAGGATTAATGAGTTAGTAAGGGTAAAAGTACGGTACACTCTGGAAAAATTTAGTAAGTGTGAACTCTAGTTATTTCTGTTTATTACTCCCTTTGTCTGAGACTCCCTGAGCTAGAGGCCACTGCAGAACCTACAATTACTGATGAATTTCTAATTACGTTGACCATTTTGAATGTATTTTAACTACACAATATCATCCGGGTTAGATTTTTGTTCATGTGTCTAATGTCCAATAATAAATATATATAATTTAACTAGATCTGCATGTTAGGTTGCTGATTTGTCTCCTATACGTCCTCCGAAGTTTGGAGTTGGGGGAAACGGCTTTAGGCTGGGGTGCACTGGAGTTTCACCCATGTGGCCTTGACTAAGTCACCTGACCCACCTGAATATCAAATTTCTTCCTATAACATATAGGCAGGTAACCTCTATGATCCCTTCTATTCAAGGAACAAGAGCCTTATGAAGCTGACATCCCCGTTGACTCTCTGAGTTGTGACTACATCACCTATTGGAAGAAAACAACCAGGAGGAAATGGGCAAACGCTGACCAGTAAATTCCTAGACCAGCCTTTCTCAGGATTGCACATAACAAAACACTAGGATGAGATGAGTTACATAAAATGCACATAAAAATGACCACGTGTACCGTTTTTATTGCAAAGTTACAGGGAGAATGTGAATCTAATATATATTGATGAATTATTCAACTATATCTGTCAGCCTGGCTGAGTGGGTCACAGGTAGGAGCATTTTTCAAGCACGCCCAGGAGGCTCCTGAACCCTTTTGAATGTTGGCCTGGAGGTTATTTCTGATCCAGAATGGACACACCAAAAATCTATATAAGGGAGATAGGCCCTTCCTCTAGAACAGGAAAATCGAACCCATTTGAGATGCCCCAAGGGATCATTTGAAACCCTTTAAATATATGTCTCGGGAAAAAGAGGACTTTATCCTGCCTAGATTTCTGACACGGAGAGTACCTTCCAAGACAAAGAAGAGTGAGGTCACATACAGAGAAGGTAAAAGGGACAGGAAGAAGAGTGAAGGAAGTCTCCATAAACTGAGACCATCGTGTCCAGGAGACTTGGAGAAGCCATCTGAGATTTAAACAAACGGAGATTTGTTTATACCTTTCTGATACATGCATGATCTTCTGGGAAGTCGACAGATTTCTCAGCAAAACACTTGTTTAAAATGCATACGGTCTGAAGCGCTATCTACTAATTCCATCAACAGCCTCCATGGACTAGTGTAGATCCAGAGGGCAGCTAGGCATTTGGGTTCTTTCCCACTGGGGCGATTGGAGGCTCTCAGTCACCCCCAATGTTCGCCACGGCTTAAACATTTACAGGTTTTGGGGGGGCAGATGTACACAATATTACCAAATGGGAAAGGCTCTGAAAATCCCCCATTGGACCAATGCTGGAGACCTGTGTCTTCCTGTCGGTTTCTCTTTTACGAAGAGGTCAAAATTGTGCCTCTCCCAGTCCTTTGAGTCATCAGGGAGAAACCAGAAGAAGCATGGGTGGCCCACAGCAAGTGAACATTTCTCCCTGCAATAAACACATTCCTTTGACTCACCCCGAGCCACGGAGCCCCCGCCAACATCTCCAGTTACAAAGGAGATGGCTTCCAGCAGAAGAGAGCTCCTACTAATTCCACGATCACACCTGATACTGTCCACCACACCCCTCGAAAAACACATTTCCTGGAAACTCACATTTGGTCCTTAAGACAATAGCCTCGCGCCAATCTCAGTACCTGCTTCGATATTACACATGAGCAGACGGTAAAGCAACCGAATGGAAAATGATGTCCGCGCACACCGTCCCCCCCACCCAAACATACATCTGCTAATACTATGCAACGCTGGAATCTCAACTGGTCTGAATGTATAAAAATCCAACAGGCGCGGACACCCGGTCTCAGTTCTCATGGCCGTGGCCACCCTAGGCAACAGCCCCAGGGGTCGACACGAACGTCCTTGCACGGTATTTGTCATTCTTTGAGGACACGAGGCCATCGCAGGGGGCCTGGGGGGCTTTCACCTTCCGAGGCTCTCCCCAGAACGGCCCGATGAACGCCCACGCCGTCCTCTCCCACCAAAGGGGGCTCCTGCTCTCGGGAGCCTCCGGATCGTGACCGCAGCGCTCCTGTCCCCGGCTCCGGGGGAAGCCTCGTCTCGGCGCGCGGCCCTCGGCGCAGCCGGCAGATCCGCCCGCGACGCGGAGGCCGCGCGGTTTCATCATTAACGCTCCTGAAGGACAATAGCTCATCAAGCCCCACCGAAAGCCCCGGACCCGTCGCGGAGCCTGGGCTGGCGGGGGATGAGGCTGAGCGACTCCTCCTAGAGGTGGTTATGTGGAGACGGAGCAATCCCTTCCTCCTCCTCCTCCCCCCGCTACTCTCCGCGGCCCGGAGAACTGCCGCTTGCCGCCATTGACAAGCACCGAGACGACCCAAAGAAAGGCGAAGAGTCCTGCCCGGCACCGGCGCCGCGCGGGCCGAACCTGCGCCCCGGGAGCGGCGCGCCGAGGGCACCGGGCGCCCGGAGCAGGCGGCGCAGCACCAGGTGAGCCCGCCATGGCCGTGGCATTATTGTTCGGGGCACTCCGGGCTCCGGAGACAAAACGCGCCGCGGGGGCAGCGCAGGGGCCGGAGAGAGCCCCTGCCTCCGCCGCCCGCCGGGCCGGAGGGCGCACCCCGATCGCCGACCCTCCCCGCGAAAGAAAGACGGAAGGATTGATCCATCGAGCTGCCCAACTTGCTTCCTCGCGAAATAAAGGCGGGGAGGGGGGGGGGGGGGG
>LNAC01000047.1:4824251-4883267 GCA_002007465.1 Ailurus styani | reverse complement strand
CCTGGCCTCGTGGGGGCGCCCTCCGCTCCTGCCCTCTTTGTTCCTCCCAACAATGGCCCGAGGGCATCGAGCCCCGCAAGGGCCAAATGCGCCTCTTCCCCGGGGGCTCCCGGTCGCCGAGGGCTGCGGCCGCGACCTGGGCCACCGCGGGCTTGATCGGTCCCTGCTGGGGTCCGGTGGCAACGGTCTCACGGGGAGCGAAGGGGTGAGAGGGGCCAGAAGAAGCGGGCTGAGAAGCCAAAGCGCGGGTCCCCCCTGTGTGTCTGGGGCGCTGCAGCCCCGACGGGAAAGGGGGTCCCCGCGCTGCGCCCGGGGCCCACTCCCCGGGAGGCGGTCCGCCCCCCGAGCAAACGGTTTCCTCGTTTTCCTCATTTGTGTCTGTGTCCAAATACCCCTGTCCCCTCCCCGGGCTGCACGGTTGCTGCTGAAACGGTTCAGTAGGCGAGAGAAATAGAAATGTTGATCAAGAGCGAAATGCGCCTCGGTTTGTGCTGTTTCTTATTTAGCGACACGCAATTCTCGATTCGTTCCTATTTAACTGAAAGTTATCTCTTACCCTTTTGGAAAACTCCTTTTTTTCAAATGAGTGTTCAGAACGGCAAGATGTGGAACCACGCTCAAGGATTTTTAGAATCGCTTTAGCCCAAGATTATCATATAAATAAATATAGACTCTGCCTGGAGGAAAAGTTTATCTCGCATCCAGTAATTCACACCTCTAAAACCTCCCTTTCCTGTATCCACACTGAAAGGATATTTATTTCCGGTTCTCCGCTCCAGTTCTGCTCCCCTGTCTTCCTCACCTGGATCCATTGATTGCTGTGCTTTGGGCATTATTAATGGTTTCCTCTATTTCAGAACCCTGTAAAGTAATTTCCCTCCTTGGATCCAGAATGTTCCAAAGAGGGACCTTCCTCCCTCCCCGCCCCATTTTCTGTCTGGTTCTCAGGGAGTCTGAGGATTTTCCGGTGGGTGGGACCCCCTCCCAGCTATTGTCTGAGACAGCCAGGTCTGTTTTCACTGCCTCCTGCCTGCAGAGCAGGCGGTGACCCTGTTTTAGGCTGGCAACTTTAAATGAAGGGTATCTGTCACTTGTCCAGCGGGAAGGATGTACAAAACTCCGACCAACTTTTTAAAAGATCATTTTCATTCTTAAAAAATAACCTCAAAGATGCGCACGGGGTAAACACCCTTTTTGCAGAGATGAGCAGAGATTGTGGTTGGAGATCGCTCCACAGGCATTTACTGGGAACCAGTTATTAAACACCTCTGGTTGGGGGAAGCAATGCACATATGGGGAAGTCACGGGCCCTGCTCTCAAGAGAGCTTACATTCCAAGCCTAGGAGATAAAATATGTATGCAGGTAAGACAAGGTAAAAAGTGATTACTCTTGGCGAGCTCAGCGGGAAACCGGTTACTTTCTTACACTGCTAATATGTGTGTCAATTGGTACAGGCATTGGGAGGGCACTGTTCAAATCAATAATGTGCACACTCTGTGACCCAGCAATTCCATTTCTTGGTCTGTATCCTAGGGAAGCAGGCACACGTGTGCAAAGATTATGTAATTCCCTCCCATTGCAGAATTTTGGTAGGTTTGAAACTGAAGGCAACCTAACGGCCATCATGGGGAATAGCTAGATTAAATCTGGTATTTCTGTCTTCTGGATAGGTTAGGCAACAGTTAAAAAGAATAAAGTATGCCCATATATACTGAGACAGAAAGGTCACCAAGACATAATATTAATGAAAAAGACAACTGCAGAACAATACATACCATATGGTACTATTTATGTAAAGACAAAAACAAAATAATACTATGCATTTCTATAAGTAAAAATGCACACATGAACAAATAGGAAGGCTATAAAGACGCCCACTAGAAGAGACACGAACTGGAGGAATTGTCAAGGAAGAGTTTAGTCATACAATTATTCGTACCCATCTGTAACCATTGTTACAACATTTGAAATTTTACAATTTGAATTGATTTCCTTATTACTTGCATAACTAAATACAATTAAGAAGTAACAAGTGATAATGTGTAATAACGGTCCCAATAAAATGCTACAACAATTTTTAAAGGGAGCACAGAATTTGAGTCTGGAAGAGGGCTGGAAGTAGGCTTCACAGAGAACACAGGAGGTTTGGAGGAAAAGAGGAAGAGGTCCGAGGCAGGCAGAAGAAGCCTGACCAGACGGAGCTTCTCCTCTTTCCTCAACGTCAGCACGTCAGCACATCAGCACGTCAATTCCCTTGCGAGGCGGAGACCAGCCTGCCCTGCCAAGGTTCACGTTACTGAGGGAACTCAACCAACAGTTTACAATTTGCCTAATCGCTATGATTCTCTGAATATCTTCAATAAGATTTAGAAGAGAAAAAAATGAGCCAGCAGAGGGTATAACTTCTGACAATGATATTGGAAGGTTGTATTTAAAAAAGAAGATAGTGAAAACTTCAGGATGGTGGGTGTTTTTCCCCCCGGATGCACACTGGGATGTATATTGGGAATTAAGTTGGAGGGAAAGATGAGTGTTTGAGAGGATAATTCACTTCCCCTCCCCCCCCAAAAATCACAGAAGGAACCCCCCCAAATGCTTTTGAAACAAATATTTAAGGGGCACCTGGTTGGCTCAGTCCATAGAGCATGCAACTCTTGGTCTCAGGGTCATAAGTCCAAGTCCCACATTGCACGTGGAGACTATGGAAGGAAGGAAGGAAGGAAGGAAGGAAGGAAAGAAGGAAGGAAAGACAGAAAGAAGGAAGGAAGGAAGGAAGGAAGGAAGGAAGGAAGGAAGGAAGGAAGGAAGGAAAGTCAGAAGGAAGGANAGGAAGGAAGGAAAGAAGGAAGGAAAGACAGAAAGAAGGAAGGAAGGAAGGAAGGAAGGAAGGAAGGAAGGAAGGAAGGAAGGAAGGAAAGACAGAAGGAAGGAAGGAAGGAAGGAAACATTTAAGGCTGGTTTCCCTTATTCACTCGTTCGAGGAATATTTATTGAAGGTCAAATGTGTACATAACACGGCCAGGTAGAACCAAGTACAGGAAAAACAGCCCCAGACCAGGGTTCCAAAATGGGGGTGAGGGAGCTGGTCGTAGGTCTGGTCTCACATGGGCTGTGTGGTCATGGACAGGCTGTTTACTGACCACCACCCCTCCCGCGCCACACTGTCTATGGTGGCCAAAATCAGGAGGGGGCACGAAAAAACGGTTGGCCACTCTAGTCCCTTTCGGTCTTACTTCATGACTTTGTGAAATCCTACGATTCTAACGGTAGGATGATTGCTTGTGAATTCCCAGACAGGTGGAATTTGGGGAATACGGGATTAGATTAGGAGGGGCCCCAAAGTGTCCCACCTCAGGAAAAACAAAAGTACTCACTGTCTTGAAGTTCTCAGTAGCTTGGGTAGCTCTCGGAGTCTCCCCAGGGTGGAAATTTCATCACCACCCCTTTACACAAGCTCCTAGGAAGATGTTGCTGAGCTCAAGCTTCGTGGTACACACGGAACACCAGAGCTACAGCACTGTCATAGTTGCTTTTGAAATCGAGGGGAAATGGCAGCCTGGGATCCATGAAAATCATCCCCTAAGACTGTTTCCTCCCTGGAAATATGTCACAAGGGCTAATGTTTATTAAATGCCTTACTGCCTGCCAGGCACTGTCGCAGACACTTTCTATGTTTTCTCTCCTTTCGTTCTTCCAACAGCGCGATATATAGGTGCTATAATTAGACCCATCTTATGGAAAAGAAAAGGGAGGTCAAGCACATGCCCACAGCTGGAGGTGGACTTGGGGTCCAGCCCCGGCACCCTCACTCTCCAGCCCACATCTCAGCCCCCTCCAAGGGGTGAGAACTGGGGGCTGCTGGCCTCCCAGGGAGTCTCAGATTAGGTTCGTTACGCAAATTCCTACTTTAAAAACTTCTCCACGTCACCATTTTACCTGCCTCTGTCAGATGAAAGTTAAAGATTATCCGATTGAGCCACACAACACTGTACTTTAAACTGTCTTGTCACAAAGTATTAAATAAGATAAATTTGGTGGTTTCTCTGAAGCCCTTGCCGTTCATTTATCCATCCCACCATCCATCATACTTAGCCCGATTTATTTGACTGGCGTTGCCAATTTGGACTTGGAATGGAGTAAGTAATTCAAGTCAGAATTCTCATGCTTTGACAGAAGTGTGTGTGGAAATCCGCGTCCGACCACCAGCCTCAGCCCAGGGACGTTCACTCCGGCTCATTCCGGGGTCGCCAGAATTAGCGACGGCGGCCACATTGTTTAACCCAAAACTGCGACGCACGATCTGATCAGAGATTTAGGGGTTATTTCTGGATAAAAGAGACAATCCTGATGCTAGAGTTTGGATGCCTACATTTGGGGTGTTTCCACAACAACTGGACAAAAACATAACAAAGTAAAGTGACACCGATCCTAGGAAACCCGGGCCCTGCACTTACTGGCCGGGTGCTCCTAGCGGCATATATTATGCGACCTGCTGCTTTTACTGTTCGATAAAGCCATTAAAATTAAATAGTGGTGGTAGAATATGACAAGGTGAATTCCAATAGCTTTTATAACAGACAACATAAACTTTTAGATCAGATGATCATTCACAGGGGCCCCCACCAGTATACTGAGCTTGCAGATCCATCAGTCTTCCAGAATTTCCGTGCCGTGCTAACCCACTCCAGTGTTGCCTCTGTGCTACGAAACTGGATTTCGCACCCGCTGCTCTTCAGTGAACACTGTAGATCATTGTCTTGGGGTGGCGAAGGGGCAGTTCTGGAACAAAGCAAAGTAGAATATTCAAGTCTAGTTTTTCTTTTCTGCGATTAACGTGGATGACAAGACAGTCACTTCAAAGGAATGCTCACCTGGCTGTGACTTCATTCTACAGGGTTGTTCCATGTCTGTGGATGTAACAGAAGAGAGGGGGTCAGAAGGAGGGAACTTTGGAGCATCTTCAGAGAACAGGCGCACCTTTCCGGTGGGAAAGGAGCTCACAGGTCAGCCAGGGAAATGGCTGTCATTTCTCAGAGGCCCGAAGCAGCCAAGGTGGGGACCTAGCCATCAAGGTTCTCAGGGACTTCCCGACTCCACCCAGGACTGCTCCCCTTCCTTCCGTCTGTTTCATATGTTGGAGCTCCTGAAAGATTGTTGGTTTTGTTTGTTCGTGCAGTTAGCGGGGTTGGGGGGCAGGGTTTGAAAAATCAGTGGGTTTGGCTAAGGGCCACAGGTGGTGAGTGCAAGATTGAAGCCCCCATCCCCTCACACACCCACCCCCCACCCCCCACTCTGGTCCCCTGTACCTCCCATCCGCCACTGTGCTGCACCCGAGGTCTAGCAGCTTCCACCCGGAGATGGAAAGGCACCTCATGGTTGCTCTCGCCTGGTGCAGCGGATACGAACTGCCAAGGTCAGTCCGTACACCCACAACCAGGGAAGGATGCTGCATATCGCCAGCAGAGAACACGGCAGCTGGAGCCACAGCCCCCCGGCCCCACCAGCACCCAGAGCGGAGCCGCTGCCTTGGCACTGACAGTGAGGAAAACAGGGTAGGAGAGACAGGCAAGGGAGGGATGGAGAAAGAAGGGTTCTGGAGCAGCTGCCTCTGCCTCGAGCACCCAGAACCGGCCCCACCTATGTCCTCAGGGGCCCAGCAGTCATGGATGTCTCTGGAAGCCCCTGGTGGATCAGGCAGCACGGAGGGCTACCGTCTACTTGCTCTCCGATACCGGTATGCTCACTCCCAGCCCCAAAGCGGACTCCCGCATCTCCTCCCCGCTCACCTGAGAAACTCATCTTGGCTCAAAGTTGGTCCCCTGCTCAGAGAACCAAAAGGCCACCCTCGATAACAATAAACCTCACTACTGATTTGAAACTATTCGATTTTAAAGAAACAGGACAACTGGCCCACTGTTCCGGTTTGTTAATTCCCCAGAGCAAAAAGACAAGAGACCAGGCTGGACCCAGTGAAGAGTTTGGTTTTTATTTTGTTTTCCATGAATAAATAGAGTCAGGAAGACAGTTTTTTTCTGGGGTGTGTGGCTAAGATCCAATAAGAATAAAAATTATTTTTATTCATTCATTTATATTTATTTCTCATCCAACTGATACCGTAGGTAACCAAATATATTTATTTATATTGTATTGGACAATGGCAGGCTAATAACAAAGAGACTAAATATATATCAACAGCTTATCCTTCTGTCTTTTTTAAAAAAAAACTTGAGCTCACGTTTAACAAAGGCAACAAAACTTGTCAAAAGTCACTGAGGACCGTCCCAGCAGCATAGACTCTAAATCCACGCCCTATCTGTTCCCCCTTCCCCGCCACCCCATGCTCTGCTCTCCTCTCCCCGTCCCCTCTAGAAGGAGGTGGGCACACACGCTCTGTCTCTGGATTATAAAGAATTCACTGGCCGTTGACATCCTCCTAGATTATTCCAGGACAAGACTTGAAAGTCTTTTTAAAAAGGGAATGATTTGTAACCCAATAGTATAATTTAAATAAATTGGGTTAATGCTTGGTTCTAACGTTCACGGTTGGTTAATTTAGTTAATTTGATCCGTGCATCATTTTGATGAAATTGCACTTGATATAGCTCTTTACATTATAAATTGTTAATGTGCTCTAACATATATGATGATAAAATTATTGACTGTTCTCATTCACTTAAAGGTGGCCTTGGAAGAAAACGGTTTGGAAAGTATTACTTGTGCAATAATGATTTGCCCTTGGACTTCATAAATGGAACTGTAATAGAGCAGGTGATTTAGCTAGTATTACCGAGAATGGTTCTTACAGCTACAAAATAATACTAACTATTATTATTTTAATACAGTACGTAGGGTAACACACCAAAATATATTAGAATTCTATTAGGTGTGAGGCTAAGAGGTTTTTTTCACACCCTTTAAAAATATATTTCTACATATAGTTAATACATTTGTACTGAATTCTCTTATGTTCTACTGAGTTTTATTTCATCTCATTTTAGTGTCCCAAAGGAGAGTTTTGAACTGACAGAGTGAAGATGCTTCATTGCAGTGTCTACCTCATTTTTTCATAAATATTTACAATATGAGATATTCCAAAGCACGATCCTACAGATTAGAGAAATATCACGGGGATGAGAAATGAATACATCTCAGCAATTTTAAAACAGTACTTAAAGTTTTAAAAAATTCATCCCCATCATTAAAAAGCTACAAGACCTCTTATTTCCAGTTTCAGAGTAATACATAGAGGAAAGCATTTTGATTCACATACTTTTTTATGGGGATTCACTCTTTCGCCGACTTACTCAACAGAAACTTCGGGAGAATCTCCTGGGAGCCAAGGTTTGTCTAGCTAGTGCAGGGATAGAACAAGGCTCCAGGCTTGTTGATGTTCGGGGGTCAGGCCCCTCTCGCCGGCCACCCCCAGGGTCCCTCCTCGCTAAAGAAGAGGCAGCTGAATCAGATTTCTCCACCCACCGGGAGCAGCCTGCAGGCAGATGGGGGACCAAAGCCCACCCCGTGAGCATTTGCTGCTGGAAGTCACTCCCTCCCCACAGCCCCTGATCCGTATACTTCCAAAGAGAACAAGCTCAAAAGAGTACTTTAAAATAAGCTGTCTTGTAATTCCAGATCCTTTGTCAAGGTGGTTCATCAGCCCAATGATCCCTCACCTGTGACACGCGGCCCACAATGACTGTTCCCATCTCAAATGACTGCTGTCTTTAAAAGTCGCTTTGCAGCAACTTAACAGCAGAAAAGGGGTCATTGAAATCAGGACAGACCATCTTGCTGATTGTCTAGAGTTTGTCATAGTCCTCATCGGTTTACATATAATAAAAATTTCAAGAAGTTGTTGGAGGCGGAAAAAATGGGTTATTCTTGATCAGCTCTTTATGCTTGAGAAAGAACGCATTTAAATTAAACAAAATATTGGTCCAAAGAAACCAGACTATTTTGTCTTCCCAAGAAAGCGGGCAGTCACGGTGTTAAGCAAAGTTTGCTGTTTCCCACCAAAAGCAATTCATTCAATAAGGGCAAATGCTTAGGATTTTTCTTTTCTTTCTTCTCCTTCCTTCTGGGATTACAGAATAATTATAAATATTGTTTCTAGGAACCCCATATGCTACAGTAGGGCAAATACAGACACACTGAATTTGATTCGGTTATATTAATGGGTCTTATATAATCTCTTGATATGAAATTTTATATTCCTCAATTATCTCAAGACCAATGACTCACCTGGTGATGAAGGTGATCTAAATTTTTCAATATGACATTATTACTCAATTATAAAACAGTTGAGCTTTTTCTCTTTACCAGCATACTCATTTCTAGGCTGATTCCCAAATGACGTTTGTTAAGATGTTAAGTTAAAATGACACCTTCCGTTTCCAGTTCTGTGATGGCCAGAGCACAGGCGCTTTCCCTCTCTTGGAGCCCACAAAACTAACGGTAAAGGACTTCAAGGAACATAAATACCGAACAACAAAGTTGCAGAGGGCTGGTGTGGGTCTTCAGCAGGTGGGAGATTTCAACAAATGACTGGAAGACTCTAAGCGCCTCGGACCATGCAGACAGTGTCGCCCGGGAGGCCCCGGTTAAGGGCAAGGCAAGAACGAGCTGCAAGGAAGGTGGGCAGGGTGAGAGACGGGGAGATGCTGGGAGTCTGTTTCCAGAACATCCCTCCCCTCCTCCCAATAGTTTCTGGCCATCTGGCATTTATCCCCCCAGCTAACAATCTGGGTCTACTCGCTAAAGAAATTGAACAACTCCGTGTGGCGCTGGGGTGGCTGAAACATCTGACTCTTGATTTCGGCTCAGGTCATAACCTCAGGGTCGTGAGACAGCCTGTGTTGGGCTCTGCACTGAGCATGGAGCCTGCTTGAGTTCCTCTCTCTCCCTCGCCTTCTGCCCCTCCCCCCTCAAAATAAATAAATTTCTTTATTTTAAAAAAGAAATCTATTAAGGCTTTTTTTTTAAAGATTTTATTTATTTATTTGACACAGAGAGAGCGATTACAAGTAGGCAGAGAGGCAGGCAGAGAGAGAGGAGGAAACAGGCTCCCTGCCAAGCAGAGAGACTGATGTGGGCCTCGATCCCAGGACGCTGAGATCATGACCTGAGCCGAAAGCAGAGGCTTTAACCCACTGAGCCACCCAGGTGCCCAAGGCTTTTTTTTTTTTTTAAAAGAGAGAAATTGAACAACTACAGGGCAGGTCTAGAATTTCAAGGATGCCTGCAGTTCCACAAAGTGGTGCTTTCCCATTCTGGCATTTGGGGGCTCTCAGTCCCTGACCGGGCGCCCAGGTGATACCTGGTGTTTGGCGGGCCCTACGCGAGCACCCAGGGGTCCCAAGCAGGAACCACGGCTAGCTAACAACAGCTGAGGAAAGCTTTTCTATCTGCCCATAATGATCCACCTTGTCTTTCCTTCTTAAACATGAAGGCATGACCAAAGATCACCAGACATTGGAGGAAATCTGACATGAAAGAGAAAGATGAAAATAAATGCATGGCATGACCGACTGGACCAAATAATTTCGAGAACAGACGATCATGTAAACACCCCCTAACTGGTCTCAGAGAGACTTGAGGGCATGGTGCGTTCATAAAAGAAGGGGCTGACATGAAAAAAGGAACAATCAGGGAACAAGAAAGAGCTCTTGGAAATTAATAATATGATTGCCAAAATCAGATGTTAAGAGGACTGAAAAAATGGAAGGAAAAAGATGAGAGATTTGGAGGAGTCAAGCAGGCGCTCCGACCCCTGGTTTACAAGCATCCCAGTAAGAGAAGGGACAGGCAGGAGGAATAAAGAGATGGGGCGAAATGATCAAGTCTGTGACAGAAAATGCCCAGAGTTATTAAAGACACCAGTCTTCTGATTGATTGAACAGGCTTATCACCTGCTGAGCAGGGTGAATGGGGTCAGGGAGGACCCACACCTAGACACATCCTCGTGAAATTTTAGAACAGAAAGAGACAACCTAAAAGCTTGGGGGTTGGGGACACCACACTTCTCCATAACACTGGATGAAAAAAACAGTGGATCGATGGCTTCAAAATGTTGAAGCAAAATGATTTTGATGCTAAAAATTCTATTCCCTACCAAATGATCATCCAAAGATCATTCGGTAAAGACAGTTCCATTTATGTAAGAGATCAAAGTGTCCTTCCCTGTACTGTCTCTGAAGAGTGACAGGAGGCTGACCCCAAGCAAACAAGGCAGCAAGCAGAGAAGGAGGAGGAGGAGGTTGGGTGAGGGATGGGCTGGGAAGGCAGTCCCAGGATGACCGCTGGGTGACAGAACCATTCCAAACTGGAGCGTGAGGTCAGAGGTCCGAGGACGTCCGGGTAAAAATCTCTGGGCACAAAGTGGTCCTGGCAAAGAACTAGGACTGAGGAGCCGGGGAATTTTAGACCATGGCAAAGCCACACTTCTCTTTTGTTAACAAGAACGAAGGAAAGCACGATCAATCCTCGGTGTTCACGGATTCCATATTAGCGAGTTTGCCTGCTTGCTAGACTTTGTCACCCCCAAATCAATGCTTTTTGCAGTCTTTCAAAGATGAAACATTTGAGCTGCATCACTCACCTTCCCAGCCAAGTTCTACCAACACTGGCCTTCCTCTTCGTCTCTCACTCAGTAAATTCGTCCCCTTTCCGTGGCCTCTTTAGCGCCGTGGTTTGCGCACCAGTGTGCTTTCCATGGACGATTCCACTGTCCAGAATGGCCCCCAAGCGCCGTCCTGAAGTGCCGTCTAGTGTTCCTGAGTCCAGGAAGGCTGCGAACAAACGTGCCTTTGGGAGGAAATCATGTGTGTTAGATGAAGTTCGTCCAAACTTAAGTGATAGTCGCTAGTTCCCGTGAGTTCAAGGTGGATGAATCAACAATACATATTACATAAGGTGTCACATAAAACAAGGTTATATATTGATTTCACTGATGAAGAAGTGGTGACCAGAGGCTCGCGGCCACCTAACCCTGTTTCCCCTAAGAGCCCCGTGCCCTATTCACTAGTCCGGGGTTCCCGGTTGCCTTGGAGAACACAGCTACTGTCCTTCCCCCCAGGCGACTGATTGGTAACTCGGGGGTGGGGTCGGGAGCCGTGTAAGAGAGACAGGCTCTAAACGTGAAGCCAAGTGAAATGTGGAATGATTTTCGAACAACACGTTTTTAGAGCACAGAGAATCCACTTGTTGATCCTGAGACATAAGGCACCCCGTGCTGGACCACAGAAGGGCAGTGTGAGCCCAGCACCCACTTGATTCTGAAGGGCAAGTCTTTATAAAGTCTTGATCATATAAATGCTGCCTATGAACCTTTCACTTTCAAAATCAGCCTAGAGCCAAGATGAAGATTGCGCTGTGATTCTGGAACCAAAGGACGGTTGTGAGTGGGGACAATGGCGGCAGGGAGGGCAGAGGTGGGAATGGGGAGGGAAGGTAGGGTGCAGAGGACCAGGAAAGCTCAGGGTGCATAGCCCCAGCCTACCTAACAGCGGCTCAAGAGAGAACACCTGAAGTTGGGGGAGTCAGAGCTTGAAGTGTGTTATTTCAAGCCCCCAAGGTAGGTGCGCCTGGGTCATTCAGTCAATTAAGGGTCTGACTCTCGATTTCGGCTCACGTCCTGATCTCAGGGGCCTGGGATCAAGCCCCGAGTCAGGCTCCGTGCTCAGCATGGAGTCTGCTTGTCCCTCTCCCTCTGCTCCTTCCCCCCGCTCATGCTTTCTTTTTCAAATAAATAAATAAAATCCTTAAAAATAAAGCTCCCAAGGTAATCAGCAGAAGAAATAAAAATGGTAGCATGCTATCGACAGCTAGAAAAGGGAGGGGAAAGTTCTTGTCCTTCTTAGGCATTGACAGACTGTCTAAAAATGGAAATAAATCATCAAGTAAAATTATAAATACCAGAGCTTGGGAGGTGACCACCAGAACTAAATTATAAAACCGTTATTGAATGGCCTCTGGAGGTGAGATTGGGGGTGGGAAGTGTAGGGTGGGAGACTATTGCTTTTCACTTTGTGCATTTCCTTACCTTTTTGATTTATATTTCTATGTGCAAATATTACTTAGATTTAAAGATAAAATAAACTCAAGTTTTTATTTTAGATTTTATTTTTAAGTCATTTCCACACGCATTGTGGGGCTCAAAGTCACAACACTGGGATATGTTTCAGCCCTGTTGGTGACGGGCCCCAACAGAGAAGTCCCCCGACTTTCTCAGTTCATAGAGAAATTAGCGTCTCCACCATTTTTCCTCCAAGTGCCTAAGTCAGAAAAAATGCCTATCAGTTCTATTTATTACGTGGTGAGGTCCAAACAACTTAGTAAGGATTTATGTCCTAACAATTAAGGGCTATTTGAAGGCCAAGGCTTAACTGGCTGAGCCACCCGGGCACCCCTATTTGAAAGAAAGAAAAAAAAACCTAATACATGGATAAGAAGAAAAAAATATTTGTATCCTGTTCTTAAATAGCCACAGTGAATTACAAATAGCATGTGTATGTCTGTTGGGCACTGCACAACTTCCCAAACCTTAGAATCAGGATGGACACTGCCGCTCTCATTGTCTGTTCCATGTCAATTTCTCCCTGACTTTTGCTTGAATCACAGCAGCAACCAAAAACTCAGCTTTGTAAGATATGGAGTCGTGAGAAAGAAGATAGTGAAGTCTGTCATGAGCCCCAGGTAGGAACACTTTGACCTGGTAGCTGTAGGGTCCAACGATGGTTGACTACCACTTCATTTCCCTTGAAAACTTCAACATTTGCTGACTTGTCCCAGGGTACCTTGGTGCACAGTTTGGGAACCATGTCTCTAGCATCTATTTGAAACTTTATCATGGTCTGTCTTGCAACTTCATTGGAAAATATTTGAGGACAAGGGCCGTGTGTATTCCACAACTAATGTAGTTTCTTGTTCAATAATAAACGCTTCATAAATACTGTGTTTCATTGAATCGATGATGTCATAGATTGGAAGAGGCATACTGACTTCTAGAGATAGTAAAATGTAAAAAAAAAAGGCATCATAAAATCAATGAAATACGTTATTTGAATTAGGCTGGCATGAGTTTATTGCCTGTGTCTGAGTCAACGCTGCAATTTAATATTTTCTGGACCCCACCGTTGGAAGGAAGTGCTTGGCACCCACCACCTTGTGATATCTGTAAAATCTAGCTCGTCAGTGTCCTTATGGGCTTAACACCCCATCGTAGGAATAAATCCTAAAACAACAGAGTCTGAATGTGCCCTCTGCCCATCACACACAAAACCAGTTTTGTTCTTCCAACTGTGCTTTTGGAGGGGAAGGGAAATGAGCAGGCAGCAAGGCATTCTCCCACCTTCTTCCCCGAGCCCCCACTGTTAGCGTGCTGAAAACTCTCCCATCCCTTTGCAAGTAATCAGGAGACTTTAGATCTTGGTTTTTCTTGGTCTCTCCAATATGAAAGGACAGATATATTGCAGATCTAGGTTTTCTCTAGTCTGGTTCCCAATTCCTCTGAAGGATCCCAAGATACCCCAGGAAACCCCAGGATTGGCGTGGAGGAGGGTAGGGCTGGGTGAGCTTGGCCACGCGCAGCCTCCAGGGGGCGCCCACGTGGCGCCCGTCACCACCGGGAGAGCGTCGGCCATATTCTTGTCTTCGAACTTGTAAACAAACATAATGTAGGATAGTTCTTAGCTGTGCCTAATTAGAGAAAAAATTGTTTTAGAGCAGAAGGTAAGTAAATGTAAACATTTAAGTATTAGTCTGATGGAAACAAATTTCACACTGCCATACCGCTTTTCTCTTTAGATGAGCGGCCCTCCGCAGAGATTCGGAGATGCACAGGAAGTAGATAAAAACCCGTTCAAGTTTTTAACTCCCGACTTCCCAAGACTGGACAGAGTCAGGAGAAAGGGCGTCCTGTGAACGAAGGCACTTGGGGTTGCAACGTCTCACGGCTCCAGGCAGAGTCCAGCACAGGCTGGGGGCAGGGGTGGTCTGTAAAAGCAGGGCCTTCTCTGGAGCAGATGGTGGGTGCCAAGCCCTTCCTTCCACCTGTGGGCTCCAGTAGGTGTGACACGTCAGCCCCGTCAGCATCCTCTGAATCCTTAGGGATTCCCGGACGTGGTCTCGTTCTTGCAATAGCCGGGTCCTCCCAGCATCGATGGCCCAGGAGTTGGGTGCCCAGCTGCTTAAGTGTCTGCAAAGATGGGTTCCCAGGGGCACGGTCTCCCACGGAGACCTCAGACGAAGCCACCTCCCCAGCTCTAAGGCCCTGACCTGGAGGAAAGTCTGGAAGCCAAAGAGAGAAAGTCTGGTTACAAAATGCTGTGCGTAGGGTGAACCCTACATTTTACACTGCATAGCTGGCGTGCGCCTCTGTCTGATCCGACCCTGGTTTTCCCTACCTGGCTGTTTTATCTTCATGAGTGTTTTAGGCATCAGTCCCCTAAAATCACCTGTTTTTAGGGATATTTGTGAGTTTGCTTGGCTGACATTGGGGGAGTCGCTAGGTGGCTTTACCCTGCATACTTAGTCATTCTCTGGCTATTGTCGTTTGAGAAAAAGACGGCGGGGTGGGGAGGGATGAGTGGGTCCTGCCCCTGTGGTATCCGTGCCCTGGGCGTCCTTCTCTCTGTTGGTGTGAGAGATCATGACCGTCTAGGGCGCAGAGTATCTGCAGGTCCTCCCTGTGACGGACGTTTTAGGTGGTTTTCTTGGCGACCAGACCTATTGATCTTCCCCCTCCCCCAACTGGCCCGTAACTGCACATAATTGGCTGAGCAGAGTTCCCGGTACTAATACATCTTTACGAACCTGCACAGGCTCTCAACTCTTCAGAAGTCATTTCCTAAAGGGACTAAAGCTTCTTACCAGAGCCATTTGAAAGTGCATTTCATGAACACTGGGGCGTTTCAGACGGAGTGACCTTCGGGATCAGTGAGTCACATCCCCGTCTTACAGATGAGGCCCACACCAGTGACACTCAGAGCTCGCCTAGCTACTTACGTAGAAGCGGGACCTTGCCCCGGGCTTCTGGCTCCCGATCCTGGGGGCTTCCCACTGTACCAGGAGCCACCTCCGTGTTGGACCCCATCACTGGCCAACAAACCTGTCATGTAGCTCGCTCTCTCCGGGGACAGGACCGGGTCACTTTGCTTTATGAGTCCCCTGTGCCCCGGGTCAGCGATGCCCAGCAGCAGGTACTGCGGATGTTGACCGATGCCTGACCTCAGTTTCCTTAATGTGAATTGATGATTGGGACCTTAATATTGCAGTGGCTTGTTTCCTCCGAGGGAAGACCTCTGAGTGGCTCTGAGACGTAGCAGCTTGCGACAGCGGAAGCACAGAAAATGTGGAAATTTTAAAAAGGATGCTATTGTTTGATCCCTGTGCCTTATTATGAAAGAGACAATATTCAAAGGCTATTTGCTCCTCTTTGCTCGTACTTAACTTTGATGAATACCTACATCTTTCGGAGGCAAAATGACTCATCAAATAGGAGTATAGCAGGTACATATGAGCACGTAAAAAATAATGTATGTGAAGTATGTAATAAAATGCCTCAAATACACATTATTCACCTCAAGGATGAGAGGGTGTTGAGGATGAGGTTGGTTGCCAATTCCACAGTGTTTATATAAAACTCCTCAGTTGTAACGGGGTAATCAGCTCGTTTAGGAAACTGAGCTCTATGTTCATTCCTCCCTCCAGGTTAAATAAATCCCAGCTTCGTGTCTTTCCCACGAGCCGTGCCTCAGTGTCGCACTTTCTTCCGTCATATTTTTGCTCACTTTTGGGCCTTTTCACGGCCACATTGGCTGTTGGTAAACTGGGCTAGCTAGCATGTGAGACAGGTAGCCTCTGCAAATAAACCAATCTCAATTTCTTTTTGATTTTCTTATTTTGCATTCCCAAACAAAATAGCCATCGAGAATGACATTGCCCTTGAAGCAGAGAATTTTGATTCATTAACACATTTCCTAGAAATTGTTTCCTTCCCCCCTCCCCCCGCCCTTGGTCGTGCCTGTTGGTCCTGTGTCATTTGCTTTTACTTATTCTGGAATATATCCCATCTTTGGGTGGCAATACTCCCTCAACCGACGGGTGAAGCTCTATTATGAGCCTCTGAATGAGCTTTTCGGAAGTATATAATTATCTTATCTTCATACAGAAGATCGCTTCCTGAAATAACAGTGAGCTATGGGCGTGTCTCTCGGTGCGTTGTATTGAAGTCACTTCTTCAGGCTGATTCTGAAGTTTCTCCCCCAAATCAGCCTGGACCCCTCATCCCAAGAAGCAGAAGCTTGGGCTGCTTTGTAGCTTTTAATTTGCTGGGTCGGGTTACTCTGCATTTAGCATGTTGAATAAGCTGCATCTTCTGACATATTTCTGTTTTGAGAATTGGAGATTGGAGAATTTAGAAAAGCTCTTCCATCCGAGAAATGCACAGGAGCTCTGAGCTGTCAGAGCCAACCGTGACAGGCATGGCCCTATTAACGAAGTACTCTGGAGTCAGACGGGCAGAAGCAAATCAGGGCGAAGGGGAATCCTATTCATTCTCTTGCTGCTGCTATAATAACTTAGCCCCAGTTAGGGGAGGGGTTAAAGCAATATGAATTTATTCCCGGACAGTCCTGGAGCTGAGACGGTGAAAATCAGGTTCTCTGGGCTGAAGCGAAGGTGTTGGCAGGGCTGCTTCCTTCTGGAAGCTCTGTGGGGAGAATCCATTGCTTCTCCCGTTACACCTGTTCCTACTCACTCATCTCCTGCCCCCTCCTAAAAGGACCTTTGCCATCAGGCTGGGCCCAGCCAGATACTCCAGGATAATCTCCCTGTCTCAGGATCCCCAACCTCATCATATCTTCAGAGTCTCTTTTGCCATGTAAGGTGACGTGGGCCGGGGTTCTGTGTACCTTTGGGGCCACTGCCCTGCAGACAGCAGCACCAAGACCCCTTTCTCTAGTGACTTGCCTTGGTCTCTCCCCTTGAGGTTGGGCTGACTCTATGCGGGGGTTGCGGGGGGGATGCTTGCAGGGCGGCTGCCGATGCCCCATACCAGGAGCCTGCATACCCCGCTCCCAGCCCTCAGTGGCCCACTGTGACCGCCAGGTCTCAGCTGCCGTCCCGGGACCACCCAATGTGTCGTGCGGTGCCCCGGCGCCCCATCACCGTTCCCCGAATGCTTGCCGGCCGCCTTCCTCACCCTGCCTTCTCTCCTTCTCAGCCTCGTGTTCGAGCCGGGAGGCCTCCGTGTCAGCAAGCTGAGAGGGAAACTGAGGCAAGATGTCGGGCCGGAGCGGGAAGAAGAAAATGTCCAAGCTGTCCCGTTCAGCCAGGGCCGGCGTCATCTTCCCCGTGGGGAGGCTGATGCGTTACCTGAAGAAAGGGACGTTCAAGTACCGGATCAGCGTGGGTGCTCCAGTCTACATGGCCGCGGTCATCGAGTACCTGGCAGGTAACCTGTCGCCCCTCACGGCGCCCTGCCGCCCCGGGACGGGGAGGATCGAGTCCCTCCCTCGGTGGCCGGCTTGAGGCTCCTGCGGGCGCCAAGGGGTTTCCGCCTGCCTGGTTGGCTGAGATTCGTTTTGCAGGCTTTCTGGGAGGGAAGAGGGCATGAGAACCGGGAATCGACGTGGAAGGAAGAGAACACACCATCACGTGGCTTCTCTAGAGCAGCCTTGGAAAAGGTGTGTCCCGCTTTAGGCAAACACAGAGTGTAAAAGTCTAGGTTCCCGCAGAAGAGAAACTCCGGAGACTGGGGGTGGGGGTGCGGCGTGCTATTCATTCTGTAACAGGGGTCTTCACTTTGCTTCGAGGTCCTGACTGAGCGTTGGGTCTCACTATTCCGTGAATAGTGTTGACCCCACATCAGAACCAGCTCCAGCCGGTTCCGTGAGGCCCAGAACGTTCCAGGTGCACTCTCTTTTGTGTACAGTCGTCTATAGGAAATAATTCCCATATTGTTTGTTAACAGGTTTTTTTTACTAAAAGATGAGATTTTGCTGTGTGTGATCTATATATATATTTGAGTAACTTCCTGTTTAGCTTTTTGGGGGAGGTGGATAGAGAGAAAAAGAGAGCACAAGCAGGGGAAGAGGGGGCCGAGGGAGAAGCAGGCTCCCCGCGGAGCAGGGAGCCCAATGTGGGACTTGATCCCAGGACTGTGGGATCATGACCTGAGCCAAAAGCACATGTTTAACCGAATGAGCCACCCAGGTGCCCCTAACTTACTTTCTTTTTTTTTTCTTTTAAGATTTTATTTATTTCTCTAAATAGAGAGAGCACACAAGCGGGGGGAGTGGCAGAGGGAGAGGGAGAGAGAGAGCCCTCAAGCAGGTGCCCTGCTGGGTGTGGAGCCCGACAGGGGGCTCGATCTCATGACCCCGAGATCAGGACCTGAGCGAAAACCAAGAGTTGGATGCTTAACCGACAGAGCCACCCAGGCGCCCCTCTGTTTAGCTTTCTTATTGTCGTTCTGTCACAGTTAAATAGAAACCATACTTCAAAATTTCAAGGATGCCTTTCAAAGATATAAAATATATAATATATTTATAAATGAAATATATAAAAATAAAAATATGCATAAGTAAATGTGATTAGTTCCTTGAGGGATCATTTTAGCCACTAGCAACAATGTCTCTGATTCTGTCAAGGTTCACACATCCCCCCGGTGCCAGGTTTAAATCCCTCGGGCAGTCCTCGAGGTAAAGCAAAGCCCCCCCCTATACTGTCTCCCCAGAAGCCGAGCCCCCTGCGGCCACAGCATGAACACCCACGGGTGTGCCAGGGCTGGACCCAGTTTCTGGCCGCAGGTCCCTCTCCCCCTCCCGCTTCTCCCTCAAGAGCAATCTCTTCCTTCTCTTTGATGCTCGACCGTGCTCTGCCTTCTTGGTCCCCCGTCTGTCACCAAGCAATGTTAGCGAAGAAAGGTTCGCCTTGATCCGCCTGTGGAAGCCCTCTCCCCCTGGAGCTTCCGAGGTGGACCCTGGCATCTTAAGCCTGTCCCTTATTGTGAAATGTAAGGCTTGTCCCTGGGCTAAAAGTGCCCTTTTATTGTCTTTGGCACCCTTTAGGAGGTCGGAGAGAAGGGCTGGAGGGCTCTGTAAGTCGGTCCAATCAAGTGTGAGAGAGGCGTGTTTTCCAAGCGCCAACCATCCTGGGGGTCTTGTTGACAGGTCTGCGGTGGGGCCTGAGACTTGACCTTTCTAATGCGCTCCTAGCTGATGCCGGTGCTGGTCCAAGGACCGCTCAGAGGAGCGAGACTGAAGCCAGTCTTGGAGCAGCAGCGGCCTAAATGCTTAGGTAGGGAGTGCCTGTTTAAAATGCAGGATCCTGGGCGCCTGGGTGGCTCAGTGGGTTAAGCGGCTGCCTTCGGCTCAGGTCATGATTCCAGGGTCCTGGGATTGAGTCCGGCATTGGGTTCCCTGCTCAGGAGGGAGCCTGCTTCCCCCACTCTCTCTGCCCGCCTCTCTGCCTCATTGTGATCTCTCTCTCTCTCTCTCTCTGTCAAATAAATGAATAAAATCTTTACAAAAAATAGTTAAGTACATCTCATGCCTCTCCTCGGTGAAAGTCTAAACTTGGGGTATAACAGAACAGACTTTGGGCTTTTAAATCACTGGCATCTCTGTTAGTCTGTGCTTCCAATAAAAGCTGATGCATTTCCTGTTCGTTCATTTAACCAGTATTTGTTAAGCATCAACGTGTCAGTGTACACAGCAAGTCCTTAGCTTCTTCCCGGGTATTAGAACTGGACCACTGATAGGATTTTTAACTTATCTCAGATTAGAGCCACCAGACCCCACAGGAATGCGTCCTAATGCCCCGAACGTCACACTCTGGACTTGGGGCCAGCCCATCTTTAAAGATTTATAGTTTATTCCTGCAGCACAGACCAAGACAGGCAGGATCCCCGCCCTCGAGCAGGTGCATTCTGGGGAGGAGAAGCAGCAAACAAATAAGTGAAGTGTGTGTGATTCTCAGATGGTGACAAGGGCTAGGGGACAAATAAAGCCAGGAAGGCGAGAGAGTGTTCTGAGACTGGGGAGGCGAGGGGCGGGGCGAATAGCGCTGGTCCCAGGACCCGCTGGGGGCGGGGCAGGGAGTGGGCAGGTGCGTGGCGGCGGGGCAGGTGCTCCAGGCAGGCGGGCGGGTGCTCCAGGCAGGCGGAAGGCAGGAGCAGGGCATTGGAGGAGCCGCCGTGGGCCCAGCGCTGGGGCCGAGGGAGGGGCTTGGCCTATCAATGAGGCCTGAGGAGCATGCACAGCTGGAGGATAAAAGCTTGCAGTGGGCGTTCTGGAGGGTTTTGAGCGGAGGTGGGAGTGATGCGACCTGTGGGGAGAGGGTACCAGAGCGGAAGCAGGGTAAGTAGAAAGACGCTTTTGCAGAGATCCCATGAGTGGGCGGCGAAGGTACCGAGAAGTGGTCGGAATACCGACATATTTTGCAGGCAAAGCCAACAGGGTTTGCCGATGTGCTGGGCGTGAACTGGGAGAGAGGACGAGCCCCCGGAAGGAGGCCCCTGCCAATAACACTGCGGCCCCCGGGGCCAGTCCCAGCACCCAGTAGGGTCTTGGGCCAAGGGGAGGAGGTGAAGTTGGTCCTCTGAAGCCCAGGCCTGTGTCCGTGTCCCTTCCTTCCCTTCCTGTCAGTTTAAATCTGGTGTATCAGTTTACCGGCTCTGTTACTTTGGGGTAATTCCTGAGCCTCTCTGAGTTCGGGTGATTTCCAGAGCTAACCCATTTAACTCCGTGAACGAGCTAACGTGTATATAATGCCGGGTGCCTAGGATACACTCGCTAAATTCTTCTGTTGTCCCTTCATCAAGAGCTGATGAAATCATTGGGGCAAAGATAATGACTAACTCCGTTCACGTGTTACATTTTCCGGCCATACTTGCATTCTACTGAAACAAGTCTTATGTCAAAGGAATGAATCCTTGTTAGTAGAATTTGCAGACCATTGTTGAGGAAGCAAAAGGGGGAGGTTGTTACTTTTGGGGTGGGGGCCATCCCTGGATTTTGTTTAGGAAAAGAGGTTCAAAGCGTGAGAGCGTCCCGTCACCCTTGAGATGGCCTTCAACATCCTTGACACAAATCTTGACTGAGCTTCTCCTCCGGATCAGGCCTTGAAGATCAGAGGAGCGCAGAGGCCGGTCCCTGCCTGGGAAGGGGGGGCTCGCAGACCAGCAGGGCCGAGAGCGTGAAGCACAGCAGAATAAGCCGCGCGTGCCGGGCAAGGGAGTTACCGGAGCTTTGGAAAGCGTGTGTGGAGCTGGGGTGCAGGGGGCTGCCTCTTGTACAGTAAGAGTTGTCAGGGCTGAAACCGGGTTCGCAACCCTGGTTTTCCTTAAGATGATTGACTTAAAATCCTGATGACTAGGCTCTCACCTCCAGAGACTCTGGGGGTATGTTCTAGGCCTCGGGATTTTTTTAAAGCTTCCCCAAATGGTTTTGGCGGCAGGCAGAGTGGAGAATTAGTAGGAATTAAGTAGATTCTGATGGGAGATTGAACTAGGGTGGGGGAGATTTTCAGGTGGGGTAGGAACAAGGGTGAAGACCCGAAGTTTAGAGGAAGTGCGTGGCCCCTTCCAGAACCTGGAGCTGGACAATGGGGGGTGGGTAAGAGAGAAGATGGGGAACGGGCGGGCAGGTCCTTGAGGGCCGCGGTGAGAATGTCTATGTTATGCGCACACATACACGGGTAGAAGGCAGGGGTGGCATCTGGGAGACGTCACTTGGACTTTAGGTGAACGGTTGGCAGCAAGCAAGATCAGAGTCCAGGAAACCACTGGGGCTGTTCGTTTGTTTAAATATTTTATTTATTTATTTATTTGACACCGAGAGAGAGAGAGATCAGATCACAAGGAGGCAGAGAGGCAGGCAGAGAGGAGGAAGCAGGCTCCCCGCTGAGCAAGGAGCCTGACTCGGGGCTCGATCCCAGGACCCTGAGATCATGACCTGAGCCGAAGGCAGAGGCTTTAACCCACTGAGCCACCCAGGCGCCCTGGGGGCTGTTTTTTGTGTGACTTTTGAGAATTGATAGTGGCCAAGACAGGGGTGTGCGGAGGGGATGATGAGAAAAGATGGACTTCTGGGGAGATTTCTGGGGGCCCAGAGTCAGCTCTGCTCTCCGATGGACTGGATGCGGGGGAGGGCATCAAGGAAGGCACGATCCTTTGAGCCTTGGGCTGGCTACTTTCTCTCAAGCCAAGCTGCCATGGGTCGAGGAGTGGGGATGGCGACCCCGCTCTAAGAGGACTGGCCAAGGGGACGAGAAGAGGAAAGCTGGCCGTGAGAATGGTGCGGGCCCTGCAGGGTACTCGGGAGGACACATTCTGGCTGTGCCACTTATCCGCTGAAGACTGTGGGGTATGTCGCTTTACCCTCACAACACCACGGTGAGGATTACGTAAGACAATGCACAAAAGGGGCTTCGCTTGGGGCGCATGCTTGCAACTCGTCCCTGGACTATCGCTGCTACGGAGTGAAGCCCTACTAGGCATGCTGGGAGCCAGCAGGGAGCCGGGAGCTGGAGGTACAGATGGGGGCGCCGTGGGCAGGCTGCAGTAAAGGCCGGAAGAGCGAGTGAGGTCACCCAGAGAGAGTGCGGCCACAAGACTGGGGAGACCGGGACCAGCCTGAGAAGCGCCCCGTGTGCAGTTTCTGGGCCAAGTAGGGGAGGCGTGGCGAGGGAGGCTGAGGAGGGCAGCAGAGGTCGGGGAGGGAAGGCTCACGGGAGAGTCGGGATCTGGGAAAGCCAGGAAAGGTGACCATCAGGAGTGATACCAGTCGAACCAGGCAAGGACGAAAGATCTAGCCACCTCGTGTCACGGTGACCGTGACGGGGACAGTGTGGGTAGTCAAAGCCAATGTGCAGTGGGTTGGGGAGCTGGCAGTGTGGACAGGAGACAGAGGGCGTGGGGACTCTTTTAGGGAGTTTGGCTTAGAAAAAGGGAAGAGAGAGGTTGACAGCTGGTGGTATGGCAGGTGGGAGAGGGTGTGACGTGGAAGAGGCTTGAGCCTGGGCTCCTCACATTCAATCTTCAGCTTCCCAGAACCGTACCTGAACTTCAGCCTTTCCTTCCTTTGCGAATGTGGGCAAAAACCACAGTCGTGTGTGTATGTCAACAACGCCTTGGGACTTTTTGACCAGTCGAAATCCCTGAGGTTCTCTTATTCTATTGCCCTTGTTATGCATATATAGAAATATCATTTACACCTATTACTTCAAAATCACAGTAGTTACTAGACCTGCCTCTAGATCTTGTTATTTAATGTGTTAATAAGCAACAGACTGCTATATTCCAGGTTTTTTGATACTTTGGAAATTACATTTCAGCATCATTGGTTTCCTTTGTCATCCTATGTATTTTATTTTGTGCATTTAAAACTTTATCCTGACACTCATGAGGATGGTTATTAAAAGAATTACAATTTTTGGTAAGGATATAGAGAATTAGAACCCTTGTGCATTGCTGGTAGGAAGGTCAGTTGGTGTAGTTGCTGTGGAAAACAGTTTGTAGTTGCTCAAAGTTAAACATAGAAGTCAACCAAGAAATCAAACAAGATATAAACAAGTACACGGAAACAAAGGAAAGTCAAAATATAATGGTCCAAAACCTTGGGGACGCAGCAAAAGCAGTCCTAAGAAGGAAGCTCATAGCAATAGAGACCTACCACAAGAAACAAGGAAAATCTCAAATAAACAGCCTAGCGCTACACCCACAGGAACTAGAAAAAGAAGACCAAACAAAATCCAAAACTAGCAGAAGGAAGGAAATAATAAAGATTAGAGCATAAATAAATGATAGAGAAACTAAAAAACGTTAGAACAGATCAATGAACAATGAAGCCAGGAGCTAGTTCTTTGAAAAGATCAACAAAATTGATAAACCTCTAGCGAGACTCATCTGGGCGGGGTGGGGGAGGGGAGACTCAAATAAACAATCACAAATGAGAGGGAAAAATAACAATCAACACCACAGAAATACAAAGGATTATAAGAGAATATTATGAACGATTATATGCCAACAAATTGGACAACCTAGGAGAAATGGATAAATTCCGAGGAACTTAAAACTTTCCAAAACTGAAACAGGAAGAAGTAGAAAGTTTGAGCAGAGTAAGTGAAGCAGTAATGAAAAAACTCCCAGCCAACAAAAAACCAGGATGAGACGGCTTCACAGGCAAATTCTACCAAACACATAAGGAAAGGTTAATACCTATTCTTCTCAAACTATTCCAGAGAATATAAGAGGAAAGAAGAAAACTTCCAGATTCATTCTATGAGGACAGCATTACCCTGACACAAAAAACAGATAAAGACACCACCAAAAAGAAGAGAACTACAGGCCAATATCTCTGGTGAACATAGATGCTCAAAATTCTCAACAAAATACTAGCAACTTGTATTCAACAATACATGAGAAAAGCATTCACCATGACCAATGGGATTTATTCCCAGGATGCAAGCATGGTTCCATATTTACAAATCAATCAACATGATACATTGCATCAGTAAGAGAAAGGATAAGAACCATAGGACCATTTCAATCGATGCATAAGAAGCATTTGATTAAGTGTAACATCCATTCATGATAAAAACCCTCAAAGAAGTCCATTTAGGGGGAACATATCTCAGTATAATAAAAGCCTTATGTGAGATATCCACAGCAAACATCATATTCAATGGGGTAAGACAGAGGTTTTCCTCCATGGTCAGGAACAAGACAAGGCTATCCACTCACCATTTTTACTCAACATAGTAGTGGAAGTCCTGGATACAGCAATCAGACAACAAAAAGAAATAAAGGGCATCCACATTGGTCAGGAAGAAGTAAAACTATTTGCACTATTTGCAGATAACATGACATTTACATAGAAAACCCTAAGGACTCCACAAAAAAACTACTAGAACTGATAAATGAATTCAGTAAGGTCGCAGCATACAACATCAATGTACAGAAATCTGTTGCTTTTCTATACACTAATAATGAAGGAGCAGAAAAAGAAAGAAACAACACCATTTACAATTGCACCAAAAATAATAAAGTACTTAGGAATAAACTTAACCAAGGAGGTGAAAGACCTGTATTCTGCAAACTATAAAACATTGATGAAAGAAATTGAAGAGGACAAAAAGAAATGGATTGGAAGAACAAGTATTATTAAAATGTCCATATTACCCAAAGCAATCTATAGATTTAATGCGAGCCCTATCAAAATACCAACAGCATTTTTCACGGAACTGCAACGAACAACCCTAAAGTGTGTATGGAACCACAGGAAACCTGGAAAGGCCAAAGCTATCTTGGAAGAAAAAAAAAAAACTGGAGGCATCACAGTTCCAGACTTCAAGTTATAAAACTACAAAACTATAGTCACCGAAACAGTATGGTACTAGCAGGAAAATAGACACATAGATGAGTGGAGCAGAATAGAAAACCCAGAAATGAACCCAGAATTATATGGCCGGTGTTCGACAAAGCAGAAAAGAATATCCTGTCACCGACACCGGTGTAGAATTCCCCCAGGCAGAGGGGGAGAAGCCGGAAATGCTGGAGACAAGGGCCCCATCAGGGAAGTGGGCCCCTCGGGGCCTCCGGAACTGGCTGGAGGCTCTGGTTCCCAGAAGGAGAGGGGCAGCCGGGTACAGGTGAGCACACACGGTGGCCCCACACGAGCCCATCAGCCTCTGGCCGACACCATCGTCCTACCCATAGAGCATCACCTTTGCTGTCTGTCCTTCCTGAACCTAGCAAAAGAGCTAGTAAGTCTCACCATTCAGCTCTGCTCTCCTGCCCTGATCTCAACAGCAGATGGTGCTGTTACACCCACGGAGCTCTGGGATTCTCCCTCTGATGTCCCAGGAGCCGCCAGGCCCGGGTGGGTGATTTCTGTGGCCAGTTTACGTCTCCCTTCAGATTCATGACTGTGGGCTCCAAAGGTCCTCTCTTCCACTCGGTGCCTTGGAAGGGGGACCTGGGGTCACAGGCACGGCCAGTAAGAGAAGGCCGGGGTCTACTTAGCTAAAAAAATTACACAAATTTTCAGCTAACCTGGGTGAGAGAGAGAGCAGTTGGCCCTGCCCGATTTCTCTGGACTGTCTGGTTGGCTGGGCCTGGGTTCACACATCACACGATGTTAGAGCCATGCAGTGCTTCTAGTCCCTAGACTAGAAATGGGGAGGAGTTTGCACAATCTGGTGACAGACGCATGCTGAACTGCTCATCTAGAATGTTCCTTCCACCTGAGACATCCTCAAGCCTCCCAGAATGGACGTCACATGCATACTTAAGGGTGTCGTCCGTAAATGTTGGTCTGGCTCACATCTCCAATAGAAGTGAGGGAAGATGGACTGAAAAGCAAGCCCCCAATCCTGGAAAGTCGTTTTCTATTTACCAACGATAGATAAAACATACATGTTAGATGTTGGAGATGAATAATTTAAATCATTTTCATAGTGAGGAAATGTTATGTAATATATTTTTAATTGATAAGACAGATAGGTCTTTAAAAAAGCTTGAATTTCCGGGTACCTTAAGTCACGGTGTCACGTAGAAAGCCATCATTTACATCATTTCCAGACAATCGGGTCTCTCCATTTAACAACAAGCATTTCTTTAATGATTTTCATTTATTACATTTATGTTTTGAAAAGATCACTTTGGCATCCAGGGCCACAGGTATGGTTGTGCAGGTTGTACACTATGCAAGGACACGCATTGAAGGGAGTATCATTCCACTCATAGACCTCCAAGATTTGTATACTTATTATGAGCATTGCCAGCAGATGGCAGTAAAGGGCGTTGTTCTAACAAAATCAGGGAAGTAACGCGTCTGGCAGAAGGGACAACGAATTTGTACAAAGGTGCCTATGGGCCAGCAGTGGCCTTGTTGGCATGGATCGGGAGGAAGACAAAAATGGGGGCGGAGAAACCATTTGGACAGCCGTGACAGCTACCTGGGCTCAAAGAGAAGAGGGCCTGAGCTCAGGTGATGGCAGCAGGTGTGGAGAAGAGGGGCAGAGGTGTGTGACTTGTGAGGCCAGGAGGAGGTGAGAAGGGGAAGCGGAGGGCAGGACTTCCAGGTCTCTGGGAGGAGCTGTATGGGGCTAGAGCTGCCCCCTCCAAGGAAATGATTTGGATTAGGGGATGTGGTGAGTTTGATTTACCGGTGGAACATCCAGCTATCCGGGTGCCATCCCATCAGGACCGGAGGGGCGGATCTGGTGGCATGGGCACATGGGAAGCTAGAGCTGTGAATGGATGGGGTTTCCCTGGAAGACTGCATGGCCTGGGCAGACCAGGGAGCCCAGACAGACCCCTGGGGGCATCATCACCTCATGGGCAAATGGGCAAGAAGGAAGGGGCTGAGGAAAGAGACAGTCTTGAAGGCATGGACACTCCTTGCCCTCTGTCCCAGCCCTGAAGTTACTCTATTTCCAGTCTCCCGTGGGCTCAGACAGCCGATGTTGGTTCAGACTGTGGACAAAAGAGAGGACCCAACTCTTCCAAGATTATGTGCGTGATGAGATTTCCAAAATCCCTTTTGGCTACCGAAATCATTTTTTTTACGATCAGATTCTAAGCTGTATTCCAGATGGTTCCTATTGCTGGAAGTGTGACTTCCCAGAATATAGAAGTCTATAGACTTTCAAGAAGTCTCCACGGCTTCACAGAATAATCATCTCTCAGAATTTTCAGCAAAACAAATTTGTGCTGTATAAATCCATTTTTCCTACTGACTGCCAATGAAAGGATACTTACGTTCTCAAGATCAATAAAATCACTCAAGAATGTAACATTTAGTTGGTGTGAATATATGGGTCATAATAACATTTGAAAATGTTAATAATAAGTAATGTTATTTCAGACATTTAAACCACAAAGTCCTTGTCCCAAGGAACAGTCAGACCAACTATCCGAAAGAGAAGTTCCTTGGTCTAGATTTTCAGCTGTGTATTATTAAGAAGTTTTTCTCTTTCTAGGTAGCAAAAGTCTACCTCTCTTTTTGCGCTAGAGCACAGAATTGAGGTTTTTATCTCCCCTCTAAATGATTTTGGAAGGGCGAGTCCGGGAGGCCAGCGGCATGCTGGCCGAGCCTATGTGCCCCGCACAGGACCATCTGCAGCATCGCTGCCACTGGTCTCTGGCCGGGCTGCCTTGGATTCCGGTGGGCTGTCCATCTGTAAATCCAATGTCTATGCATCCTGTCTGTCAAGCTGAAAATAACCCGACCTCAGGGGCTTCCTGAAGGCTCCGAGTCTGTCGGGCTTCCCATTTCCCCTGCCTCTCATGCTGACAGCTAATTTGCAGAACATGGCAGGAGGCTTAACGTCTTGCTCTGAGTGCGGGAGACACAGGCAGGGAAGGGGTAGTCCAACAGTGGCTCACAAGTTTAAAAGTGGGAGGCTCCTTGATCCCCCCACCCAATCTAGAAAAAGGGGTGAGAGGAGTCCTCCTTCCTCCCAGGGGTGGGGCCCCCGAGATGAGCAGGTGCAGGCAACCCCTTTTTATTGTGCACAATGGGGAGCTGTATGTTTTAACCTAGAGTCGAAAAAGCCAGCCTATTTGTGAAAGCTTTATGACTACAATTCTTTGTGACGGGTACCCTTCTTTTAAGGGAAAGAAAGGGTTGGGCAGCAGCTTGAATGCAGCCAACCAGATGACCTAATAGGGCATGGATTTCAAATACTCTGTCCCATTGTCCCAACAAGTATGTTCATACTTCTCAAACGACCGTCCCCAGTCTTTGATTCCGAAAACACGGCCACCCAATAAATGGATTGTTGGTAAACACGATATTCATTGCTTAAAAACCTGGAAAAGATGTTGTGAGAATGAATTTGCAGTGATTTAGCACTTTTCATTATGGAAATTCTATATAAATATTTAACTCTAATGCGTATTTTATTCTAATTTTTTGTTAATCACATTTGCTTAGTTAATATGGCCTACTTATGCCGGTTTCTTATTGCCATAGATTTTTATGAGTGATGGCAATTTCATGTGCTATTTGTTTGAAATTAGGTTGATTATATAGACTCACACAGAATTGCCTGTTAATTTTAGAGCCTAGTATTTATGCCATTGTACCAGGAAATTCTCCCAACACACACGCGCACACACACACACGTCGCCACCGCAATATCAATGAGTCAACACATCGGCACATGCCTCTAGCTTTCCAAGGGAAGGAATTTTTCTTTAAAGCCTCATTAATACTTTTGAAGGTGGAGAAATTTGATTAGCAGAACATCCGCCTGAAATCGAGGAAGAAAGAGAGAGGAAAGGGGGAAAGCATATCGAACAAATTTTATAGGTTTTTTTAAAAGTTTTGACTAAAAATTTTGATGACCTGTAAGAGAATTTTAGGAAAATTCTTCTTTACCAGCCGTTTTACATTTATCAAGTGACATGTTTGCTAAAGTCAGAAACCCCAAATTTGTTAAAGTCAGAAACTCCCAAACCCCAAATACCTTCCTTCCAAGCCTTGTAGGTACCCCCGATTCAGAATTCACTTTCCAGGTTAAGCATTTCCTCATCCCACAGGACAAGTTAGTTCTTCCCGTCCACTTTCCTCTAGGACAGGAGGGACCTAGGGCATCAAGTGAAGAGGAAAAGAGGATTCTGGAAGGCATCCCAATGGGCACCAAAGACAGACTCCGCCTACATCACTATTCACTACAGAAATAGCTCCGCTCTCCTGAGACTGGAAGAGACTGATGTCCTGTGTGAGGGCTCCTTATGGTCAACATTAACTCCTGCTGACTGTGGCTTAAATAAGAGAGGCTGCTTCTCTCTCACACAAAAGGAGCTATAGAAAGACAGCCCAGGAGTAAGGACAGGCCAGTCAGGAGCCTCCACCATCATAAGAGACTCCAGTTCCTTCTATCTGGTTCTTCCTCGGGGCCAAATTCCAGCCATCACGTCCTCAGTCTGCCAGCAGAAAGGGACAGAGGGCTCAGCCCCGCCATTGATGGACACTTCCAGAAGTACCACGCAGGAGGACCCCTGCCTTTCATTGGCCAGAATCTAGTCACATGACCACACTTATCAACAAGGCAGGTTGGGAAATACCCTTTCCTCTTGGGATGATGGGCTCAACAAAAAAAAAAACTCAGAGATCCAAATGCTAAGGAAGACGAGGGAGGATTCCTGTCCAGGGCGCTAGAATACAGTCACGGGATCATAGAGCAGGTCTTGCTAAGACATCGTCCTCGTCTGGAACCCGAGTTCTTTCCAGCTTTCCCGATTTCTTTCCAGGCCCCGCATTAAAACTCACAAATGCATCAATGCGATTACATTCAAAGACCATTTCCAAAGAAAAGCTCTAGAAATCTCAGACCCCGTTCTGTGATTGTAAATTAACTCCCCATTGTGATTTCAGCGGAAATTCTAGAACTGGCTGGGAACGCTGCGAGGGACAACAAGAAGGCCCGGATAGCGCCGAGACACATCCTGCTGGCAGTGGCCAATGACGAGGAGCTCAATCAGGTACGTCTGTCTGAAACATCACGACAAGAACGGGTTTGCCAGACGCACAACCACATGTGGACCCAGTTGGCTACGTATCATTCCTGCTTACAGCTCCCAAGCGTATTAATACAAAAAAAAAAAAAATTCAGACAGTGTGAGAGAACCATTTCTGCTAGCTCTATCATTCAGAGAGAAAATTGCCTCTGGAATAGACCCGTTTTCTACTCTGGGTCTTGCCAGACCTTCTTTTCCTCTCTAGAAGCGAGCTCTGTGGGTGGCTGGGAAGGTGCGGTGCGGAGATGTTGTTCACGATTTCTTCACCCGAATTTTGTTGACAGTTTATTGTGATGAAGGCAGGAGAACCTTCTTCGTAGCATAGAATTAATTACCGAGTGTTGCGAATGCCTCCCCCAGGAAACGCGAGATGGATGGTAGACGGTGTAAGAATTTTTATCCTAATCTCTTTCTTCTCAGATTGTGTGTGGTGAAGAATCTGCTGTTATTTCCAGTCCATCATGGACTGATAATTTCCAAAAATACAATAAAAATGAATTGCCAGAAAAATTTTTAAAAAACAAAAACATACAAACCACAAGCCACAGTTCTTTGCTATTTGATCCAATAGATATACAATACCCCTGTCACCTTCTGGACTCTTCCTTGCCATTTCTGTATTTCTCTTGCCCCGGACAGTAACTGCCTGTCCGTGGACCAGCCCTGGCTGCAGACGACACTTGGAGTCCCCGAACTGTTTCGGGGTGTGCAGACTGCGCTAATGCAGCAGTACATGTCAATTACACACGAAATAAACATTAATGGAGAGGCACATGGTCCAACCTACTTTACCGATGGGACGCGTGATCACAAGAGTGTGGAGACCCCGAGGCTGTTGTGAACTGGGTCGAGCCCTAGCATGGAGCTTTGAACCCAGTTTTGTCAAGTGATGCTCCCCACCTGTGAAGCCCTTTATCCTCTGTTAGGTCTAGAATTCCACAGCCCTGGCGACATCCCTGGCTGCAGCCTCTCCACCCTTTCATTGTGCCTTCCTTGTTTTGCTTTCTGTACGAGACCATGGGATCCCTTGATACCTACAGAGGCACGCTCTCCTGGTGAAACAGGAAAGCCAGTGAAACCACCCATCTCGCAGTGTCTCTGGGAAAGCAAAGACCAGATGTCACACTTGTTTTGCCATCAGTTAGAAGTGTATTAAATCCAGAACCAGCAAGCTCTTCGCTGCCTGAGTTCACGGGTTTCTCTTTCTAGCTGCTTAAAGGAGTGACGATCGCCAGTGGAGGTGTCCTGCCCAGAATTCACCCTGAACTTCTGGCCAAAAAGCGAGGGACCAAAGGCAAGTCGGAAACTATCCTCTCCCCTCCCCCAGAGAAAAGGGGAAGGAAGGCGGCATCAGGCAAGAAGGGAGGCAAGAAATCCAAGGCCGCCAAACCACGGACGTCCAAAAAGGTGAGCCCGGGTTGTTTGTGTGAGCCAGGGACTCTCAGAGAACAGGAGAAGATGGAACAATCAGAAGATGAGGGTGTAGCCAGCATCGCTGATGGGCTGGGAACTCTCCCCGCTGGGAGAAAATGGCAAAGGGCCTCTGGGACGAGAGCTTGAATCACCAATCAGGGTCTACTAGAGGTTCCCAAAGCCAAAGCAGGGGCGCACTCTTCACGTTGCCAGATGCTTCCACTGCCCCCACCAAAATCTTTAGTGATATATGATAGCCTGGAGCTTTTCATTTCTCTTTCGAGCTCCTCATCACACACGAAAATGCCTCTGTCTCCTACAGACTGTGTGTCTCCCACAGACAGTCTCCTGGGTCCAGCCAGTGAGATGTGCTACGGAGCCACAGCTGGGAGATGCCATCTGCAGAGTAAGACTTTCATATGCCACCCAGGACCAGAACCACTGGCCGCATGTGGCTCTTTGAATTGGAATTCATTAAAACTAAATCAGATTGAAAACCCAGTTCCTTGGTTCCATCACCCGCATTGCAAGTGCTCCACAGGCATAAGACATTCCCATGATCGCCAAAAGTTCTACTGGACAACTCTGCTGCAGGGGTTGTCAAATCTCCATTCCACAGACCTCCGTGATACACAGAAGATTTGTGAGGGTTCACGCCACTGCCTCTGAGTCCCAGGGAAATCCTGGGGAGAAGGGAGGTCGAACAGTGGGCTAGGAATGACCCCGATTGGTTCTGCTGCTTGCCGTCATAAGCCACGGGCATTGCAGAGGACAAGAATACCATACCTGTGTCCACATTTGAGTGAGGAATACAGGTACCTATGAACCTCTTTAACACTCTTTCTTTGGGGCAGCGGCTTTTCTTTCCCTCGTATCGCTGTCCTTGCTTCCCTCCACTGAACAGCAGAACGTAACACCTAACCACTTCCTTTCACATCCAAGGTGGTGGTAGCCACAGGAAGAATTTAATAATGCAGCTTGGGGCTTTTTCTGGATTAGTCCTCATCTGTCCTTCTGATTTCTACCGACAGTCCAAACCAAAGGACAGCGATAAAGAAGGAACTTCAAATTCCACCTCCGAAGATGGGCCAGGGGATGGATTCACCATTCTGTCTTCTAAGAGCCTTGTTCTAGGGCAGAAGGTAATAAAGACCATCGTGATGTGCTGTAGTAAAAACGCCGTTGCATGTTTATAACCTCCTGTTTGCAACAAGCAATGATGCTTCCTACATCCCCTTGCTCCCCTGAAAGGACTCTCACTCTGGTCTTGAATTATTCACGTCTAGACTGAAGGGCCTTGACAGGGTCTACATCGTGAGAATCAATGTGCTCTTTAGTGCCGAGAAGTATTCACGTTGACATCGTCAGACACAGATAAGCTTAGAGAACCTTCCAGGTCTGGCCAAAGAATGGCGTCTTTGCCGGGAACTCCGCACGCCCCCCCTCATTCCTGGGCCTGCCCAAAACATCCTTATCTAACTTTCTCCAACAGCTCTGGGAGTCCAGCGGACATGGTTCGATATGATTTATCAGAGAAAGAAAATAGAAATAGATGTTTCCTGAACATCTCCGGTGTTAGAAATGAATTATTTGCCAATAATTCAGTCTGCTTGCCTTTCTAGACTGCAGAAAAAAAAGGGGGGGGCTATATGTTTGAACAGTCTGCGGCAGCCCAGACAGACATGCAAATAATTCGTTCCCACTGGCATGAAGTTTACGGAACAGACCATTTATCTACCACGTCAAACGGGGCCGAAGTAAGACACACAGGGAAACGGTCAGTGAATCACATCTTCGGGAGCCGAACGTTTGCCGCCTGGGAAGCAGATGGAAGAGCGTGTTCGAGAAGCGTGTACTTGGGGCGGGTTCCTCCTTTGTCACTGATGAACACAGGGAAGCAAAGAGGCGGAATCGAGGTCCCCCGCAGGGGCTGGCTACGGCTGCGTGACCATTAGCTTTCTGTCCCTTCCCTGGGGGACGTGACCGTCGTGCTCAGGGGGGAGATGATGGAAAATGCCCTGCGTTGCCCTCAGCTGTGAGCACCTAGGGCCGCGTTTCACAAGTGTAGCCCCCAGAATGTGGTCCCCAAAAGGCAAGGTGGCCCGACGAAGGCAGGTCGGGATCTCGGAGACTATCACTTGTCTCAAGCGAGGTCCCTGGGCCGCACGTCCCTGCCCCCAGAGGTCTGGGCTGCTCCGGGAGAATGTGGGGTGCTGAGGGGGGAGGGGGAGGACCCAGCCCGGGCTTCCGTCCTAGGGGCCACTCAGACCGTGCGTCACCCACACCGAGGGTCCCAGGACTGGAAGACGGGGGCGTAGCTCTAGGGAAGGGAAGACGAGTGGAGGGTGCATTCCTGCTCCGGGGAAGGAGGCAGATTTGTCGCCTGCCGCCATTATCACAGTGAAAATCAAGTCCACGGAGCTCCAAAGAGCCCACCGAAGGCCAAACACCTGGCAACCTTGACAGTCGCTCTGTGCCCTGGCCCTTGCTGTGGACATTCGCTATAATTAATCACGAGGATTAACAGGTGGGAGGTGAAATGTGAGGATTTTTCTTTGGATTTGATCTTTCCCACACTCTCTGTCTTTCCTTCCTCACACAGCTGTCCCTGACCCAGAGTGACATCAGCCATATTGGCTCCATGAGAGTGGAGGGTATTGTCCACCCAACCACAGCCGAAATTGACCTCAAGGAAGACATAGGTAAGGTCCTGAGACGCGGGTAGAAGGGCCACTGCTTGGGCACGTCCTCCCGAAGTGGGTCATTGTCGACCAGCTACCCTCTGCTGGGGGGCCCGTGTCACACTCTGCCTGCCCCCAAACAGCATTGCTAGAAAACAACGGATTTTCTTTTGAATCTGCATGTATTTCTGAAATGTTCATTGAGGTATTCTATAAAAATAGATCATTGGGGACGCCTGGCTGGCTCCGTTGGTTAAGCAGCTGCCTTCGGCTCAGATCATGATCCCGGGGTCGTGGGATCGAGCCCCCATTGGGCTCCTTGCTCAGCAGGGAACCCGGCTTCTCCCCCTGCCGCTCCCACTGCTTGTCTGCGCATGTTCTCTCTCTCTCTGACAAATAAATAAAATCTAAAAAAAAAAAAAATCTCCTAAAAAACAAAACAAAACAAATCAGATCATTGGTACACACCTTGGTGACTTTTCCTCTAAGTGAACACAGGTGTGTAGTGGGCACCTTGATCACGGAGCAGAACCTCACCGGCACCCGAGGTCCCCCTTCCTGCCCCATCCAGTCCCCATTCCCTCCAAGTGCCACCACCGTCCTGTCTTCTCACAGCACAGGTGGCTGTCCTCTGCTTTGGATTTCGTGCAAATGAAATCATGCAGTGTGTCTTCTTTTGTGTCTTTTGCCCAACTTGGTATTGTGAGATCCACCCGTACTGGGGCTGGCATCGGGCCATCTTCTCGGCTGTGTAGTAGTCCACCGTGGGCCTCCACGGCGGCGTGCGGACCCTTCCACCACGCGTACCATTCGCATAGCTTCCAGTGTGGGCTGCGATGGGACATGCTGCCCTAAACATGGTTGTACGTGTGTGGGGTAAACATCCACATTTATTTTGAGCTTAAAAATTAAGAACACCTTTGGTAAAAAGGAAATGGACATCTGGACGCAGTTGTCTGTAAGGCTGTATGTTGAGTCACTTCCCAGGGGACGGCCGCGTGCCCCGCGGGCGGTGGAGGCAGCTGCTCCGGGCGGGGTGCGAGAAACTGGGAGGAGGGTAAGCTCTCGAGGGCACCGGGCATGACAGCACACTGGGTGGTCACCATCTTAGCCGTTCTTTATAAGACGGAAGCGCCTTAAGCTCACCATCGAAAAAGTAAAGTGAGCAAAGAAAGAAAGGGCTTTGTCCCTGGGGTTCCAGGCTTGCTCCTGAGGTTGGGATTTAAGGCAGATGCTGGCCTCTCAGCCTCGGTGGCAGCACCGGGGGTCCCAGGACGCTGGGCACCCTCGGGTTTCCCCTGTGTCATCAGAGGCCACTTGCTTTGCATAAAGGAGACTGGGCAGCCTCGGGGGAGGGGCGGATGGACCGCACTGCGCAGAAGCAGGACCTGCACCCAGAAGCAGTGAAAATCTCTTCTTCTGCTTCAGACCCAGCCCCGGTCCTCCCGACTGCCCTGAACTCCCCTCCCCCCCGGTGGAAAGACACCCCCACCCCCACCCCGGAGCTTGAGTCTTAAGCTCTGTTTCGACGTATATCCTAGCTTCTCAAAAACAAAACAAGTAGCAGTGTGTTACTTTATCATTTCTGTAGTTTGCATTTTTATATCAGGAAAGTCGTCACGATTTTTTACATTTTTTTAAGTGGCAGGGAGGGTGATAGGGTCAAAAGGACACAGGTACTGGAGCAAAAACTCAGGCCCGGATCCGAGCAGGGAAGCTTCTGGAGTCAGAATGGGTCTGTGTCCTGGATTTTACAAACAACCTCCCAGCTGTGTGACTTTAGGCAGGTTTCTTAAGGTCTCTGAACCTGTTTCCTCCATGTAAGTGAGGAGAGCAATAGCACCAGTGTGACAGGGGCGCTGTGAAGAGTCAGTAGGGTCGCACGTGGATGAGGCTCAGCACGGGGCCAGGCTCATCATCGTACGATGAATGCTGGTCTTTTTTATTGTTGCTGTGTGTTTAGGGGGGTCCCTGCCGCCCTGAATCCATTTTCCACGACCATCACCCAAACCAATCATCCGCTGTAGACGAGGCCCTGATTTAGTCTCTCTCTCTTTTTTTTTAAGATTTTATTTATTAGAGAACGTGCGCACATGCGAGATGAGGAGGCTGGGGAAAGGGAAAGAGAATCCCAAGCAGACTCCACACTGAGCGCAGAGTCCAATGCGGGGCTCGATCTCACAACCCTGAGATCCCAACCTGAGCCGATACCAAGAGTCAGACGCTTAACCGACTGCCCCATCCAGGCGCCCCTTTGAATTACTTTTTTTTAAAGCACTGTGTGTTACTACAGGAAAGTCTGAGCACACAGAGAAATAGCAGCAGAACGTGATGAAACCCTACTCACCCGATTACAAGCGTACGCGCCCAAGTCTGCTTTGGTGCCCCCCACGCGCAGCCCCTCAGACCTCACGCCATCGAATCCGTGGATATGTCAGAATGAGGGCCAGCTTTTTGACAGCATCACCACAATACCATTATCACAACTGGGGAAAGTCATGGCATCAAATACCAGTCACTGTTCAAATTTCAATCATGTCATTAATATCAATTTTTTTTAATGTGTTTGATTCAGGATCCAAGTAAGCCCACATGGTGCAATGGTTAAGTCTCTTATAACCTACAGGTTCCTCTTTCATATCTTCTCCTCCTTTCTCCCCCCCCCCCCCCCCCCTTTTTTTTTTTAAATTTTTTNCCACCTCTCTTTTTTCCAATAGATTTTGTTGAGGAAGCTGGGCCATTTGTCCTGTAGGATTTCCCAAGCCTGGATTGTACTGACTTCATCCTCCTGGTGTCATTAAACATGTTTATTCTCTGTTTTTCTTATAAATTGGTAGTTGGATGTAGAGTCTCAATGAGATTAGGGCTCAGAGTTTTTTGGCAAGACTATTTGGTCAGTGATGGAATGTTCTTCCATCAGGAGGCAGGTGACGCCCAGTTTTCTCTCACTGACGCTTCTTATCTAGGTTTGTTAGCGGTGGTGTGGGGTGGGGACCGGATCCTAATTCCAGCCCTCCTTCCTTTCTTCACTGGAATGCCTCCCCAGGGAGAAAGTCCCCTCATCCACGTTTCAGGTTCCGTTATTCTTGGAAGTCTTCAGGGAGAGGGTGGGCTCACCTTGTCTTTCACGTGCTCCCACCTGGCCCCTTACACCTGCTCCCCCTGGTGCTTGGTGGGAACCGGGCTGCCGGCTGCGGTTCCTGGCCGTCTCTGGGCCCCTGTGACCCAGCAGATCAGCACCGGCCAGGGGTCTGAGGGCCAGAAAGGAGACTTGAAGGCCCGAGTGACCATCTCCAAATGATGTCACTGAAACCCAAGCACACTCGTGAAGAGATCCCCTCCCCTCCCCAACCCCGGGGGAGAGTGGCTGCTGGAAAGACACGGCCCCCGATATCTCGCACTGTGTCCTGTGGTTCTCCGAATACGCTTGAGTGTCCCAGCGGGGCGTGGGGAAGCCCCCTCACCCAGCTCCCAGGGAGTCCCCTCAACTGAGTATTAACCGCCATCATAATGACTCTGAAGAGAGAGAGAGGAGCCTTGCCCAGCCAGCCAGAGGACCAAAGCCATCAGAAGCTGAAAGCACGTGGGGGGAAAGGCCTCAGCCCATACCGGGGGCCAGCAGCCATGTGTGGGCACAATGCCCGTATGTCATCTCAGAGGCCTGAGGAACCCCGGCGTGCAGACATGGAGTGCCTGCCAGCCAGAGGGGGCGTCCTGCCATCCCCTGGGGCTCCTCTTGGCCTCCGTGGAAGCATGACTCTGAAATACCCAGAATTGTCCTAACATCAAAGACTCAAGGGATCTCCCATCAGGAAGGTCCTTAGAGGTTAGCCTCTCCGATCTGCCTTTTTTCATTGAAAACCACGGCCCGGGTTGGAGGAAGACCCGTGTAGGCTGCCCTGGGCCTGTGTCTGTCCTTTGACAGCAAGACTTACCACACACGGGTGGTGAGCTGGGAGTAGGGCCCCAGAGCCCTCCACCCACCACCCCCGCCCCAAGGTTCCTGCTGACTCATCTGTCACCACGGGCCTGGGACCAGGCTTAAGACCTGGTGACAAGAGGCAGGCTGCAGGGTCTGTGAGAAGGCACCGCCTTCAAATCACCAAGACACTGAATTTTACCAACCCAGCATGGGGACTGAACCCAGACATCAGAACACTGGAGCCCCAGTTTTTTTAAAAAGTTCCCCTTCACTACAGCACAGGGAGTAAGGTAGGCGACGGTATTGTAACAGGGCTGCGCAGTGCCAAGCGGTGGCCCCTGGCGGGGAGCACAGCGGAACAGGAGGACTTGTCCAATCACTGCGTGTGTGCCTGAAACTCATGCAGCCTCGTGAGTCAACTGTACTTCCAATTTTAAAAATCACCTTTAGGTTTCATGTCCTAAGACTGCTTATGACCAAATCACTCCCACAGAGCCCCTTAAAAGAGTTTGCTAGAGGGGCACCTGGTTTGCTAGAGGGGCTCAGTCGGTTGAGTGTCAAACTCTTGATTTCAGCTCAGGCCACGATCTCAGGGTTGTGAGATCAAGCCCTGAATTGGGCTCCCCGCTCAGTGAGGCATCTGCTTAAGATTCTCTCCCTCGGGCGCCTGGGTGGCTCCGTGGGTTAAAGCCTCTGCCTTCGGCTCAGGTCATGATCTCAGGGTCCTGGGATCGAGGCCCGCATCGGGCTCTCTGCTCAGTAGGGAGCCTACTTCCTCCTCTCCCTGTCTCTCTGCCTGCCTCTCTGCCTACCTGTGATCTCTCTCTGTGTCAAATAAATACATAAAATCTTTTTTAAAAAAATATTCTCTCCCTCTCCCTCTGCCCTTTTGCCCACTTGTGTGAGAGCGAGCTCTCTCTAAAATACATAAGTAAAATCTTAAAAAGGAGAGAGTTTGCTAGAGCCCAAGTCCTGAGGGCCGGATGCCGAGACCCTGGCCCTCAGCGCCCACTGCCAAGTGTGACTCCTACTTCCTCAGTGTGGTCGGCGGGTTTGTTTTCTGCCCTAAAACCGTGCGAAATGGTGTGGCTGGTGACTTTGGACAGGACGACAGCAATAGCTTCCCTTGTTCTCCGCAGGGAAGGCCTTGGAAAAGGCTGGCGGCAAAGAGTTCTTGGAAACGGTGAAGGAGCTTCGCAAATCCCAAGGCCCTTTGGAAGTCGCTGAAGGTAAGTGTAGCCTCGGGCCCGGGTTCCCGGCGCGGCCTCAGCCCCCTGCCCGCCAGCATCACTCACTTCACGCACAATCAGGGTGCCAAGCAGAACGCCCCGCAGCCAAGATGAGACCCGCTTTGGCCTCCCTCAGGGAACCTGGACAGGTTCCCTTCACACACCGCAGGGACAACAAAGTGTCTGGCTAGTTCAAGTCAGTTTGCGCACGATCAGCCAGAGATGAAGATAAAGGAAACTTACACCCACCGCGTGGTTCTCCCATCCCCACTGCTGGGATCCGGAGCTCTCCGTCACCTGCGGGGGGCACCCCGTCCCCTGCCCCGGCCCCTGGCCACCAGCCATCCACCTGCCTCCGCGGATTTGTCTGCTCAGGACATTGCACGTAGACAGAATCCCAGGCTCGGGGACCGTTGGCGCCTGGCTTCCTTCACTTCACGTAATCTTTTCAAGGTCCATCTGTGCCGTAGATGTCTCGGTACTTCGTTCCTTTATATGGCTAGTAGTCCATTTGTCCATCCTTTCATCACTTGGGTGGTTTCCCCCATTGGCTGTTGCGAATAGAGCTGCTATGAATACCCGCACCCAAGCTTTTCAAGGCTGTTGAGTAATTTGTGGGTGGGGGGCTCCAATGTCAGGTCCGTGTCCTCCCCGTAGACACATGCCACGGCCCTTGGAGTCGGGGCCAAGTGCTGCCCAGAAGCCTGGGCTCCGGAGACAACGAAACCCACTCCTGTCCTCAAGCTCAGGACGGTCCAGGAGGAGAGACAGACAACAGAAGTGGGGCACAGGGAGGGAGCCCCGCCCTCTCCGTAGGAGAACTGGGGAGACCCCCGTGAGAATGTAAGACCCGCCCCCACCCCGGGGAGCAGGGACACTGTGGGGAGTAAGGCCACTGTGTCCCGAGCCAGCACGGAGCTGCAGGCAGGCGAGTCCATATAAACAAGAGGGACGCCTTTGCGAGTTTCAGCAGGGGACTGTCACGGTCAGATCTGATCGCTAGAAAACTTAACGGGGCTTCCGGTGGAGAGGAAACACGAGTCCACGTTTTAAGATCTGCCCTTCCCACTCCCTGTACAGAGAGCCATGATCAAATGTCACATTTAGAGTTGTGAGACAGAGCCACACTGAGATATAAGACGAACATACGTGCGGGGAGGGACAGAAGGGTGGCCGCCGTTGGGCAGGTCACAGCCAGCCTTGGGGCCGATCCCCAGGGTCCCGGGTTCTCTGCAGGACGGCCCCCAGACTCCGGCCCCAGGACATTGTGCCCCCGGTGTGCACACGTTCACGGTCATAGAATCAGGCCAGTCATGCCTGCGGCCTCTCGTGTCTCTGTGGACGGACCCCGTCACGCACGCAGTCGTCAGCCCGCACGCAGCCGGCGCTGGGAAGGCAGAGAGCTGACACGGGGCTACTCAAAGGGTGTCCACCCACCTGCCCTGCCAGGTCCGGCCCTAAGTTCTCCAACACCGGACGCTGCTAGCCAACACTTCTCAGAGACTAGGTGGGCATCCTGTCATTTCAAATCAATCTTTCAAACCAACCGCACACACTGCCCCGGAACGCGACAGATGCCCATCTGTGTTACAAACACCGTCCCTAGCGGCCACTGCCTGCCCAAGCTGCCCCAGGCTCCCAGAGCAAGGCCGGGACTCTCACCACACCCGCTTCCTGGAGGGGCCGCAGCTCTGCGAGGAGGGTGGCTTAGGGCAGCAGCGCTCGGCTGCGGCCACCACGGCCCTGGGCAGCAGGAGAATGGCCAGTGGATCCGACTAAACTGCTCGGGACGGGAGAATGTGCTGGAACGATGAGACAAGGCTGGCTGAACTGAACTTCACAGCCCGTTCCGAAGCCCGGCTCCCAACGGGGGCTCCTCGGGTATGTCGAGGTGACCGTGGGGGTGTGTGACCAAGTAGCACAGCACTTCTCCATTTGCGGAGGGCCCTAAACCACGGAGTTACCGAAACTACCACGGAGTCGTTGGCAGGGCTGGCTCCTTTCAGAGAAGCTGCTGCTCGCCCCGCCAGCTGCCGGCCTGGGCCCCACTCCCTGGCTCCTGGGCGCGTTGCTCCCATCACCTTCTCCTCGCGTCACCTGCTCCTACCTTTGACCTCCCTGCCCACCCCCCTCGGCCCCGCTTAGAGGGACCCAGGTGGTTACATTTAGGGCACACCCCGATAATCCCGGGTAATCCCCCATCCTGCAGGTCTTCACTAAACCACCTCTGCAAAGCCCCTTTTGCCATGTACGGCAACACTGCCAGCTTCCAGGGATCTGGACGTGGGACATTTGGGGGGAGGCCATTCCTCAGCCATCAGAGGTGACGCTGATGGGGACCTCCCACTGGGAACCAGAGTCAGGAGGTCGCCCAACCAGCAGTGAGGTGGCGTAGCACGTGAGAGCCGCTGACTCGTTCCTCTGGAGCTGGTGTCCAGTGCGCACGGCAAGCCCGACAGGGCTCCCGCCCCCTGGCAGAAGGCCAGTCCCATCAGAGGCACAGAACGGTGCCCGGCCAGCTTCTCTCGCGCCCCCATCTGCACACAGCCTAGAGGCTTCCGCGAGGTCGGGCCCCGGCCCGGGCCCTGGCTGAAGGTGAAGGTGTAGGGAATAACCCGCGTGTTTCCCTTCTGTCCCAGCCGCTGTCAGCCAATCCAGCGGACTTGCTGCCAAATTTGTCATCCACTGTCACATCCCTCAGTGGGGCTCCGACAAATGTGAAGAACAGCTTGAAGAGACCATCAAAAACTGCCTGTCGGCGGCGGAGGACAAGAAGCTCAAGTCCGTGGCGTTCCCACCGTTCCCCAGCGGCAGGTAAGATGCGCTCCCCGGGCGGGCAGGTGAGGCCGGGGGGTCTCCCCTCCAGCCTCCTCCCTGCGGCTCTTCCACTCAGTCACACGCAGTCCGGCCATTCCAGAAGATACGACCGAGGGCTGCCCGCACAGCCTAGCACGTTGACCTGGTCACAGGGCCAGAAACCCAGTTGCCAGAAACACAGAAAGGCAGCACTGGGGCGGGCGCCTGGGTGGCTCAGTGGGTTAGAGCCTCTGCCTTCGGCTCAGGTCATGATCTCAGGGTCCTGGGAGCTCGAGCCCCACATCGGGCTCTCTGCTCAGCGGGGAGCCTGCTTCCCCCTCTCTCTCTGCCTGCCTCTCTGCCTACTTGTGATCTGATCTCTCTGTGTCAAATAAATAATCTTTAAAAAAAAAAACCAAAAAACAAAAAAAGAAAGGCAACACCAGAGAGGAGCCTGAAGCAGAGCTTCTCTGAGAGGCTCCATGGTCAAGGCCCACATCCCCAGCCCCTGTCAGAACACGTGATCAGAAAACCCCGGGCTCGGGGCTCAGCTGCTTCGGCGTCTGACTCGTGATCTCAGCTCAGATCACGATCTCAGTCAGGGTGGGTCGGGAGTTCAAGCCTCGCCTTGGGCTCCATGCTGATCAAGGAGCCTACTTAAAAGAAAACACCAGGCTCAAAGGCCCTGTTACTCGAAGTGCGGTCCTGGCCAGGCTGCGGTGACTCCGCTGCGTGAGAACATTGGAGTATGGAATCTCAGGAATCCCCCCCCAAAACTATTGCCTCAGAGTTCCCCGGGGGGCCCGTGTGCTGCCGGGATGGAGGGGAGGAGAGCCTGGAGGCTGAGGCCCTCACGGACGCTCCCCGAGAAGGTCCGCTTTGGGATTTAGAAGTGATGGTTCTAATTGTCACGGACCCTGGCTGGGAGCAAGAGCCACCGCAGGCCGGGGATGAGCCGTCTGTCCCCACAGGTGGCCTGGCCTCTCCCGTCACCCTCGTAGTCAAAGCGAGCTCTCGCTTCCCTGTGGAACACGCGCTCTCTCACGAGATGCCCCTCTGTGGCACGGGTGCGATTTACACAGCCAAGGTGCCCTCCCGGGGGAAGGCTCGGAGGAGACTGGGGAGGCCTCGCTGCCTGCTGTCATCCCACCCCGGCTGAGCCAGCCGCACGGGGTCTCCGCGGCCCGGCCCCGAGGCACCGCAGGCAGAAGTCCTCGCGTGTCGGGATGCTCTGGGCTGGGACACTGCTCACGACTGAGGATTGCTGTCGGGCGGGGGCTCGGTGGCCGACCCCGGGGGACTACGATGGCTGTGTCCCCGGAGGCTGATGCCGTGGCCCGGCCCGCGGCCAGCCGCGTCTCGGCTGGGTGCCTGCAGTCCCGCACACCCGCCTCACGGGGGTCCGTGGGAGGAGCACTGAGCGCCCAGTTTCCGCTTGCACAGCAACCCGACACCGTAGAGTGGTTTCGAGGGTGCTCAGAAAACCTAGCTGTGGGTTCTGGAACACGAGCTGTCAGATGCCGAGCTGGTCGTGGGTTTAAAGCCCGGCTCGACGGGACGCAGGGGACAGGGATTCCTGTCCCTGTCCCCTGCGTCCCGTCGAGCCGGGCTTTAAGTCCCTGTGACTTGTGAGCACATGCACCTGCGCCAGCCGGGGTGCTCCCGTAGAGCGGGCCCCACCTGCCCCCTCCCAGGCTGCCCCTCTGCCTCGGGTCAGAGGAGGTGGTCCGTGGCCCTGCCTGCTCACAGGGAGACCCCGGGAGACAGAACCCAAAGGCCCGGTGCCAAGAAGTCACCGCGCTGCCCCGGGCCCCGGGCTGAAGGCCGAGTTACCCCGTGGGTCCTGGCGACGAAACTGACATCAGCTCTTCTTTTCCTCCGGCACAGAAACTGCTTCCCCAAACAGACGGCCGCCCAGGTGACCCTCAAAGCCATCTCGGCCCACTTTGATGACTCGAGCTCGTCCTCGCTCAAGAATGTCTACTTCCTGCTCTTTGACAGCGAGAGCATCGGCATCTACGTGCAGGAGATGGCCAAGCTCGACGCCAAGTAGCGGCCCCCCGCCCGGCCGCGCCGGCCCACGGCAACCGGAGGAGGATCCAAGTCACGGGAGAGGGGGGTTCTTTTTTAAGAGGAGAGAGGAAGGGTGACGGCAGGGGAGCGGAGGGCAGCGGGTCACGGGGGCTGCAAGAGCGGGGCCTGCCCACGGGAGGAGCCCTCTGCCTTTTATATTCGCGTCTAAAAGAGCCTCCGTCTGTAATTAACCAGGTTATCCACGAGGGGTTTCTTTCCATGTGTTTTCTTCCTGTTGTTTTAGAACTTTTTTAAAAGACAGACTTCGTTTTAGATTTATAGCATTGACTTTTACACACACACACAAAAAAAAATCCTTTCAAAATTCTTAAAACCTTGTTTCTCCTTTTTGCAAGGGAAGAGGGCGTAAATGTGACTTGGGCTTTGTTGGCTGTCTGTGTTTGGTGGCGGAGAGAAGAAAATGAGAAAGGTGTCTCACTGGTGCTTTCCTTTTCTGTTTTTAGTGCCCCCACCCCTCCCCCCATGACATGTGTATCTACTCCTAAAAAGATTTTGCTTCAGGCTTTTGTTTTGGTTTTTTGGTTTTTTTTAAAGAAAAAGAAAATGAAAGGAAAAAAAAAAGAAGATCCAGTGTCTTTCTTACAACATAATCTTTTATTGCAACATTTTCCCCAGTTTAGAAAACTGTGTGCCCATGGGGGGACACTTGTAAAATATTATAAATAGAACAAGGCCTGTCACGTATGGGCTGAGACGCCCACCCTGCTAGGCCCCAGGTCAGACAGCACCGACTGGTCTATACAAGCCTGGTTGGCCTTGGTCCACAGGGCATCCTGGGTGAAGCCTCCAGGGGGCAGCCATTCTACGGGAGAGAGGCACAGGTCTCACGTAGGCCTAAGGGAACAAACGGAACTGACCTGGGTCACAGCCCAGGCAGGGAGAACTGAGAACCCCCATAGGCTGTGTCCCCGGGACTCTGGCCAAGGACCCAGAGGCCACCATCAAAAGTGAGCAGGGCCTGCATTCATGCAGATGAAATCATCAACCACTTCCACTACGGAGATTCAACCTAGGTCTTCCAGAATGCCTCCGTCCAACTGAAGTCCTCTCCGAGATGGAGGAGTCATTTCTGCACCTTAACCCAGCCAGCGGCAGGCCGGGCCGCCACAAGTGTCACTGGGGTTGGCCAGGAAACCAGAAACACAGAACCCCAGAGGTTCCCACAGGGGCCCCCACCCCCAGCATCGGCGGGAGTTTTGTTCCCAACAAAATCGACTGAGACAGCCGCCTAGAAGCACAGAGTGGTTCACCTGTGAGCGCCCCTCTGCTCCCTACATGTGAGCCCGACAGCAGCCCACCCAAAGGTCCCGTCAGCTCAGCTGCCTCTCCTTAACATCTCCAGCGGCTGGCAGGCCAGGCTTCGCTCCTAAGCCCCTAGCTTTGTTAAAAACTCACTCTCCGTTAGGACGGGCTAACTGGGAGGGGAGTTTATCTAATTCTTTCTTCTTAAACGTAACCTAAGATATATAATCAGGATCTAGAAAAGGAAATACAGAAAGCTGCGTGAGAATGAAAGACCGTAGGGACTAATAGTTTGAAATCGGGCTCCTATTAACAACCTGGGTGTTGCAGAAGGCATGGGCTTCCCCACCCAGGACGTGACAGGCGAGGCTCAGGGTGCAGGCCATCTCTACCCCCGCTCCCCTTCCTTAGCTGCTCTCACCATGCAGGCTCCCTCCCTGCCCTAACAGGATGCCAGCCACCAGGAGACCCTGCTCTCTCCAGCTCGGAGAACCCTGAATGCCAACACGCGCACACACACACAAGGAGCCTGGGGAGAAGGCTAGCAATACCCTCCCCAGGACCAAGTGAACCCCTCAGCCATCACAGAGGCAAGCAGGCCTCTCCAAACCCAGGAAGAACCGTCTAGAGAGCGCCTTTTTTTCAATAGCTCGCTCGCTCCCTCTCCCAGTTTTGGCTTTCTGTAAGTTGTGTGTCTGATCAGTACCTCCCGGCGTCTTACTCCAGGAAAAGGGCATCGGCCCTTTGGCTTTTCGTCAGGTGGGTACCACTTGTCAAGCAATGTGCCCCCGCCCCGACAGTACCTCGTCACCCGCCCCGCTCCGGCTCAAGGTGGGGTCTGCCGCATGGTCTTCCAGCTGGAGGAGACGAACAGGTCCCGGCTCTTGGCCAGCCGAACCATGAGCCGCCCCACGTAGAAGCCACTGATCTGGCCCACGCCATCGTTTCTCCCCATGGCCAGGAGGAACGTCAGCGCCCCTGTGGAGCAGACACGGGTGCGCAAGCCAGACCCCAGGGCGCACACCCCCCCGGGCCTCTGAGGGCAGGGACCCGCATCAGACTTTTAGGAAGATGGGCGAGTCCTTGAGGTACATGGGGCTTCCTTACCCGGCTTGTAGGCCTTGAGGGGCCTCTGTTTCATGGAGTTGACGATGTTGGCCACGGCGACGCCGGCATGGAGGCCGGCGTGATAGGCCATCTTGGGCTCCTTCACATCGGCGCAGTCGCCGATCGCGTAGACGCGGGTGTAGCCCTCTACCTGGAGGTGCTCGTTCACTCGCAACGCGCCGTTGCTGGCCAGGTGACTCTCTGCCGGGCAAAGGCAACCCAGAAACCCTGTTACGTGGCTACTAGAACACGGACAAGAGGACCCGCGGGTGCTGGCTAAGCCGCCCTCCGGAGGCACAGCCTCGAGAGCAAACCTCCCACCTAATGTAGCTCTGCCTCAAGTCCCCATCTCAGAACTCCTCTTGCAAAGTCAAGGTTACTATTCCAGGATGGAAACTGGTCAGAAAGACAGCACGTGCCGTCTTAGACAATGCGTGTGACTCTGTAAGTTACCATGACTGGCAATGATTGACTCACAGTGACTACACGGCAACTCAGCCAAGTCCTCAATTTCCCCTTGAATGCGGATCAGATTTTTTAAGTAAATGCAGGACTCTAGTAAATGATAAACTTTTCTTTTTAGGGGGCCTAAAAGAATTACTTTTGAAAATGTGACATTAAGACAAATGGGTGTAAAATTCTGGGATCTCTGTGCATGACGGGCACTCAATCCCAGCCCCACACATGGCCCGGACTAGTTTCCTTCTTCTGGGACTGGCCAGTTCTTTCCTGCAGGACCCAGACAGGAGCTCCTTGTCCAGCAAGGGTGCAGTAAATGACAGCAACCTGGGGACACGGCCATCATGGGGCCTGAAGAAGAGTCACAGGGTCTCCAGCTCACACATGGAACCCAGGACTCCACCTCCCCCAGCTTCCAGTTAGCTGGGGAGTTCACTATGGAGCCTGAGGCCACATTATTTCCTCTACTCTCCAAATGGTCATTCCACGTTTGGATCAGGGTCTGGGGAGAACAGCACACCTGTGAATACATAGTAAAAGGCCTGACCCAGGAATTCCCTCCCCTCCATGTTCACAGAAAATGAAACAATGGATCTTTCCTTCGCTCTGAAGCCTGTTCCCAGCTCTCACCACAAGGGGGCGGGCTCTGATTTTGGAAGACCGGTCCCTTGGGCCACCTTGGCCTAAGTCATGGCCACAGTGCAGGAAGGCACGGCGAAAGTGGACCCAGGCCTGAATTTAAAGTTTGATGTCACCATTCAGAAGAGACCCGAGCTGTTGGGACGGAGGGGAAGGAAGGCAGGGCGACGCTGATGGCCTGAGGGGGGGCCTGCTGCGGCCGGACAGTGGGGACTTGGCCGGGGGAGTGGACCCCGGCTCCTGCTTACCGAACGCATTGTGGTAGGCCGAGCTGTTGATCTTAATACCGTTGCAGACGATCACCAAGTTGGTAGCCACCTCCGTGCCCTTGTCCGTGCGCACCTGGATGCACTCTCGATACTCATTAAGAGGCAAACCCTCCAGGTTGCTCACCCGCTCACCTGTCGAGTGGGATCCGTGAGCGGGAGGCCGGCGGGGGCTGGGCACAGCATCAAGGCCGGAGCCCAACTAAGTGACCCTTCCACTCCCGCCTTCCTCCCCGCCCCTCTGCCAGTCCACCCTGCTGCCCCGAGAACCACAAGGTGGACATCCGGCCACCCCAGAGGATCCAAAGGCAGGGAAGTTCCCAAAAGCAGTGTGGGAAAGGGAGGCTGAATTTTGCAAGAGGTTCTGGGAAAAGCTGTTTGAGGAAGACCTCAACCACACCTCCCGGCACGTCAGCCACACCATCGTCACCAGGCAGGGAGGCTCTCCAGGGGCACCACCGACTAAGGTGTGAGCCAGAAACATCTAGAAGCTCGCCTACACTCTGCACTGCCTCACAGTAAAGGTGGTCACGGTACTGCACAGCCCGGCGCAAGGAGACCAAGAGCCGGGAGGGGTCTTCACACAGCAGAAATGTCACCCCTTCCTGTGCAAAGCACGGAGGCTGAGCCCCATGAGGTGTGGGGTCACCGGGCCAGGGTCAGGGCCCCAGTCTCTAAACAAGTTGGGTGGTGCTCTCCCCTCCTCCTGCTCTCGGCAAAGCTCACACTCCTCACCACCCCTGAATATAAACCAAAGAAAAAACACACACACACACACACATGCACACACACCACATTGTACTACAGAGACACCTAATTCAGGTCAAATCTGGAAGGATCCAGGCCGGGGCTCCCTCCACGGCCCGGGAGTCCCAGGAGCACCGGGGCCTCTGCCCCGTCCGTGGACAGACACAGCCCACAGCGGGACAACAAGGCTCAGAGGCCCAACCCCGGGACCCAGAGGGCCGCGGAGCTGGGGCGATGGGCCTCCGCGCCCCCTCTCACCGGGCTGGGGAGGGGCTCGCACGTACTCAGCAGCAGCTGCACGCCTTTCTGCAGCAGGATCTCCTTCGCTTCCTGCCGGACGCAGGGCAGGAGCTCCTTGTCGGCGAGGGCCACCTGGGCGTGGATGAGAGTGACCTGCACGGGCGACCACGGGGCAGAGAAGGAGCCACTGAGTCTCCGGCTCACAAACGCTTACAAATGCGTCTGTCTGTCTCCCTCACCTCCGCCTCACTAAAGCTCCAGAGAACCAGGGAAGGCGAGCTGGGCCGGAGCCCACACCTAGTCCAAGACCTTCAGAATGCGCCAGGGCTCCGCATCCCACACCCTTCCACCCCAGAGCCACAGGGGAAATTATTTACAGTCCATATATAAGCCACTGACATGGCAGCTGTAAGTCAGGCTGGCACTTACATTACGGCTACTTCTAACGCTGGCCCGTCCAGGCGCGTCTCCTTGCTGTCTGGGTTAGCCCAGGGAAGCGGGGGCAGCCTGGAGTGATGCTCGTAGCTCCGGCTTTAAAGCCAGACTGCCTGAGCCGAAGCCTCGTCTCAGATACTCACTCGGCCGCCTCCCGAAGGGTCCGTCAAACAGGGATCCAGTCCCACCCATGGGAAATTTGTGATGATGAATTGAGAAAACGTGCAGAAAGTACGTAACTCAGTCCATACTGAGTCCTGAATAAAGGGGTGGGTACTATCACTTGCGTCCGCCCACCAATGAGTGACTTTACTACTTCAGCCTGGTCTTTACCCCATAAATCAAAATTAAAAAACTTTCACATCAATCACTCATAATAAAGTCCAATGATTTGTCAGAGAACAGCCATATGATTCAATTAGCCCATATGGATCTTTTCAAAACCACCCTGCCTTCCCCTCGGGAGGAGGAACGAGCCACAGCGTCCACGTGGCTCTGAGAAGCCGGTCTGCCATCAGCTGCCAGCAAGCTCTTGCCTCAAGGACCCATAATTACCACTCTTCCCTCAGCCCTGGGCCGAGCCTCTACATTCTGCGAGGACGGTCTCTGTCTCTCTCTCCAGGCTTCCAGGCAGGTCCCCCCTCCCTCCCCCTCCAAGGGCCCCCCCGCCAGGGGCGCTGGCGTCCTTCCCCAGCGTGGGCAGTCCGGGGATGGCACGGCAGGGACCCCCATGCGGCTACTCAGGCCAAGGGCTACCGTCCCTGAAGACCGAACAGCTGCGGCTTGCTCCAGACAAAACGCCACCCGCGGGTGTCTCTGACCAGGCCAGCTGCCACCAAAAAGAGGGACTCAAAGTCTACATTTATGTCTCAAGAGGCTGAACAGGGCAGGGGACACGAGAGCTCACCTTCTGTAAGGTGCCCCTCCTGGGCTCACTGGCCCTGCCTGGAGTGGCTCGCAGGCCCCCTCCCTGAAGGAGGACACCCCTGGCTCTCCAGGGACATCGGGGGACACCCACTGCAGGGAGCGGGGCCGGGAAAACACGTGTTCCCACCCCAGGGTCGTGGGGAGCAGCTGCCCAGACCCCAAGCCAATCCGCCGGGCTCCTTGCATGCCGCGCAGACAGCCCGGGCTCCAAGAGTTCAAAGGCAAGGGCGCGTGCCCACCTCTTTCTCGGGGAATTCAGTCTTGACCTCCGCTGCCATCTCCACTCCGGCAGAGCCGCCTCCCACCACCACCACCGACTGCGAGCGCCGGACCTGGAGTGGAAGGGCGTGGGAAACGCATGGTCAGACCCAGCAAGCCCCGGGGGGCTCGGCCAGGCTGTGGGCTCCCTGGGCAAAGAAGAGTCCAAATGTGGCATCCGAACGTGCTTCCTCGGGGCCAGGTGGTGCTGGGCGTCTCCCCGCAGGTCCTCGCGTGGTTCCCGCTTGGCCCCACGAGCCAGGCGGCCCTCCCAGGCCACCATCCCAGTGACCTTGGCCCAGGCCTGTCTTGAGCTCAGAGCCGGGATCCTAACCTCCACATACATCTGTTCACAACGGGGCGAGAGGCTCCCCAGGCTTCTCAGAAGCTTGGCAGGGAGGGCAGGACCCAGCCACGGTCATGCAGTCGCACTCGCCTTGGGACCCTTCTCTGGGGCTCTGTCCCTCCCCTTTCAGCCACGCCAGACCCTGCCCACCCCTCAGCGAAAACCGCCTGAGGTCATGGACCCACACCTGCTCTGTAAAACCAAAGCCTTGCACAAACGGGACCCCAAGGGAGACAAGGCGGGGACACGCCAGTCACTACGTGAGGTTGGGGGTGCTCCTACCCAGACCGATGAGGGACAAAGGTCTCCGCCGGGGAGTCTCTTCTGACCAACCCTGCATCTTCCCGGCTGCACCCGGGGGTTTCCTTGCTGCCACCCCATGCGTCCCCACAGCGGATCCCCTCTCCCGGGGCCCCGCCTGACCCTCGAGGCCCCATCCCGCCCACCGGCAGCTCACCTGCTTCACCATGTCCTCGTAGGCCTGGATAGCAGCCTCCCGGCTGGACACCTGGTTAAACTTGCCCGGAAAGAGCCCGGTGCTGCCCGTGGCCAGGATGAGGTGTGAGAAGGACAGGGCCTGGGGGGCGCAGGGGAAAGGAGGTGAGGCCAGGCCGGGGCTTTGGGCTGCGGTTGGGCCCACCGGGCAAGGAGCACCGGGGGGGGGGAGAGGCCTGGGCACACTGCGGTCCCCTCCTCTGAAAGGAGCAAAACCGTCACGCTGAGCAGGCCAAGGGGAAGTGCTAGAAGCCAGGCAATAGGGAAGGCAGCAGGGCGCGTCCTGCCGGGGCCGCCACACGCGGACTGGGAGGGGTGCGTGCCTGCAGCGGCGAGCAGGCCGGGCACCGCACCGACTGCGGGCAGACACGCCGAACTCGGGCTTCCTGTGTGCAGTGGTCTGGGACCTCCCAGGTATTTCCAAGAAACTTCCCCTGCTCCCCCAAAAGAAGGGAGGGAGGGAAGGAGGGAAGTTTGTTTGGAGCCTAAATACAGCAAGTTGACAAAACCAGGGCTGCGCTGGCGGGAGGGGGAGCGGAGGGGCTGTGGCCCCTTCCCCGGGGAGGCCCGAGATGCCCTCGTGGTCCCTTCTAGGGTTCTAGAAAGCACCTCCCGAAGCACAGGACAAGGAGACTCAGTCATCTTTGCAAACAAGAGATTCCTCAGCCCTGAAATAAATTCAAGGAAGACTGATTCGCACGAAGTCGCCGAGGACAGAAACGTGGCCCCTAGGGCCGGGCTGGAGGCGGCCCTTCCCACGACACGCGGCAGCTCCCCGATGGCTCCCCCGTCACTGCAGGGGCACGCCAGGCTCCGGGCTTTTCCCGGGGCTGGGGAATGCAGGGATGAGTGGAGGCCTGTGCTCCAGTGACCTCCCAATCCGGGGGATGTGTGCGATCCTGTGTGTACCTACCCTCCGATCGCACACAGCCGGGAGGGCCCCCACAGGCCAGCCGGGCCGGGGCCTGGTCTGGGACGGCAGCTTTTGGAGCGTAGACTCTGGGAGGAAACTGCCTGGGTTCAAACCCTGGCTGAGTGTCTTACCAGCTGTGGGATCTTGGGCAGGCCACTCAACCTCTCCGTAAAGACAGACTATCCCATCTCCCCAGAGTCACGGTGGGCACGAAATGAGACCAAGGAAGGCTTAAGACAGCGCCTGGCGTATAGGAACAGCTCAGAAAAAATCTGGGCCAGGCCTTTGCTTAGGGGGAATGTGCCAACCGGCAGGCACCACGTGGGACCATCAGGGATTGTCCATCCTTGAGACCACCTGGGTCTCCTCCCACCGGCCGCCGCGGCGCCCTGGGGGCCTCGTGAAGCCAGGGGAGGGTCGGGCGGGCGCCCAGCAGGCTCACCTCGCCGTCCTCCAGCAGCACGCTCTGATTCTGCAGGTCGATCTCCACCACCAGCCCCTGCCGGAAGTTCTCCTTGAAGGTCGCCGAGTAGGAAATGAATGTCTTTTTGGCAAACCCTGGGGAATGGGCGCGTGGGGGGGTCAGAGAGTAAAACTGGGCTGCCGCGGGAAGCCAGAATCACTCAAAACCTTTCCTGAGGGAGGGATGTCCTTGGCCAAAGGGCTCAGCCGGTGGGATTCCGGGCATGCCACGGCCTAATGCGGCCTCCTGGGCCTCCGAGGTCCTCGGGGAAGCTGCAGCTCTTATTTCTACAGCCTTCATGTGGTAGCTGCTTGAGGCCAGGGACCTCAAGAATCTCCAGTTTCCTAAGTGGCAAAAACCACCGCCGGACCCACAGTGGTGACAAGGCCACTCTCACAAAGGAAGCCCCCGAGAAGAGTCCATTACCACTTTCCACGGAGGCCCGGAGGGCGGCCACGTTGTGGTGGAAGGAGTCCTTCATGTCCACCAGCACGAAGGGGATGTTCAGAGCCTGCAGCTGGCCGGCGGCAGCGATGCCACCAAAGCCCCCGCCCACGATCACCACACGCACAGCTCCCACGTCCACAGACACCTGGGAACCCATCTTGAAGCAGGCGCTGCTGGGATAGGAGGAGAGACCACATCAGAGTCAGGGGGCTCAAGGGCGGGGGGGGGCACAGCAAGAGAGGCCTCAAATGCCAAGACTCGATCTTTTAATGTATTCTTTATTTTTATTTTTTGTAAACTCCACACCCAACGTGGGGATCGAACTCACACCACCGAGATCAGGAGTCACGTGCTCTACCGCCTGAGCCAGCCAGGTGCCCATGACTTGATCTTTTTAAATTATATAATTAACTATTAGGGAAATACCAATTTTGTAACATGTGGATTAAATTCCAAAGGAATAAGGTGAACCCTAATTCCATCCCACTCCCCAACCACCAGGCCCTTCTCGGAGGCATCCACGATTACCGAGTGTCCGTGAATCCCCCCAGAGATATTCGGCGCACCCACAATATGACTTTTTGCACACATTAAACAAACTGCTGTGTATTTGTTTTGCCCTTATAAAGGCAGGACTCGCAGACTCGTGGGGCCGGGTAGGTGAGGCCGATGAGGGGAGCTCGGCAGACACAGAGTAACAAGAGCCGAGGGGCGTACCGGTGGGGAACTGGCAGGCACGGTAAGGGAACAGACCATGCTTCTCTGAGCACCGCACTGGGCAGATGCTGGACTCTGCCCTGCTCACAGGCCACCCCCTGAAGCCCCAAGCCGAAGGAGACCAATTAGCAGGTTATGCCCATCAACCCACAAAACAGGATGTGGTACGATGAAGGTCAGGACACAAGGGCGGGGAAGAGGGGCCTCCGATGGGCAGGTCACTCCCCTGAGACTTCCTGGGACAGCGGGTGTGCACCGAAACGGCTGAGCCACATCCCCTAGGAGAGGAGACAGGAGCCAGCGTCTGCGGACATGTGCTGATCATAGACGCTCCGGCCAGAGGGCGTGGGGTGCAGGGTCCTGCCTGATGCCTGTGACAGGGGAGCAGTCACCCGTGAGAGCGTCTGCAGGGGCAGAAGCCAGTTCTGCCGGCCAAGTGTGCCCCAGGCTCACACACACAGGGACTGCGGCGGCCTGACCAGTTCCTGGCAAACTGAGAACCAACTTTGGTGGAACCCTTAAGGAGCGAAAATTCGAGGACCATTGCCTGGCACCGAACTGGACACTGGCGGACATCTGAGGCGGAGGACAGCATTGGGCCGGGCCACTAGGTGCTGAACCACGGAGCACAGAGGAAAAAGCAGTTTGCCGGGGCTCTCCTAGCCGGCCTGGGAGGCTGCCCACCAGGCTCAGCCTCCCGAGGGCCTGGGTCATCCGGTGCGTTCCAGACTCTGCCTCTAGGGAGGGCGGAGGGGCTGGTCTGGGGCTGCAGTGAGGGGCCTTGTCCCCAGCCCAGTTTAGCCCCAGAGAAGGGCACTGGTGGTACAGGCCTCAGGGCTCGCTAGGATGGGAGCCCAGCTGTCTGAGGAGCTGAGATCCCAATAGCATCCTGTACGGAGATGCTGGCTCAAGGGCAAGGGGCCATCAAACCTCCTCCTGGCCTGTGCCAGGCTCCCAGGAGAGGCAGGAATAAGCCAGGCCGCCAGAGAGCAACAGTAAGGAAAGAAACAAAGTCTCCCCTGCACAGAAAGCAGCAAGAGGAGGCACCTGGGTGGCTCAGTCGGTTAAGTGTCTGCCTTTGGCTCAGATCATGATCTGGGGTCCTGGGATGGAGCCCTACATTGGCTCCCTGCTCAGCCTGGGAGCCTGTTTCTCCCTCTGCCTCTGCCTGCCACCCCCCCTGCTTGTGCACACGCTCTCTCTCTCTCTCTCTCTATCTCTCTCTCTCTCTCTCTGTCAAATAAATAAATAAAATCTTTAAAAGAAGAAGAAAGCAGCAACAGAAGCCAACAGCTGCTGGGCTTCAGGGAGGGGATGTTCAGGGCTGGGGGAGTGGGATGCAGAGAGGGGGAAGGCAAGGAAATGAGAAATTGAACTTAACCTTTTCTTTTTTAGGGATTTTATATTTACTTGAGAGAGTGCAAGAGAACACAAAGGAGAGAAAAGAGAGGGAGAGAGCAGAGAGGAAGGGGGAGAAGTAGACCCCCTGCTGAGCAGGGAGACCACCTTGGGGCTCAATCCCAGGACTCCGGGATCACGACCCGAGCCAAAGGCAGATGCTTAACCGACTGAGGCACCCAGGCACCCCAGAAATTTAACTCAACCTTGAAGGTCAACCTTGAAGGACAGAAAGCAAGCTGCCCAAAGGCTCAATACAGAAGCATGTTCCAGGCCACCTGGGACCGTCTCAGGCAGCATGACAGGGAAGGGGAAAGGCCACTACCTGTTTGCATCATCTGTGTGGCCTGGGACCCAACCCCTCCCTTCTCTAGGCCACTAATTACCCCCTGTAATGGGAGGGGATGCCCTGAGATAGCCTTGCACACCTAAGTTTCCAGGACATGGTGACCCCCTAAGATGGCCCCCAGATCTTCCCACACTTCTAGAGGCAGCTTACGAACTTCCACGCACTCTTCTCCTTGGTATTCAAACGCCCACTGCTTCATTTCTCCCCTGGGGGAGAGAGAACCTGGGCATGGGGGGGGTAGGGTTGGCACAGGAAATTAGAAGAGATTTAACTCTGTTTCTCATTGGCTAAATGGTCCCCAATGCATTGAGGCTTGTACATTCCAGCCATTTTACAGATGAGGAAACTGAGTCCTCAGCAGGGCCATGACCAAGACAAGTCTCCAGCAGGTAGTGCCATTTTCACTGCTCCAGGCCTTCAAAAAGGTCATCCAGAGCTGATCCCCTGAGTGTTCATCAGGCTGAATCTGCCAACTGGGCCAGAATGAGAATATATCCTGGGGCCAGGACCCAAGAGGGCCCAGGGACCCAGCCAGAGGTCAGGAGAGATCCTGGGAGCTGAGCACAGCTTGTGAATGTGGAGGGCTATGGAACAGGTGCATTTCGCCAGCCACCTTCAACGCAGCCCCCTCCGTGCCAGCCTGCTCTCGGGGCCAGCAGCCTGAAAGGAGGTTGGGGAGAACCCAGAGAGCTCTTGTTTCCAAGCCGGCTGGGCAGGGGCCCTAGAGAGGAAACACAGCTTGTGGGGAGACGGGGTCCACCATGGGTCAGGTCACACCAGACCACCCAGAGCAGCGCAAGGAGGAGCTTTGAAAAACAGCGGGGCCAGGGGCCTTCACCACCGAAGGCAAAGCTTAGGCCACAAAGTCCAGGGGCAAGAAGGGTGGGGGAGGGTTGGAAGCTCAGGGAACAAGGTGAGGAGGCCAGGAGGGCAGGTGACAGGTGCCAGCAGACCCGTGTCATGCTGCCAGGACTGTTCTCAGGCCTAACCCCAGGCTGCAAGCACCCAGGGAAGAAAGCCCAGCGACCCCAGCCTAGGCCTGACGGACAGTGGGTTGGCCCAAGGAGTTGAATCCCTGCTCCCTCAGCCCCCAGGGATCATCAGGGGTCTCCCCCAAAGAGCCAAACCTGGCCTCGCTAACCCCTTCATGACAGCAGACTGCGTCTCCGGACTGGGGCCTGAGGGCAGAGCCAGGGCCCCCAGGGGAGGCCACGGCGAGGCCAGGGGAGGGGAGCGCTTTGACACTCCAGGCTGCCTGGGGCCTCGCCTGGAATCTCCCCCTCTCCCCTACCAGCCTCTGGCACTCCACTTGGGAAACGGGGGGGCTGGCAGCCCTGCAGCCCATTTCGCCCTCCCTCCTCAGCAGCCTCCCTGCCCAAGGCTCCTGGACACACCAGCGCTCCCTTGGCTCTTCCAGCGCCAAGTCATGCCTGGCCCTGAGGACAGCTAGACTCCGCGAGGCCACAGCTACTCCGGGGACACCGAAGCCGTGGGCTTAAGCCACAGACCTGCGTTCCCAGCTACCCACCCCGGAAGCAGTCAAAACGTTGAGTCCTACACTCCAGCCTAACAGTAGTGCCATGAGCAGCCTCAATCAGTGCAAGTTGCCAATCGAAACCTCCATAAGTGGCAGATGACTCTATTATACACCCACACAATGGAACATTCTGGAGCAGTCTGTTTTCAGAATGGGTGATTTTTTTACATGAGCCTCATCCCACTGGGGACGCCTGGGTGGTTCAGTCAGTTAAGCTTCTGCCTTTGGCTCAGGTTGTGATCCTGGAGTCCTGGGATCAAGCCCTGCATCGAACTCCCTGCTTGGTGGAGAATTGGCTTCTCCCTCTTACTCTGCATCTCCCACTGTTCATGCTCTCTCTCTCTCAAATAAATAAATAAAATCTTAAAAAAAAAAAAAAAAAAGCCTAACCCACTGTGTACCGACACAGGCCTGCAATGATTCCATCGGCTAGCATTCATCGTGCTTTTATCCATACCCCTGCGCCCAGCAGGTGTGGATTTCTGTCCCCATCATGGAAACCAGTTTAATAATCTGCCCAAGTTCAACCCTCAACACTCTGACTGTTTGGTTCCAAACCAAAATGCTAATAGTGGTCACCAGGTGATACTTTTACTTAACTCTTAACTTTACTTTTTTTGTATTGCTTGAAAATTTTTAACTGAATATGTCATTTTATAGAAATAATAGAGGTTTCAAAACAGGGCAGGCCTCCTACCATCTGTTTTGCAGACACTCCTATATTCCACTAAAGTATACAATTCAGCGGTTTCTAGTACATTCATGAAGTTGTGCAACCATCGCCACAATCTAGTCCCAGAACACGTTCCTCACTCCCCAAAATAACCTCTTATCCATTAGCAATCATTCCCTGTGGCCTTCTCCCTCCAACCGCTGGCAACCACTCATCTTTCTGTCCCTACAGGTTCGCCTGCTCCCTGCCTTTTGTGTCTGGCTTCCTTCCCTCAGCATAACGTTTCCAAGAGTCATCCAAACTGCAGCACATTACCAGGATTCCTTCCTTCTTATGGCTGACATTCCATCATATGGAGATACCACATTGTTTTTTTTTTTTTATAATATTTTATTTATTTATTTGATACAGAGAGAGATCACAAGTAGGCAGAGAGGCAGGCAGAGAGAGAGGAGGAAGCAGGCTCCCTGCGGAGCAGAGAGCCCGATGCGGGCCTCGATCCCAGGACCCTGAGATCATGACCTGAGCCGAAGGCAGGGGCGTTAACCCACTGAGCCACCCAGGCGCCCAGATACCACATTGTTTTAAGATTTATTTATTTAGGGGCGCCTGGGTGGCTCAGTGGGTTAAAGCCGCTGCCTTCGGCTCAGGTCATGATCTCAGGGTCCTGGGATCGAGGCCCGCATCGGGCTC
>LNAC01000047.1:4807536-4821342 GCA_002007465.1 Ailurus styani | reverse complement strand
CCGGCACCGCCCCCGCTCGCGAGAGCCTTGGCAACCGGGAACGCCTTCCCCGCTGCCTGCAGCTTCCGCCGCCCTTGGGCCCGGCCCTTCGGAAGCTGCGGGAGCTCGGCGTGGCTCCCGGGCACTGGCGGAGCCGCTTCGGGCAGAGGATCACCGGCCTCCTGCTGCCCGCCTGTAAATCCCAATCTCGGAGACCGCGCGGGGCGGCCAGTGTAAGCCCGGGGTTTGGGGCGGGGAGAACGGGGACAGGATGGAGAACCGAACAGGCACGGTGTCCGCCTTCCGCGGAGCTGACAGTCCGGGGTAAACACACAAAACCTGTATCGCTAACCGCGAAAGACTGGAGGCAGAGGAAGCGTGCCAAGGCCTCTCTCCAAGGATGAGAGGGGGTGGGCCCCGGGAGGACAGAGGCAGCTGTGCTCTGGATGTGCAAAGACCCAGAGGCAGGACACAGCGCTGAGAGGGGGACACTGCTGAGGCGGCCACGGGACAGATTGGCCCCGCGTGGACAGGGTGTGCAGAGGCAGAAGAGTGACAGATCTGACTTCTGTTCTGTAGCGAAAGGATGGGGGAGTGGCGGGCTGCCCGAAATTGGGGAACTCGTTAGGAGGCCAGTCCTGGAGACAAAGGAGCTTGACTGGGATCTGGAGAGAAAGGGACCCGACCGTCACAAGCTATAACCTCGCGGTAGGATGTAGCCAGTGGGGTGATGGATGAGCCATCTTCCTCTATTTCGTCCTAATATTAGCACCTACCCTAAGAGTTGTGAAACAGATCCAACGAGATCATCTATGAGAAGTGTTTAGCTGGGTCGCTGGCTCGTAGCAGCAACACCCACACAGCAGCCATTTCTTATAGGTGTTTTATGCAGGCAGATAGCCTGCCCAAGGCTACACAGAATGTTGGCAACATCCGGGCTCCCAGCCCGATGCTCTTTCAAATACTGCCCTTCATCCTCCTGGTTTTCAGGAATATTCACAGTAGCAGTCTGAATGTTCTGTGCCTTTTCCGAAAGCTACGGCCAAGGACCTTGTATCCCTTGGCATATCCCTGGTATGGTTGTGATCGATGCCATCTAGAAGATGTTGGTGCCTAGAACCATCTGGAGCTGGAGGGAAGCTGGTGTCCTCCCCACCCTACTGACATTATTAGTGAGTGTCACATTATTAGTGAGCTCAGGCTGTCCCTTCCACTTCTTTGGACTCCTTGCCTCTCTCCTATCCCAGTTGGCACCCTGCCCCCTGAATGTGGGCTGAAGACGGGATTCAGTCAGAGGTATGGGAGTCTCCACCTCCTTCTCTCAACCCCTGGGGCCACAGAAAAGCAACCAAGCAAGAGGCCTCATGGCCCTGCCCGTCCTAATGCTGGCCTTCAAGGAACCATCAGGGAGCCACAGCTTGGATGCCCAAGCCTTGCATTCTCCCTCGGCTTTGCAGACTTCCAAATAGCTTTTATCCCCTCTTTTGCCTCCTGACACCCCTAGAGAAAAGTAGGGCTGAGGTTTAAACTCTGGTGCTGAGGGCAACAAGCGCATTTGACCTGCTTTTAGGGGGCAGAGCTCTTGCTTTGCTGAGCTGTGGATCCCCAGCGTCTGGCATCGACCCCAGCATCTGGTTCCCTAGGAGTTTACTAATGTTTGTGTAAATGAATGATTTTTTAAAAATTAAGGTATAAGTCGCATATCATAAAATTCTGTCTTTTAAAGTGTACAATTCAGTGATGTTAGACTATGCAACCATCACCACTGTCTAACTCCAGGACATGTCATCATTCCAGAAAGAAACCCCATACTCAATTCCCCAGGCCATTTACCCCACACCACTCCTCTCTTCCCACCCAATGGGGCCCAGAGCTGTGGAACTGAAAATCAGGGCTCCCTGCCTAACAGAAGACTTCTGTCTTTGAATTTGCAAGGGCCAGAGCTAGTAGGATGGTATGGTTTGGATGCCATAAATCCTAGCAGTCATATGGAGCTTAAATGATTAGTAGGAATGGTGGGAAGATTGTTTGACATCACAGAAACTAAGAGAAGGAAGCGTCAATGGCTCTCAGCCAGGATGAGCCCACATTTCCTGCCAGACAACAAGTGGCTTCACTGCCCGGTCCCAGGGCTGAGAGGAGCTCCAAGGTCCTGAGGTCAATTCAGGGGGCAGGAGAAGCAGAGGCAGGACCCCCACTTGAGGAAAAGGCAAACCTCAACTCTGGCGAGCCTGGTAAGTACTTTCCTCTTCCTCCTGTACTTCCAGCTAAATGCATAAGCTTCAAAGGACAGGGGGAATCTCCCTGTTTCCTCTTCTCTCCCCCAAAATGTGGTTTGGTTATAGTGCTTCCGGCTCAGGAAAGACTATATTCGCAAGAGTAGGTTCTACTGCTGGGCCATCTGGACCCCCGAATTGAATGGCTCAAATGCAACAGAAGGCCATTTCTTGCTGGGTGTCAGTACCAGGCCAATGGACTGGTTGGTGAAGCCGCCCCTGCACACAAGTGATCCTGGAACCAGCCAGCCAGAGACCATCTTTAACAAGTGGCTTCTGACCTTTTTTAGGGGTCACCTCCATTCCCATCAAGGGGAGGGGGTGAGAGCGTGAAGGTTGTTATAGGCAGGCCTGGAAGTGGTACGCCTCCCTTCTGCTCTCATTCCTTGAGCTGGAACTCAGGACACACCCACTGTGAGAGGGGCCAGGAAGTGCCGTCTAGCACATACCCAGGAGGAAGAGGGACGCTGGTAAGCTAGGTCTTATCCTCCCTGGTTTTCTTCCTGCACCTCTGCTGGTCTCTTCTTGGCCCCCTGGCAGGCTCGGGCTCTGCCTCTGTCCTGTAAACACTGGAGGCCCCAGGCCCCTCACTGCACCTGCACTCAGCCTCGTGTGCAATGCAGACGGCTGGCAGGGTTCCTCCCCGCCCAGGAACCCATCCCGACCATGGCCGCCCTGCAGGCGCAGCCCCAGCCCTAGCAAGGCCTGAGAAGATGATGAGCCCGATCAGACAGCTGGTCTCTTGAGCATTTATTGAGGGATTTGGAAAACGGGGCATATGATAAGGAGAGCTAGAGACCAAAGGGCATGGACAGAAGGGCGAGAAAGGTCTGGATGGCCAAATGCAAACTGTGTTCATGAGGAAGGACAGACCCTGCGTGCAGAGGAGGCCAGAAGAGGGGGAACAAAGCAGAGAGGATGGCGGGTGGGTCCTCACACATCCCTAGTGACCCCTAGAGCCTTCCCAGGGTCAAGGGGGTTTTTGGCACCTGTCCAGGAGGTTCTGAACACTGTAACTATTTTTATGTAGGTAGCAGAAGTGAGTCTTTGTTCCTAAGGCAGCACTAAAATGAGACCCAGCTTGGCAGGGTCAGCCAGGTCAGCCAGAGGTCATTCTATGGTGTGGGGGTCCTGCTGGGGAGCATCTCCGCAGCCGACATTTCCCGCCCCTCCCCTGGCTTCGGGGTGGGGCCAAGTTCTCGCTGAAGGGCAGTGAACAGCAGTGAGATGCATCACTTCTGGTCTGAAGCAGTTCAGAAGCAAGGGTGGCTTCCTTCCCTCTTCCTAATTGATGTGGAAAATGAAGGCAGAAGAAAAATTATTAAATTTCCTTACTACCTACAGCCCATGGACGAGTCCTTGAAACAGGCAGAGTGACTTTCCTGTAGGGACTCAACTGCCTCAATGTTAATACTTTGCTAAGGGCAAAAGCCAGTCCTATCCCGCCCCCCCCAACCCCCACCTGATCCTCTAAGTCTACTTTAACATAAAAATTCCTTAGAAATTTCCTTTATCTCTAAACCACCAGATATGTGTTGGCCATCACTCCCCCAACCCCCGCCTGGGCATATGACCCACTGATACACATCTGAAGGGTCTCATGACTGAGGTTTTATTAGATGGTAATAAATGACCTTTTCCCTACAATAACTAGCTCCCTCAAGGTCCTGGAAACCTTGCTTCCAAATTCCTTAGAAACTCACACTATCCCTAACCCCCTCCCAACTTGAAAGTATATATGGACCATTCCTCATGACCCCGGTGCATTTCTTTCTGCCCCCCGAGTCCTGTGTCCGTGCTGTAATAAAACCACCTTTTTATACCAAAGATGTCTCAAGAACTCCTTCTTAGCTGTTGGCTTTGATCCCTAATGTCTTTCCTACATCACCAATGAAGTAAAAAACAAACAAACAAGCAAGCAAAAACAAAACCACTGTGTCAGCTTATGGGGAGCGGTGGCGGTGGTCCATGTGTGAAGAGCATCAGAGCATGAGCAGAGGCAGCCTGAGAGGGTCAGAAGATTGGTCACATGCAGGGGATGGAGCAAGCAAGTACATGTGTTTCTCACTGAAGGAGGGAGAACACAGAGGAAGAGGGGAGACTGAGAAGGAACCTTGCAGCATTTAATACAAATCGGTACTCTTGGTGGTAACTCAAGACTTACCATATACAGAGACAGAAACAAATACAGATGTAGGGTCTACTGAGCGGGTCCGGGAGCAGCAACACCTCAGAACAATAAGCACAGCTTGTACCTAGATCTTGGCTTCTAAACACCATTTCCGGTCGTCAGAACCCTGGAGAAATGTCTGGTTCCAAGGAAAGGATAATGCAAGCCCAGCATGTTTGTGTTTGGAAGGCGGTGCTCAAAGAACAATGAGGAGATGCCAAAAGAAGGAACAGAGATGCAAGTTTGAAGGAGCTCCCACCAGCCAACAGACAATTTCAGCCTCAAAGTACATAGACAAAAGCAACAGACAATTTCATCATCGAAATAAATAATGACAGTAATAGATTATAATCCACTGAAGAGAATATGAATCCATGAGTCCAAACAGAAACAATTAAACACATGGAAGGGAAAGCTCTTACAACAGAATGCCAGCTAATAAATGTTGGAAGAATAGTGAAAATGAAGAACAACTATTTCGCAATGATTAAGGTAATCCAGCCAAGAGACATAAATGGGTGATAAACATCGTGGGCGAACATGGAATAAAGAACAGTGGATTTATATTGTCTCAAAGTGATTCCACACAAAATAGTTACTAATTACAAAGGGGGGAGAAAAACCCTTTACTGTGGAGAAACCTAGGAGGTGCCATCTTACTCAAATGCCACATTATCACCTGTAACTGGACAAACAAACATCACGTGCCAGCCAGTAGGTCACAGTAAGAAGATGACATCACTAACGTGATACCCCGCCGAAGAGGCATATCCTGAATCTAATCAGGAAGAAGCTTGGACAGACTCGGGCTAAGGCACGTTCTCTGTTACCTTTAGCAAGGTCAAGGGCATCAGACTCCAGGAAAGAGTGGGCTCCAGGCAAAGGGGGGATCAAAGCCATGGTGAGTGGGTGTAACTCATTACTCCAAATCAGACCTTTTTGTTACAAAGAACATCACAGGGGCATTTGGCAAAAGTGGAATGGGATGTCCGGGTGAAGGGCGTCTTAGGATTCTTGCAACTTTTCTGCATGTTGAAATTGTTTCAAAATAAAATTATTTTTTAAAAAGCAGCAGGAATTGGGGTGCCTGGGTGGCTGAGTTGGTGAAGCATCTGCCTTGGGCTCAGACCATGATCTCAGGGTCTTGGGATGGGTCCCGCCTCAGGCTCCCTGCTCAGCCGGGAGTCTGCTTCTCCCTCTGCTCCTCCTCGTGGCTCATGCTCTCTCTCACTCAAATAAATAAATAAAATAGAAGGGGGTGGGGAGGAAGAAGAAGGAAGAAGTAGAAGGAAGAACTATCTCTTCTGTCTCTTCCCCCATCCTCCCACCAGTTGCAGAGGACATGGCAGAGGACTCTGCAGTCCCAGATCCAGTGACAGAACCAGGGACAGAGGGAAGGAGCCTCAGTCCCTCAACCACTCCTCCTCGAGACCCCCCTTCCCTTCCTGGTTGGTCCAGTCTGCTACTTTGGACTTTACGTAAACGTCTATTGTCTGAAGCCGCTGAGCTGGGGCGGAGGGGATCCTTTCCTGCTTTCTCCTGACTCATCCACCTACTCAACAGCCCGCTGTACTTCTCCCCTTGAGGTCCCATAGACACCCCAAGAAAACATCTTGCCCCAGACTCATCAGGTGTATTATCGTCCTCGTCAGAGACGCAGGTGCGTCTGCCCTTCCTCTCTCAGCGTTGCCCCACTCCTGTGCCATCGCTTGGTCTTCCCCGTCCTGCTTCAGCCATCTCCTCCCCGACCTGGCCCCACGCAGCCGGTTCCCCAGCCGCCATCCTGCTCCTTTCCAAGTCCCCTCCATTGAGCACGGCCAGAACACACACGGGGGGCCAGAACACACACGGGGGTCACACTTCCTTGTCCCAGTTCCTGTTGCTCTCCGCCTGGAACACCCTGCCTGTTTCCAGGCTGCCGGGTAAATACCTACTCTAGGACACCTTGAGGAGGCCTCGCCTGATCCCCCTCCCTAAGGCCCCAGGACACAGCCTTCCCTCTGAGCTGCCCGGCCCATCGCACTAATGCGCTGACACACCAGTGTCCCCAGAATGCTGAGCTCCTTGGTACCCACTGGAAGGACTGTTCCCCTCCCACCCCCGGGTAAGTCAGCCCCCAGGCTGACCCCCTGCCACCATTACTTTACTATGGGGTTTCTCTCAAGCAAACTTCGCCCTCCAGGCCATTCGGGAGCTGTGAAGAGAACAATCATCACAGGAGTTTCTCGCTGCCCAGTTGACACTCAACAGAGAGATACTGGAAACGAACTACTCCCAGTGATTCTCTTGGCTTAGACTTCGTCCCCCAGTCACCTCCCCCCGCCAATGGCATTCAACTTGTCAGTGACCTCACAGTCATTTCTTGAGGCTGGACACATGCAGGACCCTGGATACGCAGTACATGTTCTTAACTTGCGAGGCTGGTCTTAGCTCCTTGGGGCTGCCATGGTCTCATTCTTACCTTTGAACTCCCCAACCCACCCCCAGCACCTAGCACAGGCCTGGAAGCATCCTGCATGCTCTGGAAACCCTTATTGCTGGCCCAAGACCACCACCTTCCCAGGGCTGCAAGGCCCATGCAGTGCTGACCAGCACCATGACCCGAGGCCAGGCCCATCTGGCATGAGGATATCCCCCAAGGTCACAGCCCCACTGAGAAAGAAGGACAGAAAAGGTGTATTTCTGTGCCTGGTGGTTTCCTATTCCCAATTCAGCTTTTGCAACAAAGAAGAAGAAAAAAAGAACCTGATACATAGAAGTAGAGCTTCTCCTAAACATCCTCTTTATTCTCAACCCCCAGCGGGTCACATTCTACCCAGTGAGATCCCTGAGGCCCATTTTGTGGGCGGGAAAGTAAAGGCACTGAGGCAGAGTGCCGCTGGAGGTCAGCGACACCCGACTTATGAAGAGCCACGAAGCCCGACCTTCAGGGACTCCACCTAGAGACTCAGCAGATCCAGAAACATGTTCAGAGCTGGCCTCTCTGCGGGGGTTTCTGAGTGAAGCAGCTGCCCCGGCGGCCAGCGGCCATCAGGAGACAGGGAACAGACGCAAAGCCCGGGCTGGACCTGCCCTCTGGCCAGGCCCCATCTCTCAGGACCAGGGCTGTTGTGCGTCGGCACGGGGCTCCCCAGAAGGAGAAATAACACGGCTGAGTCTAGTGCCGACGGGCAGACCGAGATGAGGGCTCAAGAGAGCACCCCGAAACAGGCTGCCAGGTTGGAGACCCGTGGGGTCTGGTCCCGTTTCCGGAGCTGAACAAGGTGGGGGGCGATGGGGCAGCGGCCCAGCTGGGGTGTGCCCTGTCTGGGTCCCGAGGCTGCGACTCACTGCGGCATCGAACGGTGGCCCTTCTGTCCAGGGGCCTGATGCCGCCTCACAGCTTGCTCCGCGGGGCCTCGGTCAGGGGCCGCTGCAGCCGCCACACCACCTTCACGGGCTCCGCGGCGCCGTCCAGCTGGCGGAGGCTGCCCAGGTCACCCGTCTGGCTGTACCGCTGCAGGGCCGGCTGCAGCACGGTGATGGGAATGCTGAAGTTCAGGTGAGGGTAGGTGGCCCCCGTGTCATTGTCCCGGGTGTTGCTGGCCACGATGCCTGTGCAGGAGTCAAAGAAGAAAGGGGGCGTGAGCCAGGGGACAGACGGACGGACGGGAGCTGAGGCCCATCTCCAGTCCGGAGCCTTGCCAGAATAGTAGAGCCCCTGCCCGCCCGCCACCCAGCTTCTCCTCGTCACTGCAGAACGGTGATCAGAACCAGGAACATGACCTGGGAGCAATGCTAGTGACTGAAATACAGGACACGTTCGGATGTCACCGGTGATTCCGTGAAAGCTTTCTCTGTTCCCGGATCCAATCCAGGGCTCCAGAAGGTTCTAGCCATTCTATCTCTCAAGTCTTCTCCGGTCTGCGTGAGTTCCAGTCTTTCCCTACCGTTCATGGCCTTGATGCTTGGAGGAGCGCAGGTCAGCTGGGTCACCCAATGTGTCCTCGCAGCAAGGGGAGGCCGGCGTGCCGGGAATACCGTCCCATGCCCTTCCCCGGGCGACCTACCAGCAGGTGGAGGAGGTCTGTGAGCACGCCCGGGACGCCAGCTAACCTGGATCGCTTGGCTAAGGTCTGTCTGCCCGGCTGCTCTATTGTGGGCTATTTTCCCTCTTCTAAGTACGAACTCTTTTAGGATCGTGCAAAGATCTCCTTTCTACTTTCCATTCATCGGTGGGCCCCATCCGCAGCAGTTTCTTCTGTGGTATCCTCATAGTGGCTTTCTGCTCTCCTCAGGTCTTCAGCACTTAGTAACTGGAATTCTTCGTCTCCGTTTTAGAACGTCCTCGGTTACTTCCGTCAGTGTGGACTCCGACAGCCGTTCTCTGGGTTAGCACAGAGACTGCCACCACGGGCTCCGCGGTCTGCTCGTCCTACTAGGAGCTCCTTCAAGGGGCCTCTGTATTCTCTGCCCATTTGCTGCGCCTATCGTTTTCTTGCTAGCATTTCCCTCCTCTCCAGCACCACGAGGTGCTCGGGGCTCATCTCAGATGTTCCCTGCCCAGACCCCGGAATGAGGCACTTCCTGGTGCCTTTCATTAAAGAAACCATGATCTGGGCTCTTGGTGTGCTCACTGCACGTGGGGCGTCACTGCCTCTGGCCCCTCTCAGCGCACAGAGCTAGAATTTACACACACACACACACACACACACACACTCATGCCTATACACATCTATACTTCTTTCTACATCCACTTCTCTGTGTATGTACACACTGGCTCAAAGTCATTACCAGTGAATCATTAACTGCACTCCAGGGTTTAGGAGAAGGAAGCAGTTGACCTAAGAAACTTGGAAAAACTGTGTTTTGCTAGGACACGTGAAGGCTCAAGACAAAAAGAGCTATCCACACTTAAACGCTACACTCTAGTTGGTAGGGGTGCCTGGGTGCCTCAGTAGGTTAAAGCCTCTGCCTTCAGCTCAGGTCATGATCTCAGGGTCCTGGGATCGAGCCCCGCATCGGGCTCCCTGTTTAGCGGGGAGCCTGCTTCCTCCTCTCTCTCTGCCTGCCTCTCTGCCTACTTGTGATCTCTCCGTGTCAAATAAGTAAAATAAAATCTTTATACTCCAGTTGGTAAATGTTTCTCGCAGGGCTGTGAGGTAGGGATTCTGCCAGTACTTTTTTTGTGTCCCACGGCTGAAGAGGTCAGGGAATCCACTCCCGCTAGCATGAGCAAGGCGAGGTTTCTCACGATGTCTGCGGGAGTGCAGTTGGAGGCATCCACGTGCACTCATGGTTGGCTTTTATTTTTCTTTTTTAATGGATGGACTTTTGTTTTGTTTTTGAGCCAGAATTAGTTAGCAAATTTTTAAAATGGAAAGATTTAACAGCCACATATTAAGAACAAAAACAAAAACCAAGGTTCACAGTTGCTAGTGAAGAGCTGCAGAATCGGGTCGTGTGGGGCCCACGGTCCCGTGTCAGGAGGCCGCAGTGGCGGGAGCTGGGGGCTGTTTGCCCCGCGTCACCCTCCGCCCTGCACTCCCTGCTGTCTTCACTCCCTCACTCACTCACCTGGCCTGCGACTCCTGGACTAATCCAACTCCCGAGTGTCACGGATCCAATGAGACGAGGTGACTTACCTGAGGTGACGGGGTGGCTGAGCGGCAGAGAAGGAACCGGGACTCAGACCCCTTCCCTCCCTGCTCCGTGTCTGTCCCTCTCCACCCTCAAGGGCACGAGTGCCCGAAAGCCTGGGCTCGCTGCCTCTTGGGCATCAGGCCCAGCAACTTCCCAGGCCAAGGGTGGCTCCCGGGGCAGAACGGCCAGCACTCACTAGATGGGGCTGAGGCTCCGGCAAGGGCAAGGCTGGGAGCGGGCCAAGGAGCTGCTTACCCAGGAGGTCTCCTGTGCGGGTGGAGAAGAGGGGTCCCCCGCTGGAGCCGCCATGCACGGCGCACGTGGTCTGGAGCATCACCGGTGTGCCGGCCACCTGCACCACAGCTGACAGGATGCCTGAGGTCACTGAGGGCCCGCAAGCCTGGCCAAAGACGCCGAAGCCCACCACGCTGACAGCTTCGCCTGCGCGGGGAGAGAGGAGGGTGAAGGCGGGGAGTCGCCTCCGTCCGACAGGACTCACGCGCTCCCCAACCTGTCCCCGCCCTCTCCAAAGTTCCAAACCTTCTCTGCGGCTCATGTAACTCCTGCCTCCAGGGAGTGGGGCCCAGGTCCCCATGGGAAGAGGCCCGGACGTCTACTGAGCTCCCTGCACCTGCTCACCACTTGTTCTTGGCATCAGGCTGTTCTCCGGCCCTCATTTCCCTGCTGGACCAGGGAGTTGCTTTTCAGGGTCCCTGGCACCCAGCCCCGTGCTCAATAAATGTTTGCGTGGGCGAAGCAGCTGCCTTCGGCTCAGGTCGTGATCTCAGGGTCCTGGGATCGAGTCCTGCACCAGGCTCCCTGCTCTGCAGGAGAGCCTGCCCCTCCCCCTTTGTGCTCCCTCTCTCTGACAAACAGATAAATAAAATCCTAAAAAAAATGACAATAAATAAATGTTTATGACATTAATACCCATCTCCTCCTTGGACTAAGAAGTCTCTTGATGAAAAAAAGTGGTCATGACAACTACCAAGAACCTGCCAGTAACTTCCTTTACCAGGTGCTCAGGATGCACATAGCAGGAAGCTAAATGCTTTACAGGCAACATCTCACCCACGCCTCACAGTGCCCAGGAGCAGGGAGCATTATCCCCATTATCCAGATGTGGAAACTGAGGCAGAAAACATGGAGTTGCCTGTCCAAGGACACAGGGCTAGCAAGTGACAGAGGAGAGGCCAACTTGGAAACCTCGGGCGCTCCCAAGACAGCCTGCCGCCACCACTGGGGCCTCAAAAGCTGAACACCGCTCTGGCCGGGCCCGTGGCGCTGTAAGTAGCCCCCAAGCTCCGCTCCTCCAGGTGACACCGCCTCAGGGCCTCGGGGGGGGGGTGCCTTACCATTCACCAGGGATCCTACCTGTCCCCCCTCGCAACACACACACACTCCCACCCACCTGGGACCTGGGACCTTCTGGGCACAAGTGGGGAAGCCCCCAAAAGCAACCCCAGCCAAAGTGCTGAAAGCAGGCTGACTTCACCCCAGCCTCACGCCACCCCCATTACTCCGGCAGGGGTGAGGCGGGGAGCCCACTCCAGGGACTGGGCCCTTGATCTAGAAGGTTCGAGTGCCCAGCACTTTGCTTTCTGAGGTCCGCCCCAGACCAGAGAGCCCCTTGTCCTTTACCTTCTTGGAAATGCTCAGCCGGCACCGGCAGGGGGACGCCAGGCAGGTCCTCCTCCAAGCTCACTAGTGCTATGTCATAGGGACAGGTCTCCTGGGTGGCAAACACCACACGTCCCCAGATCGTGGCACCCCTAGGAGCAAGGGAAACAAAGTGACAGGCTGGCTTTCTGACGCCTTCAACGCTGGGAGGAAGCGAGGGGACGAGAGGGACCGTAGAAGTCACAGACTTGGGGGTTAACGGGTCTGGCGCTGGCCCTGACACGTGCCAGGCAGGCATCTCTGGGCACGCCACCCGGCCATCCTGGGGTACTTCTACGTAAGCTCCCTGCGTCTCACCATATTCCTAACCGCTGACACCTCGGCAGCACTGTGGGCCGGGCCAGGTGTTAATGCTCTATGCACACCGTTTCATTTAGTTCTCGCCAAAGCCCTAAGACCCAGGCACTGGTGTTATCACCATTTTAAATGGTGCGTCTGAGGGCCAGAGAGGTTGAGTAACTTCCTCAAAGTCACACAGTAAGCGGCAGAAGCCAGGGCACACATTCCCAGTCTTTTCCCTCACGATCTCATTCCAGGCAAACAATCCTGCCAGCTGGTGAGGCAGACATTGGATTTCGACCCTGCGCCCCTGTTTACATACATACACACACGCTAGCACTTGCTCCGACTCTCACTGTGTGCCAGGCTCTGTTCCAAGACCTTACAGGTGAACTCAGGAAGAGGCAGCATCGAGTGGCTTGCCCAGGGTCACAGAGGGGCTCCCCACTACACTCTGCAGGGACGGCTCTCCCCAGAAGCAAGTGTGTGTTCTCGGGGGTGGGGGGCTGAGCACCACACCTACAGGGAATCTTCGTTACCCTCTTCCTTAGAGAGCCATGGCTGTCCTGCTGGCTGCCAGGGGACACCCTACGGCAAAGCCCGGCTGGGTTAACCCTGGAAATTCAGCAGAGGAATTTGGAAAGGCCTGGGCTGCGAGGCTAGGCTGAGCCGGGTACAGAGCCTCAGGCATGAACACCAGGGCGCAATGCGGCTCTGCTCCTGCCAAAGTCGGCCCCCTGGGTGGGAAGGCCGCAGAAACAGAGTCCTGGAAACCCAAGCCGGGAGGCCAAGGCTGCTGTCCCTGCTGCTGGGCAAATGAGAGGAAAGGGGTCAAGAGCGCTTTCCCTGCAGAGACAGAAGTGACCAAAGTCCCAACCAGGCTGCCAGGATCATCCAAAAATTGTTCCAGTACATCTGTGGGACCCGCCCCACTCCCACGTTCTAACTAGGTGGAACTCCAAGATATAAGAAATCGGGGTGACTGGGTGGCTCAGCGGGTTAAGCCTCTGCCTTCCACTCAGGTCATGATCTCAGGGTCCTGGGATCGAGCCCCGCATTGGTCTCCCTGCTCAGTGGGGAACTTGCTTCCTCCTCTCTCTCTGCCTGCCTCTCTGACTACTTGTAATCTCGCTCTATCAAATAAATAAAATCTTTAAAAAAAAAAGATCTAAGAGATCGATCAAGTAAGATTAAGAGGCCCCTCTCCGGACCCCAGGAGGGCGGCATTCTGGGCCTCGGAGACCTCACTAGAGGGGAGACAGAACAGGGCGGGGAAGTCACAGGGGCCTAGGGGTGCGTGGGTGCAGGGCTAGGAGACAGAGCAGGGTTCAGAAGGCCTTCAGGCCGGGAGGGGGTGCCCAAAGACGCCCGGCCAGGAATGCTGGGACTGCCCCCTGCCCCCCAATCCAGAGTCGCTTGGCATCTTGCCCAAGCCCCGCTCACCCCCTGCCAGGAAGGAGGCCCCAAACCCCCTACACTAAGGTGGAGAATGCGGAGGATGAGCTCAGGGACGCGGGTCTCCATCCGCACTACACCGCCAGAGCATCGGCAAGACGCCAGAAGCCCTCCGTGATCGTCAGAGCGACGATCTGAGCCCCCCGGGCGGCAGAGCTGGGGCGACCTCGCGGGCCTTACTTCGGGGGCGTGGCGCGCACCAGGACCCCGGCCGTCTCCCGAGGGGCCACATGCCGGCAGGTCACCACGAGGCGGGGCGCCACGGCCACTCCGGAGCCCCAGACGGTGCCGCACTCCAGCAGCACGGCGGCGGCCGCCCACGGGGGGCCGGGCTCGCGGAGGGGC
>LNAC01000047.1:4712231-4806658 GCA_002007465.1 Ailurus styani | reverse complement strand
GCCGGCGCACTGGGGCGTGCACAGGCCGGGACGGCCCCTCTCGGCGCGACCTGCGGGGCTGGCGGCGGCCGGACCCCACTGCACGTGCAGGCGCAGGTCGTCGCCGCAGCTGTCGCCGGGCAGGAAGGCGGCGCCGGCCGCGGTCAGGGCCGCGCTCCCGGCCCGCAGGAAGGGGGTGAAGATGCCCCCGTGGCACAGCACCAGGCCCGGGCCGCGGCTCAGGATCACCCCGCTGCAGCTCCACGAGCCCGCCTCGGCCTGCCCGGCCCGGGAGGCGCTCACCACGCAGCCCGCCTTCTCGGCCGCCCTCATGGAGGGCCCCCACTGCCGCGCCATGGCCCCCGGAACGGTGCGCAGGGCGCTTCCAGAGCAGCCAGGGAGCGAGCGAGGCCCCCGGCCGGGCCCCACGCGGGCCCCACGCAGCGCCCCCCGAAGCTGGAAGCGGGAGGTGCGAACGCTGACTCGGGTCTTCCTCGTCGGACCCGATTGGCTAAGCCCCAGCCCGGCCCCATTGGCTGGGCTTGGGCCCGAGCCCTGATTGGCTGCCCAGGCTGACCCGTCCCTTTCCCCGCCCCCGCTGGTTCCGGCCGCCGGTGCCAAGGCGGGGCGGAAGCAAGTCCCGCGGGATAAACTCGGGTGGAGTGGACGGCGTGTGGTTTTGCCGAGAGACGGGGTTTGGGCGAGACGGAGTTCCTTTTCTGTTCGTTGGGCTGCAGGAAAAATAGAAATGAGGGCTGACGCGGCTAGACTTGTCCAGGCAGTGATAGGACCCGAGTATCTGCTCAGGTCTAAACCAGCGGCCTCTGACCCCGGGCATGTTAAGGCAAGGAAATCCTTGGACCCTCGGCCCCTTGGCCGAGTTAGTGACTTGAAATTTTGTAAATAAACCCTAGAGCAATCCACTCGGTGGCACGCAGCTCACAGGACTACACCTAGGAAACTTTTGATGCCAAAGCTCAAGACAAAACTGATGAAGACTGGGTTTGCCCAAAGTAAAATTGCCTTTTAAAACTATGAGGAACAGTAACCTTAGTCAAAATTTTCAATTCTACAACCCTATACTTTGCAGTGTGCACATTTCACATGACATTTATAAGCACCACCTAGGATTTACCTAGGTCAGGGGCCAAACAGTCTATTGGTAAAGGGCCAGGGCCTCAGTGGTTCAGTAGTTGCCGGCCATACACGCTCAAAGACCCAAGTCTGCAGTTGTACCAGGCAAAAGCTGAAGGAACGGATGGCGGTGCTCCAGTAAAACTTTCCTTATGGACACTGAAATTTGAATTTGATATGTTACAAGACAGCATTTTCCCCCCACAGGCCATACAAAAACAGACAGCAGCCCAGGTTATTGTAGTACACATTCATGTCAGCGTTAACAAAAATTATTCAATTGTTACTTAACTTACATAACCTTTCTGCCTCAATTTCTAGATAAAACTAATGCTGTTCTAATAGTCCTGCTGGAGAAAGTTAAATGATGAGCCATCATAGTAGGAGGTGGGCCTGAAATTAGCAGTCTCCCAGAGCAGGCACAGTCTTCTTTTGGCTCTGTGACACAGAAGATGCCTCGATCACAGGAAAATCTAATTATCCCAACTTCCTAGCAATTAAGAGCTCCTTTCTCTCTAGAATCCCATGATTCTCCCTTAATGACGCTCAAGCCTCCAGCATGAACCATTATGCGTCACGTTTTTCTGTTTACAGCACCTTAAAGGGTCCCAAGTCACAGCCAACAGCCAAGGTGAGACGCCTTGAGTGCTGGGCTCATTGACTCAGTCCATACTTCTCATGTTCCACTCTAACTCAAACGATATAGACATTATATATAAACATAGAACCCATGACATCATTTTAGTAACAGGGACGTCAGCTTCAATCACAAGACGCCGCTAACACTTTTAATACTTGGTCAAAAAGGACCTGTTGCATTTTGCTCCCCAATTTGTCCCATTGCTTTAGTTTTAGAATCTCATTTGGGTTTTCTAAAAACAAGGCTTCCTACAAACCTGGTAAATGCACAAGCACACATTTCATTCCTTTCCCTATTTTACCAAATGCAGCACTCAACTGAATCTCTCCAATTTTGTATAAAATGATGAATGGTAAACAGCTAAACTGGTCCCAGTCCTTACTAGCATATTAATATGAGATTTTGTTTAAAAAGTATACCACCAATCCTGGGATCATCACATGTTCGAAGCCTCTCAAATGGTACTAAATTTATGACTTTGAATGAAATGTGTGAGTTGGCCTAGCCTTTTTTTTCTCCCAGTAGCAAAACTTGTCTCTCCTATCCTTTGTAAATATTTCTTCCCCTAAGTAGGAAACAACTGCTGCTTCCCCACACACAAACAAAAAACGTCAGGATATGTCCAAACTCAGAACAAATCCTCCCAGATAAATGAAAAAATAAATGGAACAAGACAGCAAGTTTGTTTTAACTTTTTATTAAAATGCTTAGGATACAGACTGACTTTCTTTTTTTTGTAAATGACTATTTTAACTTTTCCTGAAATAGGACATATATGCACTCTGATAAAACAGAATGAAAAGTCTCAATTCATGGGAGTTCCTGTACAAAGCTCTGATCCTCACTGTTAAGAGCCAAGCTCCTCACAGCAGCTTCTTCTGATATCTTTTTATAGGAACAGTGTTTTCTGTGGAGCAGGAAATAGATGCCAGCTGACTTTTCAAACCCCTCTTTCTCCAGTGGCCAAAATAAACCACTTTCACAAAGAGCTGAGCTGTGTAGAATCCAGTTTTCTAGCTTGCTACAAAGTGATCAGGGACAAAGAGGAAAACACAAAAACGAAAACTAGCACTGCAATCATACTTCTCAAGTCTCTGGATAAAGAAGTATGGGTTACCTTTAGCCAAAGGAAATTAAAAGTATGCAAGTTAACTAACTAGTTCAATTCACCATTAGCTAGATTTGTTCACTTAAGGCTTTCACCCCTTTCCAAACCAACAATTTTGTTTCAATCCAGCTATGCTTGCTAACAGAAGAAAGGCATGCTCTTCCCAGATTTATCCTTTACTGAGCCTCTGCATTTGGTGCCTGGCAGTGAGAAAGTATGCTTTCCTAATAGGTCAGTACTGAAGACTAACAATGAGAAGTCCATTAAAGAGTAATACTCGCACTCACCCCTGGAATATGTTATCCACACTTTCCCTACCCTCACATTAGATACAAAAATTCCACTGAATTTAGTTCAAACTTCTGCATCATAATGTTCAGTTTTGAGGAAACTACTTGAAATCTCCCATTAAAGAAAAATGAAGACATCCACCCATTTTAAGAAAGGGTCTAATATTGGTTAAGATCCTGAAAATCCAATTTTACACATGGCACTAAGAAAAAGGAATGCTATAAAAATGATCCTCATCACACTACTAGGCATGCTGAGGCTTTTACACTGAGCTCTTAATGACAAGTGATGCTGGCTCAGAAAGAACACCACTACGCACGGTCCTTAGAGTTTCCCCAACTTATTTCTGGCACGGAGAAAGGCAATTTCATACCAAAAAAAAAAAAAAAAAAAAGTAACCTAGAAAAAAAGCTCACAAACAGTCCCATAAAGAGACCAAATCCTGCAAGTGAGAATTTTAAAGCCCACTAAATAAATCTTTCCTGGATCCAAACAAATGCTACAAATGCCAGATTTTTAAGTTCTCAATTCACAGAATTAAAAGCCCTTCAACTGTTAACTGTCCTGTGTGACTCACCTATTCAGAAAATGCTCTCCTAGACTCTGTGCAAAAGTAACAGACGCACGCCTGCCTGTAGGACAACATGGGGGATGCTCTCTCTTATGAGGCAAAAGTCATTTTTTTATAACTGAAAATGAAAAAGGTGCTATGGAGATAAAGTTTTACAATAAGATAAAAGCAAAGACTGGCTGAAATTTGTAGCTCTGTAAGTCAAAATAATAAAATCACCACTCTATACCGAACTCCTCCACAGTGCACCAAACATCTGCTCTACACACCAGGTGAGGGACGACCTGGCTGACCACAGTGGAAAGCGCAGCCGCGGCCAGGCCGGCCAGGCCCTCTCCTGCTCCTCGGCGCACAAGGTGGCGCCCCCTACCACGGGTGGGGGTGAGTGTTCTCTCACGGACCTGCTAACTCAACAGCACTAAGTTCACTCGACTGAGCTCTGCCCTCCAACACGTTTCATGTGCATAATTTTATGAAGAAGCTAAATGCCATTCACTAGACCAAAAAGAAAAAAAAAAGGAATAGAAAACTCTGGACCAAGGAGATTCTGAACTCAGAAAGTTAGAAGGGACACCAATGACGTTAACAATACTTTCTTTAAAAAATAGAATCACTTTCTTTTGAAATCAACCACAGTGGTGAGACGTGTTTTTCTTTTCCGGTGCCCCAGGCTGGCACACAGCTTGACCCAGCAAACCCTGCCAGCTTCCAAGTCCCGGGACGCGGACCTGCACCAGCAAGTGGGGCAGCGTTACCTCCCGACAGCGTGGAGAAGAGCACATGTCACCACTGGGCGATGAGAGAGCTGACAGAGACAATCTTGGCTTCTCAACGCCAGACACGGTGGAAGAGCTTTCCTTGTTCTATTAGAAAAGTTCATGAGGAAGCTGTGAATAGGATCAGTCCAGAGAAGTAAAACTCTTTTATTTGCACTGTCCAAACATCAGTCAATATACTGGGAGAGCCAGCGGAAGCCCTCGCCGTAGCCTTGCCTTTTGAGCACACTGCACATGAACACTTCCATGGGGCGGGCGTTCAGCTCCTTCAGGGTCACGTTCCCCTAAGGGAGGCAAAACCAAGAAAGGCCTGTTAGCATCCCCATGGTGGAAAAGCTTGAAAGGGTGATCACAAATCACTCTCTTCGTTACTCAAAAGCAAATGGAAGTAGGAATTAGTTATAAAAATGTTGTCACAGCCATACAGGTATCTTCCCCAGAGCTTCATGCTTTCAGGACAAAATAAGCAGCACAGTTCTATTCGCAGACTCTTTGTAAAGATTTACTTTGAACACACAAGCATCTGGAACATTATGGCAGCTAACCAAGAAAAAGGCCACTAGGACCCACAGAACCAGCATGCTCTTTGATGGAGAGAAGTTCAAGACTCTTGGAAATAAGGACATTCTTGGGGCACCTGGGTGGCTCAGTCGGTTAAGCATCCAACTCTTGGTTTCAGCTCAGGTTGTGATCTCAGGGTCGTGAGATCAAGCCCCGTACAGAACTCCTCATTCGGTGGGGAGTTGGCCCGAGAGTCTCTCTCCCTCCGCCCCTCCCGCCACACATGCTTGCTCTTTCTCTCTCAAATAAATCAATCTTTAAAAAAAAGGGGGGGGGGGTGCCTGGGTGGCTCAGTGGGTTAAACCCTCTGCCTTCGGCTCAGGTCATGATCTCAGGGTCCTGGGATCGAGCCCCACATCGGGCTCCCTGCTCGGCGGAGAGCCTGCTTCCTCCTCTCTCTCTGCCAAGTAAATAAAATCTTAAAAAAAAAAAGGAGGACACTCTCTCTCAAATAAATCTTAAAAAAAGAGAGAGAGAGAGAGAGAGAGAGAGAGAGAGAGAGAGAGAGAGAGAGAGAGAGGTGCCTGGGTGACTCAGTGGATTAAGCATCTGCCTTCAGCTCAGATCATGATCTCAGGGTCCTGGGATTGAGCCCCACTTGGGACTCCCTGCTCAGCTGGGATTCTGCTTCTCCCTCTCCCTCTGTCCTCTTGCTCATGCTTTCTCTCTGTGCACTCTCTCTCTCTTTCAAATAAATAAACTCTTAAAAATAAAAAAGGATACTCTAATTAGCACAAGCATTCAGAAATCTACACTAATAACAAATTATATCAAGGAATTTAAGAATTCATGTTGTGTAACACTCATGCAGAAGAGGAGAAACTAAATTAAAGCCAGTGTTTCTAGAAAGAAATAGATAATCAAGAAGAGGTAAGACCAAAAAATAAGAAACCATAAAAAAAAAAGAAGGTTATCAGAGATCCCAGAAAAGGGAAATTTTTAAAACTATGCCAAAACTCCAAGCTGAAAAAAACAAAATTCCTGCTTAACTACAGCTGATCTAGATTTTCTGTTTCACAGGCACGTCTGCAACAGAGTTCTCTTTCCAGCTGGAGACAGCATATAACCTACTGATCTGGGGGACTCAGGTTCTACTCCTGGTTTTATCACTAACTTGCTGTGTAGATCTGAACAAATCGCTCTCAAGATTTTCCTCATCTTCAAAATGGGGATCACAGTCCTACCTCGCTCAGCAAGGAACACTTGAGGATAATCCAGTCTTGAGTTTCAGTGCTTGGAAAGTGATCATGAATGATCACTCTTCTTCATAACCTGAAATCTCCGGTCAAAAACAAAACTGATGTCTGGTTAAGAAGGCCTCCTTCAAAAAAGATTTCTCCAAACGAGATTCGAAAGAGAGTCAGAAAATTCTTAAATTGGTAAGTCTGCCTTTCCTACCAATTTCTTCATCCTCATATACCTGAGAAAAATCTCAGAAAACAGTGAAAGAACAGGCTCCTGCCTTCAGAGTGACTACAAATCACCTATGGCAAAACCAATCCTAGTCCCGGTTAAACTTTTGAAAGACAAGTAAAACCTAGACAGTAAAACACGAATGTCTCAAAAGCTGTGAATTTCCTTAATAGTACGTCCCTGATCATTTTTCTCTTACCTTTCCTGTGGTCTGTCCATAAAGCCCAAATATCTCACGGAGTTTTTCTTCACTGATCGCATCTGTTCTGTCAATCTTGTTACCCAAGATAAGGATTGGCACATTGGATATTGTTTCATCAGTCATTAGCGCCTAAAGACAACATAAAAGAGCTAGGTGAGAATCTATGAATGCCCACCAGATCATGAAAACCACCTGGACTTTCACTTGTCTACAATGTATCAAATGTAAAGAGAAAAATCTGATTATCTCTATATCTGAGTGATGATCTAAAAATCTTGACATTATATAACACTCTTAATATTAGGTAAAAAGCCCCTAAAAATTACCTTGACATTAGGTAAAAATCCCCTAACAGCCTCAAAACAATTGCAACTTAAGGCTGTGTCTATTTACAAGGCAGCAGAACTGTCCCAACCTTAACTCTGAGATAAATCACTCAGCCCCAGACCATCCTCAGGCTATCCACTGAGCACAGTCCTAGAGATGGAATGCTCTGGCTACAGAGCTTGGACTAGGGCTACAGGAAGTCCCCGAGTATACACTGAGTGCCCAATGTGTGCAAAGCACTATCTCAGCCACTGAGAGGGATACAAAAAGAAAGGTAAGACATATCCCTGGCCTCAAGAAATCCTCACTCTATGTTCACACATCTGTCAACAAAGCAAAGCAAGTGTATGATTATCACAATGAATAAGGACAGAATATAAATGCTAAAAGACATTTGGGGAAATCAAATGGCAGGGAAAATACTGGACTTAAGGAAAGTCTTAGCAAAGTTGAGGAACCCAAACTAGGCTCTAAGAGAGGGGCAGGATTTGAATACGTGGAAAGGAGAAGGAAGAATATAAGCAAGGGTTTTACAGTAGGAAAAGAATTTAGAAAGCCATATGGGGAATCGCCTGTCTTTACATGGTGACACATAGTAAAACAGAATGGGAAGGCACGATCAACATTATGGTGCCAGTCTGAGAAATTAGCTGCAATATATCCTAAAGACCCCAAATTCAGAAGTTACTGGATAGAATCTGTGTGTAAAGGGGAACCTGGGGTCTCAGTCGGTTGGCTCAGGTCATGATCTCAGGGTCCTGGGATCAAGCCCCATGTCAGGTTCCCTGCTCAGTGGGGAGTCTGTTTCTCCCTCTGGCCCTCCCATCCCCACTCTCGAATAAATATAATCTTTAAAAAAAAAAAAAAGAATCTGTGTGTTAAAAAAAAAACACAATGAGCTCACACGAAATATCTGTGTGTGTTCAGATAAGAGACAATGACCTAGCCTAAGATAGCAGCATCCAAGGAATAGGGCAGCAGGCACTGTGGAGAAAGAAGCGAAGAGACTGATGTCTAGATGATAAGACAGATAAGAGGGCCCTGAGCTGGCACAGATTTCAAGCCTGGGAATCCAGTGCCCACTGACAGGAAAAGCTTGGAAAGGAGAGTAGAGCTGACGGGATAGTGGGGAACATACTTTTGACCATCTTAGGTTCCAGGAAATGTTAGACAAAATCAGAGTAAGGATGTCATTCGTCGATTAAATACTAACCAGATGCCTACTGTATGTCTGATGCTTTGCTAAGTGCAAGGGTTTCACAAAGAAACAAAACTAGGTCCCTTCTAAGTTCACAATCTGATGAAGAGACCTACAAGAAAACCAGTAAAGACCACAGACACTGATAAAGTGGCAAGTCTAAGTCCAAGAGGTTAAGGAAAGCTTTCTAAAAGAGGTCATGGCTGAACTCTGGGATCTCTTAAAGGACATTTTTTAATTTACCAGTGAAAGTGGTTGGGGGTCAGATGAGAAAGCCAGGCAGGAACAGCCACTTGTGCATACTGAAAGAAGAACGAGTCGTTCTCTATGTTTGGAATGCAGTTCAAGGTAGGCAATAAAGACAAAAGAAGCTGGAGAAATAAACAGAGGAAAGATCAAGAAAGACTTTATGTGCTATGCAAAGGATTTGTGGATTTTATCCAGAAGGTGATAGAGTTCTATTAAAGAATATTAAATAGGCCAAAGATACATCTGAAAAAGTTCCTTTTAGCATTACAGAATGTGACAGGGTGGTAGTGAAATCTACAGTCATTCACAGTATCTGGACCACATGAGAAGAAGTATTAGCCAGAGAGAGCACACCAAAACCAAGAATGCAAATGGCAACTCAAAGAAAGACAGAATGCCAATGCAAGAGGTCAAGTAAGGGAAGGAATGCCCTATAAGCGATTCTGTATGAGACCAGAGCTACAAGAGCCACAAGAAACATGCTCACAAATAAATGCAGCACAGGTTCAGATTGCCAGGAACAAGCATGCAGAGAGAAGGTTACAAATCAAATCAAAAAGAAGAGCTGCAGGGTGACCCAGCAGGGATTAACAAAGGCAACATGACAAGAAGTGTAAAGCTGAGAAAATGAAGTGTTGAGAAAGTAGAAAACCTGACAGTATCAGATGCTGCCTGTGACCCAAACTGAAGACTGAGAACAGACTGTGAAGGTCTGTGAAGTCATTCAGTGTAAGAGTGGGCAGACACAGAGTGAGAACCCAGATTCAAACACATAAAGAACCCTTAATCCCTTTGTCTCTTAAGGTTTCGCTCTGCTGATGCTTCAGAAACAGGGACCACCAGCGGTACGCGGAGGGAAAAGGCGTTCACTATGCCGGGGCAACAGGCTCGCGCTGGAGAGTGCGGGAGCAAACCGGACGCGGCCACCCTGTGATAGATTTAAACAAGGTTAACTTCCTCGAGTTCAAACTGAGTTTCCTCAGGACACTGAAAAGCAAGGTCTTAGATTTTAAAACACTTTCTTCCTGTAACTAGGACTTTCATCAAATGGTAACTGGAATGCGGAAGTACTGGCACTACTGACCTATATTCCTTAAAAGAAACAGAGGCCAAGAAAAGAAAATATGTAATCGTACATTTAGCTCCACTTTGGATTCCATGAGGCGAGGATGATCTGCACAGTCGACCAGAAAGACAATCCCATTAATTGCTGGAAGGTAATTTTTCCAAACCCGACGTGCTGAAAGACAAAGTTTGTAGTCGCATTAATTTAAAAAACTTATTTTGAAAAATGTATCTATTTTTGTGCCCTAAAATGGGCAAACCTCTTGGCTCAGTTTCAATAGCATTCAATTCCATATGGATTCTCCAAGTCCTAACCAGTATTAAAGCAGAACAAAGGGTATATATACACTGATGGTCCATGAACTGAATCTGATTTTTTTCAAATTAAAAAAAATCAAGGTTTTCTGCCTGATTTTTGGAAAAACTGCAACATCAGGCAATCCCACACATACCTACCCACATGTCACTAATCAGCTGGAACTGAGTGGTGACTCCCCCTTCAGATGAAGTCTGGGCTCTTCCATTTGGCAAAGTTTACACCGCTCCCTACTGTCTGACACCCAGTCACTCTGACTCAGTTAAATGACCTACCTCACCCCTAAAGCCAAATTCACCAAGATGCAAATTACCTGTCCACATACGATTAGTCAAGTTAGTTCCTAACTAACCAATGTGTACGTGTACTGACACACCCACTCCGTCCATCCTCAGGAGACTGGGCATATCCAACCCAGGAGGCCTTATAAACTTCATTTATTTTTTGCTTATGCCATGAAGTGATAATAGTTTGGGAAGCAATACCTTAATTGTATTATAATTTCTAAGCCATTCATTTCTTGTACTTTCACTGGGATGAATAACAAAGCACATCTACATCAAATAGTTAATAATAGTTATCTCTAAAGAGTGGGATGGGGTGAGGCCGGGGGAAAGTCCACCTCTGCCTTCCATATTCATATGCTGAGTGTGTATTCAGTTTGTTATATGGAGCCTGAACTATCTTTTAAGTTATCTCTATACCCAACGTGGGGCTCAAACTCACGACCCTGAGATCAAGAGTCACATGCTTTTCTGACTGAACCAGCCAGGTAACCTGAGCCTGGCCTCTTTTATAAGTTAAAATTTTTAAATTTTTTTTTTTAAAGCAAATCTCCAAATATATAGCATTTTAGTAATTTCTGTAAAATGGTGTCTAAATTATTATGATAAATTCTGTTAAATAAATTTTCCTCGAACAAAACAAAACTACATGTAACATATTCCCTCCCTTCTTTTTTTTTTTTTAATATTTATTTATTTCACAGAGGGAGAGAGATCACAAGGAGGCAGAGAGACAGGCAGAGAGAGAGAGGGAAGCAGGCTCCCTGCTGAGCAGAGAGCCCGACACGGGCCTTGATCCCAGGACCCTGAGATCATGACCTGAGCCGAAAGCAGAGGCTTTAACCCACTGAGCCACCCAGGCGCCCAATTCCCTCCCTTCTTGATCTATCAAAACCTGAAAGCTAAATTTATCATACCAAATACCACATTGAGTCTCAGTTCAGGGGTCTAAAAACATCTTTCCTACATTCTCCAAATGGTCTCAGTTCAGTTCTTACAATTGTATTATCTCTGAATTTAAATTTGTAAGCAGTTACAAATCCTTTTGAAAGAAGCAGAAAAGCCACCATACACCCATTCCTACCCAAATGAAAACAATAAAAGCTCATTATAGAAAAAAAGGATATAAGATCATCTATAATCCTCCACTAAAATACACCTACTGCTGATGTTTTAGTATATATTCGTTCAACCTTTTTTCTTATAGGTATTTTATGCAACTGTGATCATACTACATATGATTTTGTGGGATATAAATATTAAGTGACTAAAATAAATATAATTATGTTAATGAAATCAGACTATAAATCATTGGGATCACTCCTTTGATTTCTGGTTAAAATTACTTGACTAAAAAAATTACCAGTATTCTGTTCTTTTAACTACACTTTTACAAAGTTATATTAGATTCAACCTAATGTAATGAATGCTCCAAAAGGAAACTTCTCAACTTAATTTAATAACAAATGAATAAACCTGACAAAATTTCAGCATTTTTCCTACTTTGCAGAATATTTATTCCCACATCTTAAATGTTTTACTCCTCAGCCTGAAGTCTTGCCAAATGTAAAGTGTCCATCAGAAAAAGATGCTCTGTTCTATGTATCTCCAAAACCCACACAGGACACCTGACAGGAATCTAGGAACCAAATGGATGTGGCCTGCGTAAGGCAAAGGTACTACAAGAACAATAAGGTAGAAGGAAATGTTCTACCAACTGCCCCATATGGATAGAATATACCAAATAGATCAGAGTGCTCACAAGTGTAGCACTGTATTAGTTTAGCAACTTTTGACAAATCTGAAATTACTTACAAATAATAACAATTTTCTACATACTTACACCCCATTGAATAAAGTATATAAAAGAGACATGATTAAATTTGATATACTAGATTTTGTTCAAGAGGAAAAATGCTATATAGATTATGGAGACTATTAACAAAAAGAGAAATATACACTACAGAGTAGATAAAAATAAAACTTCCTAGTTTGATAACTTAATATGTGTTACATAGAGATGAATAAATTGGGGCAAAAAGTATAAAGGAGTAGAGTTCTCTATATTTATGCAATTTTTAACAAGTTTGAAAGTACTTAACAATTTCAAGTAATAAGATCTCAATCATAATTTAATCACAAGTTAAAAGGTAAAAATAACACACTGCTTAAAAAAAAAAAGGGGATAAAAAGAACCATAAGTCAGTACCATTCTTCCACTGAATCGTCAGCTTACCTTGCTCATGCCCACCAAGATCAAACGTTGTAAACGTCATTCCAGCAATTGTCAGCTCTTCTGATGCTGAAAAATTGTCAAAATAGAAAAAAAGATATAAACTCCTCCATCCAACAAGGCCCAGCTCCCGGTACTGTAAGCCAATACAAATGTAAAACTTAATGAAGTTTTTACCTTGGAAAGGAAAGGATCCAAGGATGAAAACATCCTTAAATCATTCTAAAAAGCCAAGTTTCTTTTTCTCCAAAGTGTTTGTCTGCTACTTCTCAGAAGTAGATATGGGAGATGTGTCCCCTTAGAGAACTAGTGAGAACTGATACTGACAGAGTCCCAGAGGGTTAGATTTAGGGGTATGTGACCTGATTGTCCTACAGGGAATTTTTTTCAAGTGAGCTGTCTTTTGAGACCTCAGTTAATACAAGAAATGAATCAACTGGGGATTCATCCTCAAACTATGACAATGACCTTCAAATATCAAAAGATCATCTGGTATTTTCAAACCTACTCGGATGTAATGTTGGAACATGTTGGCCCAATCGGTCATCTTTGAGCATATGGAGAAGAGTGGTTTTGCCTGCATTGTCCAAACCCAAAAATACAAGTTTTCCAGATTTCTTATAGAGTCCTAAAAAAGGGAAAAAAAAAAAATTTTAACAGAATTTTGCTTTCTACTTACCAAAGGCTGCTTGTAGTTAGATTGTTGGAGGAAATGTAAAAAGTATGAAACCTATGATATATTTCAAGGAAATGGCTTTACCTAGGAACTGGAGCACACTGCTGAAGCCATTGTAGATCCACTCAAAGATGAAAGACATTATTAATGCTTACTACCTGTATAAAATATGAAAGCAGCACACATTAGCTTTCTGAATGCTAGTACAGTTCTGGAAACGTTAACTCTTATTCTGTAGCCCTGATGCATGTTTACTGTCCCATGTTTTCAGGCGTAAGAAAAAAAAGGATTTTGCACCCTGGAGGAAAGTCTCTGGGGTCCTCAGATCTGTACGAAATCCTGGTTTTCTATCAGTTTTCAATCTATGACACTCCACATACTAGGAGTTAAAGATATTCTTTCCTCTTTTACTGTGTAACTTTCTCCTCCAGGCAGCTGCTCATTCACATTCCCTAGATACACCACTGCTATTCTACCAGTTAGCAAAACCTCTAGGAAATCAGTCCCATCAATAATCTAGATCAAAATGTCACATCGATACACTAAGCAGAAAATAAGAATGAAAAGCATATTAACCCTTCCTTGTAAACAGCTCTAATAAACAGTCACCAAAATCCTAACGGCTTATGTGATTTGCCCTGCCCCACTTACCAATGACTATTACCTTTTTTAAAAGATCTAATTATTTATTTGAGAAAGAAAGAGAGATCGTGGGAGGCGGGGAGGGGCAGAGGGAGAGAGAGAATCTCAAGCAAACTCCCCAATGAGCAGGGAGCCCTGAGCTAATGACCCTGAGCTAAACCAAGAGTCGAAAGCTTAACCAACGCACCACCCAGGTGCCCCACCAATACTGTCTTTCTTAAACAACATTTATTTAACTCCTCTTGCAGATTTGTGTCTTGACTTATAAAAAGAGATGATATCACTATTTTGGAGAGCCATGAAGAAATAAGAGAATCTTTTCATAATGTGAGTAACCAAAACCTAACCCATTTCACAAATAGGGAATTTTCTTTTTTTTTTTTTTAAGATTTTATTTATTTATTTGACAGAGAGAGATAACAAGTAGGCAAAGAGGCAGGCAGAGAGAAAGGGAAGCAGACTCCCTGGTGAGCAGAGAGCCCGATGCTGGGCGATCCCAGGACCCTGAGATCCTGACCTGAGCCGAAGGCAGACACTTAACCCACTGAGCCACCCAGGTGCCCCAAATAGGGATTTTTCTTAAAATAAGAATACTTGTTCAGGCCATAGTTTAATAGGTTCCTAGCCAAATACACACCCTAATTAGTACTAATATTAAGACCACTTTTCCTACTGTTTTTCGTAAGTCTAGACAAAACAAAAGATGACCCAAAGCTACTGAAAGGTCTACATACGCTGGCAACGAGCAAGAGGACCTCTGAAAGAAGTTAAGAAGGTAAGATCTAAAGCCAGTGGTGGTGTCAAAGTTTCTGAGATTCCTGGTCACTGAACTTTTGCCTCAATATCTTACATTTGAGGCAGAAAAAAAAAGAAAGACCGCCCACTTTCACTCCTCTCCATCAGCAAGAGCATGTAAACACAAGGCTACACTAGATGTGACCAACTGTTATCAAATAAACTTTCATGAACTTTTGTTTCTTTTACTAGTGACCTTAACCTTAACAGGGTTATCTACAAAAACCCACCTATATTATTCATTCAAAGAATGCTAGATTGTGTGCCAGGGCGACTCAGTCGATTAAGCATCTGCCTTCGGCTCAGGTCATGATCCCAGGGTCTTGGGATAGAGCCCCACGTCAGGCTCCCCGCTCAGTGGGGAGTCTGCTTCTCCCTCTCTCTGTCCCTCCCCCTGCCCTGCCCTCTCTCTCACAAATAAATAAAATATTTTTTAAAAAAAGGAAAAAAAAAAGAATGCTAGATTAAAAAGTTGAAAAGTTGATGCAATAGGTATTAATTTTGGGGCTCCTGGCTGGGTCAGTCAGAGGAACCTGTGACTCTTGATCTTGGAGTTGTGAGTCTGAGCCCCAAATTAAGGGTAGAGACCAAAAAAAAAAAAAAAAAAAAAAAAAAACGGGTAGAGACTACTTAAATAAACTTAAATACATATATATATATGTATATTTAATATACATATTCACATGTGTGTGTGTGTGTATATCTTTATTTTTTCTGTCCAGTGACTGAGGTGGGTTTTTTGTTTGTTTTTTAAATCAGGCCTGAGCTCCTGGGTGGCTCAGTAGGTTAAGCAACTGCCTTCAGCTCAGGTCATGACTCCAGGATCCTGGAATCCAGTCATGCACTGGGCTCCCTGCTCAGTGGGGAATCTGCTTCTCCCTCTGCTGCCCACACCACCCCCACCCCCGGCTCGTGCTCGCTCTCTCCCTTTCTCAAATAAATAAATAAAATCTTAAAAGAAATCATGTCTGGCTATAAACTTTAGGGACTACTTAATGCTTGTTTTCTGTGGCTCTTATCATGGAAGGCCAAATGAGGCTTGGGAGTTTGGTGAGAGTAGAGGCTAAGGTAAAAGCTTTTATAAAAAAATACTAACTATGCAGGTTTTTTGCCCTTTTCAGTAACATTAAAATATATTTTGGCAGGGCACCTGGTGGCTCAGTTGGTTAAGGATCTGCCTTTGGCTTGAATCATGATCCTGGGGTCCTGGGTTCATGCCCCACATCGGGCTCCCTGCTCAGCAATGCGTATGTTTCTCCCTCTCCCTCTGCTGCTCCCCCTGCTTGTGCTCTCTCTTTCTCAAATAAATAAATAAAATCTTAAAATATATATATTAGCATTAATATATATATATTTTTAAAATATATATATTATATATTTATATATATTTATATAATATATATATTTATATAAATATATATTATATATTTATTTATTTATATAATATATATATATTTATGGGGGGCAGAGACCAAATTTAGCAATGTTAAATAATTTGGTAACTTAGTCGGCACTTGAAGAAGTTTAATGACTTAAATACACCTACAAAGCTCCTGTTTTTAAGTTTCCACTGTAGGTAAGTAAAAGAACAATGTGCCTCTTCTCTGCAATTCCCCCAAACCAGTCATCTTTCCCTCCTACTTTTCTCAGTCTACAACTTGGAGAAGTGAGGCTCACCTTTACAGAGAACCTCTCTTTAAAATCACTCCCACTCTGATCACTCCTTTAAAACCCACTGTTACATATTCCTTTGTACACACAGGGTTGCAGTCAACACTTCTGTAGACTCTTCGTAAAGTTTTACCACATCATTTTAGAATTCTTCCAAACTCAATGAATTCTCCAAAGGTGACAATGGGAAAACCCCCTTTCAAGGAATTTTTCATGGTAACTAAATTGGTTTAATTTTCCAATTTATCTTCCTTTGACATTCCTGCTTTAATTAAAAGTCCCTCCAAAATGATCTATGGAAAAGTGCCTGAAGAAATTCTTCAGGTGATGTTAAAAATCGTAACAAGTATTACTGGACCCAAAGTGTTGCTCTGTGTTGCCACCCAAAGTTAAGAAAATGGCTTTGATGGCTCCTCCATCCTTGAGATCTTAGGATTTCTACCCCTTGTGAATAGTTTTACAGTTTTATACAGTGCTTGCACATACATTTCATTTCGACCTCACACAAACACTACTGGGCAGGAGTCCTTAGCCTTCGACAACAAGACAAGGATGCTGACACTTCTAGGTCAGCTGGCTTAACCAAAACTGCTCAGCTATGAAGTATAAGTGCGAAAACTTAAACCTTCCTTTTTAAATGCCAGAGCAAAAGCTCTTCCTGTTAGTATTACATAAAATTCAAATCCAAATCACAAAAATGTTTTTAAAAAAACATAAAACTTCCTAACCCACCAGCTAAAGAGATGAAAATCTTCTGAAGTTTTCCTCCCTACAACTTATCGGGCCTTTTGAATGGTACTTTAATAACTAACATTCTATTTATTTCGTATCCTTGATCCCCTCTACCACCTTATGGCATCTTGTGGCAAACTGGCGCACTCTAAAATTTAAGAACTCTAAACTACCACAAATTAAGAACTCTAAACTACCACAAAAGCACTGCCAACGTACCCCAAACTAAAATTTGCAAATTTCAGGATTGACATGAGAAAGAAGTAAATAAAAAGGAAGAGCACTAGCCAATACTGACCATTAGCCAATAATGTATGCATTACTCTCTAATACATACTCATTATTTCTTAGGCATACTCTTTACAACTTTGAGACACCATTCCTGACAGATCTGGGAGAGCAGGCTACTGGTTTTTAGCTAAGAAACTACGCTTAGCTGCAGGGTAAATACCAAAGGTCAAGCCCCCAGGCAAAGCACCACAAGTACCCTGACACAACCTAAGCAGATGGATCGAGGTAAAAGAGAAAAGACAAGAGCAAGGGAGATTACTAACCGCGACAATTTAGTGCCAACCCTCCCAAGTGCACTTCCGACCTCTAGGCTAGAATCCTGAAGAAAACACTAATCTATACCAAATGCACAGGAACTTTTCCACGCACTGAAAAGAGGGAGGAAAAGAGGAAGGTGGGAGAAGAAAATACGGGGTTCGCCCTAGGGCATCAGACGATAATACGGAGCTGAAACTCGGGAAGGGGGGTGCGCACTGGACGGGGAGTCAGGAGATCCGGTTCGAACGCTCCTCTTGTTATCTGCGGGGCTTTGGCCAATCCAGTGCCCGCGAGCCTTATTATTCCCCAGGCTGCACACCGAGGACGGTCATCAAGGACTCCCACCAGCCCCGCCAAGGGCCGTGAGGCTCATCCGAGACGGGATGTGAAACCGTTTCGCAAACCTGGGTGCACAGTACAGACAAAACTGTTATCCCGCCCAGCGGCTGCGGGACCCCGGAAGGAATGCAGATCGACCCGACACCCCAAGGGCTGTCAGGGAACGGAGCAGACCGGCCAAGTCGGCCCGTCCCCACCCAGAACCAGCCCCGCGGCCCCAAAGAACCGCCTGCGTGTCACTTCCCCCCCCCAACACGGCAACCCCGCCTGAGCCGGCCTCCGCCCCGACCCTCCCCGCCGTCCGCCCCTACCCCTCCCGCCCCCCGGCTCCTTCCTTCGCAGCAGCTCCGCGACTCACAGCCAAGGGGGCTCCTCCGGCGGCGGCGGGCGGCTTCGACCCTCCCTCACAGCGCACAGCCCAGCAGCACCCGGGACCGCCAGCTATTCGCCGGATATACGTAACTCCCCCTCCCCCGGGACTTCCGGGCGCGTGCTTGTCCCCGCCCCCTCGTAACGTCACGGCGCTCAGCCACGCCAGGGCCCCTACAGACGCTCGGGCCGCGGAGGGGCGGGCCTGAGGCGCGCGGGGCGGGCCCGGGGGCGGGCCAGGCTTGGCTCCGCCCCGTCCTGTAGGACACCAGGACGCGCGAGACGTGGCAGCGCCGCGGCTCCGGGGGCGGGGCCGGAGCCTGGAGGCTCGCGGTCACCTGGATGCTCAGGATCGGCCCTGCGAGTCCGACTGCGGTCGCAGACTGTGGGGCCGAGTCGGGAGCGGCGACAGGTGGCTGGGTAGGGTCTCAGAAAGGAGCGTTGCCCTGACAGCCCTCGACTTAGGGTGGATCCCAGAAAGCCTTTGCTTCCGGTCACAGTTCTTTCGGACAGCCTATGTTTTGGAAGAACGGCTCACATTCATTGAGCACTTAGGTTCCCGGCGGTGCACCGAGTACTTCGCATGCATGCCTCACCCGTATTCGGCCTTGATTACAGCCCTTAGGAAGCAGATACTGTTATTTTCCCCATTTTGCAAATGAAACCAAGGTTCAGAATAGCCCAGTAACGGAGCCCAAGTTCAGAGGCTAGGAAGTGGCAAAGCAGCACGGTGGCTCCTACTCTCCTGTCCTTCCCAAGCATTTTCTCATTTAATTCTGAAGACAGCCCTACGAGATTGGTATTATTACTCCAATTTTACATATAGGAAAACTAAGTCAAGTGATAAGATGAATGATGTTTTTGGATAAGAAGACCCGATATCATAAACATTTCAAATCTCCTTAAGTACAATTACACATTTAACCTAATTCCCATAAAAGAACGAATAGGATTAATAGGTTGTGCGTGTGTTTTAAACTACCCTGTTTTTTCCCAAATTTCAAATGCGAAAATAAACAAGACTGTTGAGGGAACAAGCTCTGAAAAAGAACAAGGAGGCGGAACAAGCACTATCAGATACTTAAATATATTATAGATCCTCAGTAAGTAAAACACTTTAGTGGGGGTGAGGGGTAGCACCTGGGTGGCACAGTCGTTGAGCATCTTCCTTCGGCTCAGGGCATGATCCCAGGGTCCTGAGGTGAGGTCCTGGGATCGAGCCCTGCATCGGGGCTCCCTGCTCATCAGAGAGTCTGCTTGTCCCTCTGCTCGGGCTCTCTCTCTCTCTCTCTCTCTCTCGCTCTCTCTCTCTCATAAATAAATAAATAAAAACTTTAAAGAAGACACTTTGGTACTAGTGCATGAAAAGCCAAACAAACTAATTAGAACAAAATACAGAAATAGACCCAAGTATGTGCAGAAATAAAATTAAGTGGCATCTGGCAACTCCAGTAATACTCAGAGGGAACTGGATGGACAAGCTCACCACTTTCCCCCATCTTTTTATCCTGTAAGTCTACTGCATTGAGTTTGAATCCTGTCCAGACACAGAAAGCCATGTTCTGAGGCTTCTCTCCAGCTCTGGTTAAACCAGGAGAACTGTGTCCATAGGGCTGGGCCCCCCACTGTGTGTATCCTGGAGGTATAGGACTGCCTTAGCACGAGTTATTGCATTGGATTACTGGCCCTGATAGAACCCTGGCCACAAGAGGTTGGGGTGGGGGGGTGGGGGTCCCAAACCACAAGGATGGCTTGGGGAGCTCAGGAGGAAGGAAGGAGCACACAGGCAAATTATCCTTACCAAGTGGGCAGCCTTGAGCAGGTTGACAGATGCCCCAGGCCACAGGGTTCCCAACTCTAAAATGAGTGAAAGAAAGATGTTGTACATGTAAGCAATTTTTCCAGAGTACGTTTGCAATAAATGTTTCAGTTATATGTTTAAAAATAAATAGTAAGGGCACCTGGGTGGCTCAGTGGGATAAAGCCTCTGCCTTTGGCTCAGGTCATGATCTCAGGGTCCTGGGATCGAGCCCAGCATCAGGCTCTCTGCTCAGCGGGGAGCCTGCTTCCTCCTCTACCTCTGCCTGCCTCTCTACCTACTTGTAATCTCTCTCTGTGTCAAATAAATAAATAAATAAATAAATCTTTAAATAAATAGATAAATAAATAAATAAATAAATAAATAAATAAATAAATAGTAAAAGGGTTAAGACAATAGATAGTCAAAAACAAAACAGGGCGCCTGGGTGGCTCAGTGGGTTAAAGCCGCTGCCTTCGGCTCAGGTCATGATCCCAGGGTCCTGGGATCGAGGCCCACATCGGGCTCTCTGCTCAGCGGGGAGCCTGCTTCCTCCTCTCTCCTCTCTCTCTGCCTGCCTCTCTGCCTACTTGTAATCTCTCTCTCTCTGTCAAATGAATAAAATAAAATCTTTAAAAAAAAAAAAAACCTTGAAAAAAAAAAAACAAAAATATAGGGGCGCCTGGGTGGCTCAGTGGGTTAAGCATTGAACTCTTGATCTCAGCTCAGGTCTTAATCTCAGGGTCATGAGTTCAGTCCCCACGTTGGGCTCCGTGCTGGGCATGGAGCCTACTGAAAAACAAACAAGCAAACAAAAATACTGCCCAAACACTTAAGCAAAACTTTTAGTTTTATTTGACCAGAAGGCTGTTTGAACCCAGCCTTGCTTTCAAACATGTAACCACGTGTTTTCTTGTTTGGTTTTTTTGTCTGTTATGTCTCCGTTAAAAGAAGAAAGTGAACCTGTAATTTCCCACTAAAAAAAGAAAAGATTGACAAATTCAACTACAGGAAAACAGGAAAGTTTTATATGACAGAATAGTGCTGACCAAACAGGGATGACGCCATAAACCCAAAAGACAGAATGTTGGGACAAAATACACATAATCACATCACAAGTGAAAGGTTAATGTGGAAAAGACTTGTTAGAAAGATAAGCAAGGAGAGGGCACCTCGGCGCTTCAGTTGGTTGAGCGGTTGAGCGTTTGACTCTTGGTTTAGGCTCAGGTCATGATCTAGGGTCGCAGATCAAGCCCTGCATCTGGGTCTGTACTTGGCTTGAGTCTGCTTGGAATTCTTTGCCTTTCCTTCTCCATCTACCCCTCCCCCTGTTCACTCTCTCTCTCTCTTTCCAAAATAAACAAAAAATTTTAAAAAATGTTAGAAAGATAGGCAAAGTGTAAGACCGGACAATTCATAGGAAAAGAAATATAAATGGGTCTTTTAGGATAATAAACCAAAAATAGAAACAGACGGATTTTATGTAATTCTCCCCCACTCTATTCTTATCCCCTACACGTGCACAATATTGTTAGGTAGACAGGACTCAGAAGCTAAGATGGAGATTGAAAAACACGTGTCAGTAGTCATGGCTCTCCAGAGACACAGAACAAGTTATATATATGTGTGTGTGTGCGTGTGTGTGTGTATGCACACACACATACATACATACACACACACACACACACATGAGGAGATTTATTAGAGGAATTGGCTCACATAGTTATGGAAGCCAAGATGTCCTGGATATGCCATCTGCAAGCTGGAGAACCAGGAAAGTTGGTGGTATGATTCAGGCCAAGCCCGGAGGCCTTGGAGTAGAGAATCAGGGGGCTGCTGGTGTCTGCCCTAGAGTCTGAAGGCCCTAGAACCAGGAGCTCTGACGTCTGAGAGTAGGAAACATGGATGACCCAGCTCAAGAAGAGAGAAAGATAATTTGCTCTTCCTTTGCATTTTTGGCCAATTTGAATCCTCAAGGGATTGGGTGATGCCCACCCACACTGGTGAGGACAGATCTCTTTATTTAGTCTTCCCAATCAAATGCTAATCTCTTCCAGAAACAGTCTCACAGACACACCCAGAAATATTTCACCACCTCCCTGGGCATCCCTTAGTGCAGTCAAGTTGACCCAGACAATAAGCCATCACAGCATCTATTGAAATCGTCAACATGGAGGTAATGGGCGAGCCTGATAAATGCAGTCTTGGAGAGTAAGGGGGATGGCTACTGGGCTGGAATGACCTGAGGAGAGATGAGGAAGGAAGAAATGGGGCAGTGACCCTGGACAATGCCGTTAGAAATGTGACTCTGAAGGAAAGGAGACACCGGGGATCCAAAAAGGCACAGATGGTGGGAATTAACATTCTTCTCTGCTCAGTATTAAGAACTGGAATACCATCTATGTCAATACTTAAAAGTTGGTTCAAATCTTGAGAAAATGAACATTTGACCTTTGTCATCTGGAGGACTTTGTTCAATGTTGATTAGAAAAATCATCCTGGGGCGCCTGGGTGGCTTAGTGGGTTAAAGCCACTGGCTTCGGCTCAGGTCATGATCCCAGGGTCCTGGGATCCAGGCCCACATCGGGCTCTCTGCTCCGCAGGGAGCCTGCTTCCTCCTCTCTCTCTGCCTGCCTCTCTGCCTACTTGTGATCTCTCTCTCTCTGTGTCAAATGAATAAATAAAATCTTTAAAAAAAAAGAAAAGAAAAATCATCCTGAAAAGCAATATATTTTATTTTATTTTATTTTATTTTATTTTATTTTATTTTATTTTATTTTATTTTTATTTAGAGGGGGAGGCGGGAGGGGCAGAGGGAGAGAGNAAAGAAAAATCATCCTGAAAAGCAATATATTTTATTTTATTTTATTTTATTTTGTTTTATTTTATTTTATTTTATTTTTATTTAGAGGGGGAGGCGGGAGGGGCAGAGGGAGAGAGAGAATCTTCAGTGGGCTCGGAGCCCGGATGTGGGGCTCAATCTCACGATCCTGAGATCATGACCTGAGCCGAAATCAAGAGTCAGACACTTCACTAAGCCAACCAGGTACCCCAAAAAGAAATGTATTATAAAAATTGAGGTGATGGAGGTGCCTGGGTGTCTCAGTTGGTTAAGCGGCTGCCCTCTGCTCAGGTCATGATTCCAGGGTCCTGGGATCGAGCCCTGCACTGGGCTCCCTGCTTGGTAGAGAGCCTGCTTCTCCCTCTCCCTCTGCCTGCCGCTCTGCTTACTTGCGCTCTATCTCTCTGTCAAATAAATAAATAAAATCTCTTAAGAAATAAAATAAAATAAAATTTGAGGAGATGAATTGTTAAAATTTCCAAATGGTTCCACTTAGACATCATCTAGAGGCAATTAGAAAAAAATTTAGTTCTTCTTTAAGTTGTATGTCCCCCAGTTTACAAAGGAGTGGGAAAGAGCATCTAACTTAAAGTCCTTTCCTGAAGTATGTTTTTATAAATTTCTCTATGTCCAGGTTCTAATTGCCTTGATCATTTTAGTTATACAAACATAAGTTTTACCTTAGATTTACCCCTGGACAGGGAGTCCTTCCAAAACTGGATGGGTTTTGGAGTCAGAAAAATCACTAAAAGAGAACCACTCTTTTCTTTTGTATCTTTATTCCAAATAAACTCCACGTCCTTCTGAATAGTGTACTATTTTCTTTGTCCCTTGTTATATCCTTGTAAGAATTGAGGAACCTGATAAGCCAAAATGCCCCTTCCCTCGCTCTTTCCAAAATGACTCAGAAAAAAAAAAAAAAGGCAAATCAGGGTCTTCAGTGAAATTACCTTCGACTCTCCAAAAAACTAGATCAGAGCACATACACTGTGACCCTCAGGGAGATTTTCAAGCCTTTTTTGTCCTGTTTGTATTAAGAATAATGCATTATCTTTGTATCAGTGATTTGGCGTAACATCATTTCATTCCAATCAAATATAGTACCCTCAAAAAGAAAACAAAAATGGGCGAAGGTCTTGAACAGATCTATAAATGGCCAAGAAACATGAAAAGATGCCCAACATCATTAATCATCAGATAAGGGCAAATCCAACGGACATAAGATGACACCTCACCCATTAGGATGGCTGCACTCAAAAGCAAACAAGACAAAAACAGAATAAGTGTTGGCAAGGAGGTGAAGATACTGGGAGAGTTGGACACTGGTGGGGGAGATGTAAACAGAATAAGTGTTGGCAAGGAGGTGAAGATACTGGGAGAGTTGGACACTGTTGGGGGGAATGTAAACAGAATAAGTGTTGGCAAGGAGGTGAAGATACTGGGAGAGTTGGACACTGTTGGGGGGAATGTAAAATGGTGTGGCCACTGTAGGAAACAGCATGGGGGTTGCTCAGAAAGTCGAAAATAGAATTACCACCTGATCTAGCAACTCCACTTCTTTGGTATATAGCCCGAAGAATTGAAAGCAGGGTCTCAAAGATACATTTGTACATCCATGTTCACAGGAGCATAATGAACAGTAGTCAAAAGTGAAGGTAACCCAGGTGTGCATCAACAGATCAATGAATAAACAGAATGTGCCATGTGCACACAGTGGATATTATTCAGCCTTAAAAGGGAAGGAAATCTGACACATGCTACAGCATGAATGAACCTTGAGGACACACTACCTGAAATAAGCTAGACACAAAAAGGCAAATACTATATGATTCCATTCATACGAGGTACCTGGAGGTGTCAAATTCACAGAGACAGAAAGTAGAATGGTGGTTGCCAGGGGTTGCAGGAAGGGGGAATGGGGAGTTGTTTAATGATTGTAAAGTTTAAGGTTTGCAAGATAAAGAAAATTCTGGGGATCTTTTCCTTAACATTGTGAATGTTATTAACTTTGAACTGTACGGAAAAATGGTTGAGATGATAAATTTTTAAATGGTTAAATATTTTACCATTTTAAAAGATTTTTTGTGGGGCACCTGGGTGGCTCAGTGGGTTAAAGCCTCTGCCTTCAGCTCAGGTCATGATCTCAGGGTCCTGGGATCGAGCCCCACATTGGGCTCTCTGCTCAGCAGAAAGCCTGCTTCCCCCTCTCTCTCTTTTTGCCTCTCTGCCTACTTGTGATCTCTCTCTCTGTCAAATAAATAAATAAAATCTTTTTTAAAAAAATATTTTTGGTAAGTTTTAAAGTAATGTCTACACCCAATGTGGGGCTCAGACTCACAACCCTAGATCAAGAGTCACACGCTCCTTTGATTGAGGCAGCCAGGCGCCCCTAAAAACATTTTTTTTTTGATGCACATGTTTCATTTGCCACCTCCAGGATTTTCACAGAGTTGCTTGTCACCTTGTGCAGGGGCCATGCTAATCTTTGCTCTTCCATTCCAATTTTAGTGAGCACAGAACCTCCAGCATTTTCAGCTTTCTGTGGTTTGCGCATCTCCGTTTTCTCCAGGATTATTCCCATCCTCACCAGTATTGGCTTTCCCTTTTTTCTCTTTGGGTCCCTTCTTTCCCTTCTTTGAAGGAGCCTTTCCAGGCATAGGTTCTGGCATTGGAGGAGCAGGTTTAGAGTTGGAGTCAAGAGTAAGAACTCATGTTTGGCTTAATATAGATACAGATGGCTGTATATGGAAATATGTATAGATATGTGGCTATACACAGGCTGGTATACATATGTTTACTTCCTTGCTCTGTGAGCTGAGAGGTCCTAGAAGCAACAGCCACTCAGTAGCAGTGAGCACACCTAGCCCCAGGTCTCGGTTTCTTTCTTTTTTTTTTAAGATTTTTTTTAAAAGATTTTATTTATTTATTTGACAGAGAGAGAGATCACAAGTAGGCAGAGAGGCAGGCAGAGAGGGAGGGGGAAGCAGGCTCTCCACTGAGCAGGGAGCCCGAAGTGGGACTCAATCCCAGGACCCTGAGACCATGACCTGAGCCGAAGGCAGAGGCTTTAACCCACTGAGCCACCAAGGCACCCCCAGATCTTGGTTTCTAATACCATTTTCCAATAAAAGGAACCAAGGCTCCTTGGAGAAATGGCTGATTCTGGGGCTGGGGAAGGGAATATACAAAAATAAAATTAAAAGACAACCTATGGAATGGGAGAAAGAGTTGCCAATCATATATCTGATAAGAGATTAAAATATATGAAGAGCTCTTACAACTCAATAGCAAAAAAACAATCTGATTTTAAAAATGGGCAATGAATCTGAACATACACGATTCCAACCAAAGAAGACATACAGTTGGCCAACAGGTACACGAGAAGGTACGACATCACTAGTCATCAGGAAAATGCAAAACCATGATGAGATTAATAGAATGGATTTTATCCATTTTTAGATGGGTATTTATCAAAAAATGAATATACTTAACATTTTTAGAATGGATATTATCAAAAACTCAAGAGATAACAAGTATTGGCAAAGATGTGGAGAAAAGGGTGCCCTTGTGCACTGTTGATGGGAATGAAAACAGTATGGAGTTTCCTCAAAAAACAAAAAATAGAGCTACCATATGATCCAGCTATTCCATTTCTGGTGTATCCAAAGAAGATAAAAACACAATCTTCAAGAAATAATCTGCTCTGGGCGCCTGGGTGGCTCAGTGGGTTAAAGCCTCTGCTTTCGGCTCAGGTCATGATCTCAGGGTCCTGGGATCGAGCCCCACATTGGGCTCTCTGCTCAGCAGAAAGCCTGCTTCCCCCTCTCTCTCTTTTTGCCTCTCTACCTACTTGTGATCTGATCTCTCTCTCTGTGTCAAATAAATAAATAAAATCTTTAAAAAAAAAAAAAGAAAGAATCTGCTCTGCCGTATTCACTGCAGCATTACTCACAATAGCCAAAATATGGAGGCCATCCAAGTGCCCATCAATTGTTGAATAAAGAAGATGTGATATGTACACACAAGGAAATATTGTTCAACCGTGAGAAAGAAGGAAATCCTGACATTTGTGACAACATGGTTGAACTTGGGGACACTACGCTGAGTGAAATAAACCAGAAAAAGGTAAATACTGTATGATATCACTCAAATGTAGAATCCAAAGGAGCCAAACTCCTAGAAACAGAGTAGAGTGGTGGTTAGCGGGGCACAGGGATGGGGGAATAGGAGACACTGGCCAAAAGATACAAACTTCCATTTAAGATAAATAACTTTGGGGGATCATGGTGATTATAGTTAGTAGTACCGTATTTTATACTTGAAAGTTGCTAAGAGAGTAGATCTTAAATGTTCCCACTACAAAAAAGAAAGAGTGATCATGTGAGGTGACATGATGGGAGGTGTGAGCTGATTCTGCAGTGGTAATTATTTTATAGTGCATAAGTGTATCTCATCAACATAGGGTACACCTGAAACATACAGTGTTACCCGTCCATATTCTCGCAACCAAACTGGGAAAAGAAAAAGGTGAGAGAGAGAGGGAGAGAGAGTGATATGATAAGAGGGAGATGAAGGGAGAAATGTCTGATGGTATTTATGTATTTATGCTAAACGATTACTATTTATAGGGATGTATAAAATAACATTTTTTTGAAAATGGGCTCTGGAGTCAGACTGTCTGGGTTTGAATCCCTGTTCCTCCACTTACTCATTCTGTAACTTCGGATAACTTTTTTTTTAAGATTTTATTTATTTATTTGGCAGAAAGAGAGAGAGATCACAAGTAGGCAGAGAGGCAGGCAGAGGGAGAGGGAGAAGCAGGCTCCCTGTTGAGCAGAGAGCCCGATGTGGGGCTCAATCCCAGGACCCTGAGATCATGACCTGAGCTGAAGGCAGAGGCTTTAACCCACTGAGCCCCCCAGGCACCCCTAACTTTGGATAACTTATGTAATCTTAATCGCCTAAAATGGATAATGAGAGTGTCTGCGTCATTATAGCATCTCTGGCGGCTGGCACCATTCCTGGCACATAGGAGGGGTCTGATGAAGTTTGTTCAGTAACTGACAGAGTGGATGAAGTAATGACTTTTATGAAGATTAAACAAGATTATATCATTTTAGTTTGCTGGCACAATCCAAATGTTCAATAAAAGTTGATTATTATCATCAACATCCTCTTCAACGTTGGGATCCCTTCCTTTGCACAGCTGTTCCCTCCATCTGGAACACCATTCCATCTCTTCTGTGCCTTGTTGCTCAAGACCCAGGTCAAGCAAACTTCCCCTACTCAGGCTTTCCCATGTGGCCCTTTCCCGTATTGTCCCTCGACTTCTTTTCTACCATTATAGCACCTCTGAGGTTGGTTTTGTTTTTTTTCATGATGGTCTTATTGAGATGTAATTCACATATCATAAAATTCACCCATTTGCAGTGTGTTTTTAATGATTTTCAGTATGTTCACAGAGTTGGGCAGTCATCACCCCAATTTTAGAATATTTTCACCATCCCCCAAAGAAACCCCATACCCACTAGCCCCACTCGCCCTCACTCCAGCCTCTGGAAAGGCCCAGTGTACTTTCTGCCCTGATGGATTTTTCTATTCTAGACTTTCATGTAATGGAATCATACAAGCTACGGCCTTTGTGTCTGGCTTCTTTCGCTCAGCACCATGTTTTCTATGTTCATCCAAGGGGTAGTGCGTGCCCACAGATCATTCCCTTTCATGGCTGAATAATACCTACTTCGTGGTTATACCACATTTTACTTACCCACTCATCAGTCGGTGGACGTTTGGGATATTACACTTTTTGGCTATTATGAATAATACTGTACTGCTATGAACATATGTACAAATTTTTGTAGGGACACGTCTGTCTTGGTCCATACCTAGAAGTGGAATCGCTAGGTGGTCTGGTAAGACTATGTTGAGCTTCTTGAAAACTTGTCTGTTTTCCAAGGCGGCTGCGCCATCTTGCATTCCCACCAGGGCTCAGGTCATGATCTCAGGGTCCTGGGATCGAGGCCCGCATCGGGCTCTCTGCTCAGCAGGGAGCCTGCTTCCTCCTCTCTCTCTGTCTGCCTCTCTGCCTACTTGTGATCTGATCTCTCAGAGAGGAGGTCCAATTTCTCCACGTCCACAGTCATTTTTTTTACTGTACCGCCGTACCGGGGAACTTCCTGAAGGCAAAGAGTGTGCCATTGTGGTTTTCTGTCACCCGCCACAGAAACACTTGACTATAGCAGAGCAGACCATAAAGACATGATGCCTTCCATGTTAACAGACATGCTCAAGGTAGGGGTCGACTAGTCTATTATACAAAATGAGGACACTGAGGCCCAGAGAAGTAACAAGGCCCACCCGATGTCACACAGAGCCGTAGCCAGAGCTCCTGACTCAGGACTGGCGGCACAGAGCACTTTCCCGCGGTGCTCTGCAAACTGCCTCTGAATTTACTCCAAGGCCAGAGGAGAATCCACTTTGGCTCCAGGGAGCTGGTGCCATAGCCCCAGGACGGAAGCCACAGATGGCAAAATTGCCCTGCGATGGCCTGTTTCTCTTCAAATTCATGGGAAGGCAGCACCAAAAACTACAGCACATCGGTGTCTTTGAACGTACCGATGACCTTGCGGTAGTTCACCCTCCAGTGCCTTGAAGCCCCGTGTCCGCACGGTGCCTGCGCGGGGGCTTTAGGAGCGCTGGGCACAGGCTGTGTCCCCGGCGGTGCGGGAGCCCCCTTGTGGAAGGCCCGCGTCCCTCCACCGTCGTGCCCTCCCAGCCCCTCTCCTGGGAGCAGGCAGGCACCAGCTGCTGGCTATGACCTTGAGTCGTCCAAGGACGCCGTTATGTTTCCGTCGGCGGAGGCCTTCGAGAAGCATCAGGTGGTTACTGAGCTCCCACTGTGGACTCAGGGCGGTGCTGGATGACACAGCACAAACACGGCTCTGCCAGTGACGGGCTGGCGCGCTGGTTAGGGATCCCGGCTCCGCGCTCGCGAGGTATTTTAAGAAGCTGGGAGGAGGTGCTAGGGCAGGAACGCAGGAGGGCAGTGGCGTCCACGTCCGCAGGGAAGGAACGGGGGACAGGCCGGTAGCATGGCCCCCGGTGCATACGGTGCAGCAGGGAGGAGCCGCACGTCCCGCTGGAACGTCCGCGCTGCGGCTCCACGGTGGAGGCGTGGGTGTCAGCGGGAAGAGGCCTTCCCGGGCACCCCGGTCGAGCCCCTTATCTCCCAGGAATGGAAGTGGTGCACTGAAGGTGACCCAGCCCCTGAGTCTCGAGACCCCCTGACAAAGTGCAGCCAGTATTATAGGGCTTGCCAGGGGAACGAGGAGACCAGCTCGTCCCTGGGGAGAGCCGTGGGGCTGGGGGCGTGTCCCATTCCCAGCCCTTCGCGAAGGGCGGGGCCCAAGGTGCGGGGGGCAGGTGCTCAGGCAGGTCCCTTGGCCTCCCTAGTTGCATGTTGCTAGTGGATTAAATGAGACGAAGTACATAAAGCGCATAGAACAGGCAGTGCCTGATGCTTATTTAGTAAGTACAAACAGGGCGCCTGGGTGGCTCAGTGGGTTCAAGCCTCTGCCTTCGGCTCAGGTCATGATCTCGGGTCCTGGGATGGAGGCCCGTAGCAGACTCTCTGCTCAGCGGGGAGCCTGCTTCCCCCTCTCTCTCTGCCTGCCTCTCTGCCTCCTTGTGATCTGATCTCTCTCTGTGTCAAATAAATAAATAAAATCTTTAAACAAAAGTAAGTACAAAAAAAGGGAGCTATTTTTTTTAAGATTTTTTTTTTTTTTGAGTAATCTCTGCACCCAACGTGGGGCTCGAAGTCACAACCCTGAGATCAAAAGACACCTGCTCTATTGAGCCAGCCAGGTGCCCCACAAATGGGAGCTAATTTTGAGGCTGCTGTTGCTGTAGTGGATGTTTGCGGATTATCTCATGCTGATTATATTACAACCCACTGAGAACTCTTTCGCTAATTTATGAGATTTATGACTAGAGCAGTGCTTTCAAACATCGAGGTATGTTAGAATTACCTAAGGGGAACTGGTTCAAAATTAGATTTCAGGGCCTAGCCCCTCCCAGTTCTAATTCAGTGGGACACACACACATACATGCATATATATAGTTATCTATCATATATAATACCTATCATGTTATCTATCATATATAATATGTATATTATATATATTGTTATGTATTTACTTCTTTATTTTTTACAAATGTCTTTGGTGATTCAGTGCTGATGGTTCAAGGGCCACAGGGAGAGAGGCTGCCGGGAGCCGGGAGCTGTGCTGAGCACTGTCCATTGGCGTTCTCCTACTTTATTTGATTTTCTTAAAAAAAAATTAAAATAAGTTACACATGGTTTTAGAAAAATAATTGAAAGAGCACAGAATCTTCTTAAGTGGAAAGAAACTCCCCAGACCCTGCTTCTTCCACGCTTATCTCTACGTTCCCACCCCGAGATAATCCTTGTTAACTGCGGTGGGTTTTGTTTGTTTCCAGAAATCATCTATGCCTGTACAAGCATATCCACTAATGTATGTCTTTCCCCCCCTGCTCACTTTGTGAAAAACATGAATAGGATCGTAGGATAGAGCAGGGATTGGCAAATGTTCTCAGTAACATGTTGAACAGTAAATATTTTCGGCTTTGCAGGCCATATGGTCTCTGTCCCAGCTACTAAACTCGCCACTGGAGCTTGAAAGCAGCCACAACAATTCGCAACCGAATGGGTGTGGCTGAGTTCCAAGGCAGCTTTAGTTAGCAGACGGGTGGCAGGCGGGATTTGGCCCGGGGGCCATGGTTAGCTGCTACCAAGTACAACGTTCTCTTATCACTTGTATATTTTGAATATCTTTCCCGTATCAGCCCATGCAGTGACTTCATTCTTTTTTTTTTTAAGATTTATTTGACACAGAGAGAGAGAGAAAGAGAGAGAGATAGAGAGAGAGAGATCATAAGTAGGCTGAGAGACAGGCAGAGAGAGAGGAGGAAGCAGGCTCCTTGCCGAGCAGAGAGCCCGATGTGGGGCTCGATCCCAGGACCCCGAGATCATGACCTGAGCAGAGGCTTTAACCCACTGAGCCACCCAGGTGCCTGCAGTGACTTCGTTCTTTAACCGCTATGTGGTACTGAGGACATATTTAGCCACTTCTCAGCTGGACAATTAGGTATTTTTCCGGGTTTTGCTGTACAAAACAAAGCTGCCATACACTGTGCGCTTGGTTGACTATTCTTTGTCAACTGGAATGAATTCTCAGAGTAGAACTGCTGACTCAAAGGGTAGTAAGTGTGAGTTTGAAATTTTGATAGAGACTGCCAAATTCATCTCAGGCTTCTTTTTAAATTCAGATTGCCACAGGACCTTGTGATTTTTCATTGCTTCATCTTCCTTCTGGTGAATATTTTGTTAACTTAAAGGTTTTGTAATAACTAAGGGAAAGATTCCAAAGACCGACAGAGGGAACAATGAACTATGTGGTAACGGACTCAAGTTTATAATTCTTTAATAAATACTTACCCACCATTAAGTGATTTGCACAGCATTCTTGTTAATGTAAAAGCAAATTCCCCTCTGCCCAGACTGTCAGAAAGCAGTGGGGGCAGCTCTTTCTAAATGTAAAGAACATTCTGTGCAAAAGCACAGGTTAAGCCCTTGCAGAGCAAACGTGCGGCTCAGGTAGGACCAACTGCCTTGGCAGCGGCAGCCCTCGCAGGCCTGGGCTCAGCAATGGCGAAAATGAATTGGATTTCCCGTGGAAGTTCCCAATCAGATCCTTTACGCAGCTGGGCCACGGTTTCAGATTCTCTTACCTGGAAAAATGCACTGATCACACTCACTGTTGTTGCGATTACAGTTCTGAACGACCAGCCTTCGACCCTGGCACTGGGGAAGTCCTTCACCTCCATTCCTTCCGCCCCGTGAGGATGGCTTCATGACCACCCTATGGACGGAAAAACTGAAGCTCAAGTAGGTTAAGTAATTTAACCATGGTGATATAGTCTGATTTGACTTTCAAAGTTCACGGGAAAAAAATATAATCATTTACTGCATTGAAAACTGGCAAAAGCCTTGATGACTGATTTCTAACTAGTGGGCCAAGTCTTAGGAAGTCCTGCACGTTGTATAATCCTTCATTACAAAACCTATTTCTCATCCTGACAAGTCACTGCAGAAATTCACATACAACTGGGATTGAGGCAACATTTAAAAATAGACTTACAGAGGGAGTAAGAGAAATATTGCTAAAATCTGAAAGCTGGCATTTCTGATTCTGGACCAGACGAGATGGCATAGACCCATTTTCCCTGCTCCTCATGGCGAAGTACCGCTACGAACCCTGGAAATGGCAGAACAGACAAAGCACAGGAACACTGTGAAAGGTGGTAAGGCGGCAAGCTGGTTTGAGACCGGGACCAGAGAGCAGCAGTGGCAGGGGCACGTGTGTCCTCCTACCCACAGGAGAGTCCTTCCCAACCCTTGACCTAGCAACAGAAGGCAGCCCAGAGGCTCATTCCTCCCCGAGAATGGGAGTCTGTCTGGTGGCATGACACCAGCTGGCAAGGGGCATCACTGGGGGTCCAGCCAGGAATAGGCCACCAGCGAGATACTCTCCTTCCCCACAGACTCCCCCTGCCCCCCAAGTTTCCCTGGTGGGTGGGTGAGCTGAGCCCGAGGGAGAAACCCAGCTATACCTGGTGGACGGCTCTAGAAGCTTCTTTATTCCTGAAGCCTAAAGTAAGACTCGCCTCTCTGACCCAGGGACACTAGCCCAGGAGGGTGGGTTGGGAGGACCAGTTGAGGGACACACACGCTCTTCCTCCACCAAGAGACCCCCACCAGCGCCTTGAGGCAGCACCTGCAGGAACAACAGAAGCCCCAGTGGCACCGGGGCAAACCAAGCACACCAGAGTAACAGTGCGAAGCGCTGAAAATTAAACCGCCATTGAAACCATGGTGCACAAAGTAGGCCAAGCCTCACGCACTAGCCCTCAGTGGGGGATGCCTGCTAGAATCCAAGATTTACACACGACCATAATAGACAAAACATCTAGGACACAACTAACCCATCGTACTGTGAACGAAGAAAATCACAACTGGAGTGAAAAAAAGACAATCGAGTGATGCATCTCGGCAAGGGTTTTAAAGCACTGGGATCTTAAAACTGCAATTAGACTGTCAACTAGAAATTCCCTGAAATAAGTTAAAAAATAGAAAACCTCGGCAAAGAAATAGAAATTGTGAAAAAGAACCGAATGGGAACTACAGAACTAAAAATACAGCAAGAGTTCCATAATAACAGAACACCTGCTGGGTAGGTCCACTGTGAGCGTGGAGGTAACAGAAGACAGGCTCCGTGAACTCGAGGACGGGGCAATACAACTCAGCCTGTCTGAAACAGAGAGAAAATAGACTGGAAAAACAAAACCGAGCCTATGGAACCGTGGATGGTAGCAAAGGATCCAATCCTCGTATCATCAGGCTCCCAGAGAAAGAGGACAGTGGGGTTGGGGCTGAAAGAGTATTTGAAGAAATTCAACCGAAAAATTCCCACATCTGGTGAAAGACACAAACTTACAGATCCAAGCTGAGCAAACCCCAAACCCCAAGCTGAGAAAAGAGGATCAGATGTGAACATAGCAGTTATTATCTTACATGTGAACTGGTGCAAGCACTCTGGAAAACAATTTGGCAGCTTCTTAGGAGGCTAAGCATCCATCGTTTGACCCAGCAGTCACAGTGACATGTGACGCTGACTCACAAATGTGTCTGGGATGCTCCCAGCGGCTTTATGTGTGATAGCCAAAACTAGAGGGAGCCTACATGCATACCGAGGAATACTACTCAGCAGTAAAAAGGGATGAATAAAAAGCATGAACTATCGATACATGCAACAACCTAGAAGAATCTCCAGGGAATTATGCTGAGTGAAAAAAAGCCAATCCCACAAGGCTACCCACTGTGTGGTACCATTTATATAATATTATTGAAATGAAAAAACTGTAGAAATAGAAGACAGATTAGTGGTTGCCAGGGATTAAGGATGGGGGTGCGGAGAACCTGAAAGAGGAAGGTGTGGTTGGAAAAGGACAACACAAGGGCATGTTACTAGCACTGTTCAGTGTTTTGGGGCACCTGGGTGACTCGGTTAAGCATCTACCTTCAGCTCAGGTCATGATCCTGGAGTCCTGGGATGGAGCCCTGCGTCAGGCTCCCTGCTCAGTGGGGAGCCTGCTTCTTCCTCTCCCTCTGCCCATCCCCCGACTTGTGCTCTCTTGCGCTCTCAAATCTTTTTTAAGATTTTATTTATTTGGGAGAGAGAGAACAAGAGCATGAGCTGGGGGAGGGAGAGGCAGACATCTCGCTGAGCAGGGAGCCCCACATAGGACTCCATCCCAGGACCCTGGGATCATGACCTGAGCCGAAGGCAGTCACTTAACTGACTGAGCCACCCACGCACCCCAATAAATAAAATCTTAAAAAAAAAAAAAGAACTATTGAGTGCCTTGTGGAATGCAGGAACTTACATGGGATGTTCGGTTGTACAGAACAACACGCCACACAAAGGAGCACAGGTAAAACTGTAAAATCTGAAATAAGATCAGTGGACCGTATCAAAGCCAGTGTCCTGGTGGTCAGTCATATCATACTACTGTTTTGCAAAATCGTACCTTTGGAGGAAACGGGAAGGTACAGAGAAACTCTCTCCATATTCTTTCTTACAACTGCATGTGAATCCACAATGATCTCAAGTAAAAAAACTCTGCTGAATACAGGCCATCACATGAGTAACATCTTATTTACAAATGAGGGAACTGGAGTTGGGCGGTGGGTAACTGACCTACGATTACAGAGTTAAAAGTGGATGGGCTGGGTTTGAAAATTCAGGTCTGGACAGCTCCAAAACCCACAACCTTAACCACAAAGTTATTTGGACTAATAACTCAGAATATAATGTAAGTGACTTAAGAATTCAATTCATTGGTTAGAGAAGTAAAGAAATTAACTTTATCATTTCTAAAGGTGAGCAAGCTTTTGCTTTCTGCTAACGTGATAGAAGTTTAAAAGCTCTTGCTTTGCAATGGGATGCTAGGAATTAGTAAGAATATAGCATCAGGACTACTGTAAACATAAGGGATTTCATTCTCAGGTTCCTAAAAATAAAGTCAGTTTTAGTCTAATTATGAAACTGAATTATAAGATCACTGATAGAAAACAAACACCAAACAGCACCCATGCCCACTTGGTAACGTCAGGCTTCAGAGTAAAGTAAAAATATTATAAACGAAGTTTCGGCAAAATAATTTTATTTTCTAACACATGGCNTAAGATCAGTGGACCGTATCAAAGCCAGTGTCCTGGTGGTCAGTCATACCATACTACCGTTTTGCAAAATCGTACCTTTGGAGGAAACGGGAAGGTACAGAGAAACTCTCTCCGTATTATTTCTTACAATTGCATGTGAATCCACAATGATCTCAAGTAAAAAAAACTCTGCTGAATATAGGCCATCACATGAGTAACATCTTATTTACAAATGAGGGAACTGGAGTTGGGCGGTGGGTAACTGACCTATGATTGCAGAGTTAAAAGTGGATGGGCTGGGTTTGAAAATTCAGGTCTGGACAGCTCCAAAACCCACAACCTTAACCACAAAGCTATTTGGACTAATAACTCAGAATATAATGTAAGTGACTTAAGAATTCAATTCATTGGTTAGAGAAGTAAAGAAATTAACTTTATCATTTCTAAAGGTGAGCAAGCTTTTGCTTTCTGCTAACGTGATAGAAGTTTAAAAGCTCTTGCTTTGCAATGGGATGCTAGGAATTAGTAAGAATATAGCATCAGGACTACTGTAAACATAAGGGATTTCATTCTCAGGTTCCTAAAAATAAAGTCAGTTTTAGTCTAATTATGAAACTGAATTATAAGATCACTGATAGAAAACAAACACCAAACAGCACCCATGCCCACTTGGTAACGTCAGGCTTCAGAGTAAAGTAAAAATATTATAAACGAAGTTTCGGCAAAATAATTTTATTTTCTAACACATGGCAAACATATACATCCAACATGCATTCATCTTGCACATTTATTCACAAATGACTTCCAAATTACAACAACTGCTTTGATATTGAAACATGGACTAACAGGCATCTTAGTTGAGATATGAAAAATGGTTTTAGATGCATAACATTCTGAATATATTGCTTGCAGCAGAATTTGCTTTAGTTAGATTAGTTCTATGAATTGAAAGCTTTGAAAAGCTACTACTTTTGCATCTAATACTCCAGATGACTAGAATGCGGCAACATCAGCTTGTATTCCACAGAATATTCATTAGTTTTTCTGGTGATGGAACCACTTATCCACTGCATTCAGAGAAAAAGAAAACCAAGTTAGAATCTCTATTAAGAATCAAAATTTAAAATAATAAAAAAGAATCAAAATACACCCAAAATATAACAAAGAATACCATACTTGCTTTAATGTATCCTACCAGATTACCTTAAAACAAACTTACACCTGAAGTTGCACTACAACAAAAACAGGTGATTTATCACAGTGTTTTCTTCTGGGCTTTCTTACTCTTGATACTAATTAATAAACGTGATTCTCACCAGAAGAACCTTACAGAGAATTCTAAATGTAAAGGGGGAGAAAGCTGTCTTCTGGGTGAAGCAGCTGGTGGCCAGAGCGGGATCCAGAGCCCCACCTGCTCCAACATCCACAAGTCATCCACCCGGAACCCAGAGGAGAACAGCGGGTCATGGTTTGGAAACTGCTGTGAGGACGCCCGGGTGGCTCAGTGTTAAAGCCTCTGCTTCTGGCTCAGGTCATGATCTCAAGGTCCTGGGATCGAGTCCCGCATCGGGCTCCCTGCTCAGCGGGGAGCCTGCTTCCTCCCCTNGCCTGCCTCTCTGCCTACTTGTGATCTCCCTCTCTGTGTCAAATAAATAAATAAAATCTTTAAAAAACAAAAAAAGAAAACTGCTGTGATAGGGGTTTGCGTGAACGGAGCCATGACAGCCGTCTTTCTTCCCACGTTCATTATGGAACTCTAAAAATGTTTCTTCTTCCCTTCCTTCTCTTTCTCTGAGGATGTGGTATGTAAGATATATCTGCAGATAGAGTGATATTTCCCCCCACACACATACATACAATGTTTAGTGTAATTTTACTAGGATATAGATCTTACCATCTGTTGGTACTGTGCAGGCAGATTCACATGGTGGTGGTAACTAAAANGCAAAAACAGGTGATTTATCAGTGTTTTCTTCTGGGCTTTCTTACTCTTGATACTAATTAATAAATGTGATTCTCACCAGAAGAACCTTACAGAGAATTCTAAATGTAAAGGGGGAGAAAGCTGTCTTCTGGGTGAAGCAGCTGGTGGCCAGAGGGGGATCCAGAGCCCCACCTGCTCCAACATCCACAAGTCATCCACCCAGAACCCAGAGGAGAACAGCGGGTCATGGTTTGGAAACTGCTGTGAGGATGCCTGGGTGGCTCAGTGTTAAAGCCTCTGCCTCTGGCTCAGGTCATGATCTCAGGGTCCTGGGATCGAGTCCCGCATCGGGCTCCCTGCTCAGCGGGGAGCCTGCTTCCTCCCCTCTCTCTGCCTGCCTCTCTGCCTACTTGTGATCTCCCTCTCTGTGTCAAATAAATAAATAAAATCTTTAAAAAACAAAAAAAGAAAACTGCTGTGATAGGGGTTTGCGTGAACGGTGCCATGACAGCCGTCTTTCTTCCCACGTTCATTATGGAACTCTAAAAATGTTTCTTCTTCCCTTCCTTCTCTTTCTCTGTGGATGTGGTGTGTAAGATATATCTGCAGATAGAGTGATATTTCCCCCCCAGACACACATACACACAATGTTTAGTGTAATTTTACTAGAATATAGATCTTACCATCTGTTGGTACTGTGCAGGCAGATTCACATGGTGGTGGTAACTAAAATAAAATATTAAAATGTATTGGTCTAATTCCAGAAAAAAAAATAAGCTAAAAAAGTATTCCAACACAAAAATTAAAAAGAATCTGAACAGAAGATAACTTTCCCAATTATTAAGTTCTAAAAATCATTTATAATATATAGGAACAAGGCAAGGTTCAGTCTACTACCAAAAAACAAATTCAGGCCCCTTAGCTTTGACTGAAAGAAATGGTGCTTGAAATAACTGACTGATGCATATATAATGAATTTATATATATACACGTACACATAAAAAGTCGGCAGAGTGTTCTCATTGAAAAGTTATGATTGTTAACCATGGTTTTTCCCTTCCAATTTTTCTTATTCACTTCAACTTTGTCAGGATTCATATATAAAGATAAACCTAAATGTATGGGCTTCATTATTAAATTATTTTTTCCTTGTACTACACCCCACTAAAAAGTCACACTAGTTTCTTTTCCTTATTTAATACAGTAAATGAGAATAATTTAAGATTACCTAGTTCAGTCTTTGGTTAATCCAAATCAAATAATTAAAAATAATACAAAGCCAAAATTCTTTCTTTCACGAATAGTTTACTGCCTCACAAGAAAGTCTTTTCTAGGCTTATGAACCACTCATGCATGATGCCTAAAACTTGACTACTTTCTTAGTCCTTGCGGTAACCAAGTCAAATAAATTCCCATTAATTCTTTTGGGAAAAGGGCTTAGGATAGGTACACAGGATTTGGGTCAGTCAGTACCTTCTGGAATCATTTTGATTGTTACAAGTGTACTATCTGCCCCCTTAAAGTTGACTAGGACCCTTCTCAGCTTCTCCCTTCCGTCAGATGTCCACTAGTGTGCGCTCACGGTTTGTAATTTCGAGACCTCACACAATAATAGCACCCAGGAGGCACTCCAGGATTTGTTGAAAGAAGTACTTTCCCTCCCATTAGCATATCTGTTTAGCCACCAGGTATGTTCTTTTTCAAGGAAAACTTTTACATACAGCATCCACGATAGCTTTGGCAGCATCGGGGTCACACTTGAACGGGCTCTCGGGTACTGTAGTATTCATGCTATTAAATAAAACAGAAGTAGTCATGAGTCACAGTAACAAAACTTGTCTCTTAAGAGTTAAAAAGCAACAGATAGAGATGTAGGCCCAATGAGATTCAAGTTTGGTGTACTTGAATCTCAGGTTTACTCCAGTTGTAGGATACAAAACCGCTATATACAAAAGCCTGTCACATTTTCCATACACTAATAGTAAACTATCAGAAAGAGAAATTAAAGAAAACAGTAACATTTACAGTTACATGAAAAAGAATAAAATACCTAGGAATAAATTTTCTTTTAAAGTAATCTCCATGTCCAACGTGGGGCTCAAAATCATGATCCTGAGATCAAGAGCTGCATGCTCTACTGACTGAGCCAGGCAGGAACCCCAATTTAACCAAGGAGGTGGGAAAGATGTGTACACTGAAAACTATAAGACACTAATAAAAAGAGATTGAGGGGGCGCCTGGGTGGCTCAGTGGGTTAAAGCCGCTGCCTTCGGCTCAGGTCATGATCCCAGGGTCCTGGGATCGAGGCCCACATCGGGCTCTCTGCTCAGCAGGGAGCCTGCTTCCTCCTCTCTCCTCTCTCTCTGCCTGCCTTTCTGCCTACTTGTAATCTCTCTCTCTGTGTCAAATAAAATAAATAAAATCTTTAAAAAAAAAAAAAAAAAAAAAGAGATTGAGGAAGACACAAATCAATGGAAAAACAGTCCATGGTCATGGACTGGAAGAATTAATATGGTCAAAATATTCATATGACCCAAACCAATCCACAGATAAAACACAATCCCTATCAAAATTCAGTGGCATTTTTTCACAGAAACAGGACAAACCTAAAATTTGTGTGGAGCCCAAAAGACCCTGAATAGCCAAAACAATTTTGAGAAATAAGAGCAAAGCTGGAGGTATCACACTTCCTGATTTCACGCCACAGTAATCAGAACAGTATGGTATTGGCATAAAAACAGATACATAGCCTGATGATTCACAGACCTGTACCCCTGGGGCAAATAATAATTTAAAAAAAAAGATACACAGATCAAAGGAACAGAATAGAGAGCCTAGAAATAAAACCCCTTCAAGGGTGCCTGGGTGCCTCAGTCATTAAACGTCTGCCTTCAGCTCAGGTCATGATCCCAGGGTCCTGGGATTGAGCCCTGCACGGGGCTCCCTGCTCTGCGGGAAACCTGCTTCTCCCTCTCCCACTGCCCCTACTGGTGTTCCCTCTCTCACAGTCTCTCTGTCAAATAAATAAATAAAGTCTTAAATAAATAAATGAATGAATTAATGAATAAATATATAACCCCTTCATATAAGGTCAATTAATTTACAATAAAGGATCCAAGAATATACAATGAGAAAAGGACAGTCTCTTCAATAAAAGGTGTTGGAAAAAGTGGACAGCCACATGCAAAAGAATGAAACTGGACCACTATCTTACATTGTACACAAATATTAAATCAAAATAGGTGAGACTCGCACATAAGACCTGAAACCGTAAAACTCCTAGAAGAAAACATAGGCAGTAAGCTCCTTGACATCAGACTTGGAGATAAAGTTTTGAATTTATCCAAAAGGCAAAGGCAAAAACAAAAATAAGTGGGACCATATCAAACTAAAAAACTTCTGCACAGTAAAGGGAACCATCAACAAAATGAAAAGGCAACCTACTAAATGGGAGAAAATATCTGCAAAGCATATATCTGATAAGGGGTTAAGATCTAAAATATAAAGAACTCATACAACAATAGGAAACAAACAATCTGATTTAAAAAATGGGTAAAAGGATCGGATAAGAAATTTTCTAAAGAAGACATACAGATGGCTAACAGGTACATGAAAAGGGCTCAACACCACTGATCATCAGGGAAATACAAATCAAAACCATGTGAGATGTTACCTCACACCTGTTAGAATGGCTATCATCAACAAGATAAGAAATAACAAATGTTAGTAGGATGTAAAAAAAAATGAAGCCCTTGGGCACTGTTGGTGGAAATACACACTGGAACAGCCACTACAGAAAACAGTAGGAAGGGTCCTCAAAAAATTAAAAAAAGAACTACCCTGTGATCCAGCGATTTCATTTCAAGTATTTACCTAAAGAAAACGAAAACATGAAATGGAAAACACATATGCACCCTCATGTTCACTGCACCCTGATTTACAACAAGACATATGAACGAATGGATAAAGAAAATGTAGTATATATACACAATGGAATATCCCTCAGCCATAAAAGAGAATGAAATCTTGCCATCTGTTAACAACATAGATGGTACTTGAGGGCATTATGCTAAATGAAATAAGTCACACAGAAAAAGATAAATATCGTTATGATCTCACTTATATGTGGAATCTAAAAAAAAAACAAAAACAAAATCAAGTTCATGGATATACAAAACACATTGGTGGTTACCTGAGGTGAGGTGAAGGGCAGACGAAATGGGTGAAGGGGGTCAAAGTTACCAATTTTCAGTTACGACTAAGTCATGGGTGTGTAACGTACAACCATGGTGACTACAGTTAATAATACCATATTGCATATTTCAAAGTAGCTAGGAAAGTGAATCTTGAAAGTTTTCATATCAGGAAAAAAAATGTTGTAATGTGTGGTGATGGATGTTAACTGGACTTAACGGTGATCATTTTGCAATATATACAAATATTGAATCATTACATTGTATACCTGAAACTAATAATGTTATGTCAATTGTACCCCAATGAAAAGTAATTTTTTGAAAGCTGAAGATGGTAGACCAGATGAACTTCAAGTTTGATTCAGTTGAAAGCTTTCTCGCCCATATAAAATCTTCTCTTTATTTTGCCAAGGTATAGCCTTGTTGCCAGTTTTATTCAAATACCTAAACAAGTACAAATTTAGAAATCTAAGACTGAATGCCCTGTAATTCTCACTGAAATAACTAAATGCACATTAAAATGAGAAACATATCTTTCCAAATTAGACAAAAGCAAAAAATCCTATCAGTTCCTGTCAGTGCTGGCGAAGCATCTGAGATAATGTCCTAGCAGGAGCAACATTGGCTTCTTGGAGAAACATTTCTGGAAAATACTGATAAACTGTAAATCCAAATCTTTTAAATCTTTTAAAAAGTCCATCTGCTTTGATAGAGTAGTTTTACCTCTGAGAATTCAAACAGATTTAAACAATGATCTATAAATGTTCAACATATATCATCTCACCATCGATAAGAATGAAAAGCTGGAAGTAACCAAAATGTCCAGCAAGGGGATGATTAAAAATGGTATGTGTCTAGGAGGTGGGATATTACACAGAGATGGAATGTTACATAATATTATAAAAATACTTTAGTGATATGGGGAAATACTTATAGTGTTAACTGTTTAAAAAAATTATAGAACATGGGGCGCACGCCTGCATGGCTCAGTCAGTCAAGTGTCTGCCTTCAGAAGCTCAGGTCGTGATCTCAGGGTCCTGGGATCCAGCCCCACATCGGGCTCCCTGCTCAACGAGGAGCCTGCTTTACCCCCTCCCTCTGCCTGCCATTCCACCTGCTTGTGCTCTCTAATAAATAAATAAAAATATTTTTAAAAAATAAATTTAAAAAATTAAAAATAAAAAAACAAATTATATATGCAATATAATCTTAATTATTTTTTAAGTATTACACATACACACAAGGACTGTTAAAAAGCAACACCCTAAATGTTAATAGGAATATCTATGGAAAAACTGGTAAGGGTTTTTTTTTTAAATATAGGTTTTCTTTTTGTTTATCCATAGTTCAAAATTTCCTACATATTAATTATTATAGTACTAGTATAACATGGGTATGATCAGAAATAGTCTATTAAAATGAAAAAGGAAAGATCTGCAGTTATCTGCAGATATCTATCTTAACATGCATTAAAGTCATTTCTATAGAAATAAGACACCACAAAAATTGAGAACGTAAAAGCAATATATTAGGATTGTACATTTTCACACAAATACATAACTGCTCACTTTTTTTCTGTTTGTGGAAAGACAGTGTTTTCACTTTACAGGACATTATCCTGACTCACAGAACAGAAAATCCCTGAGAATTATTTTTATATGTTAGGATTTTCTCATACTCAGAAAAAAATCTTACTGCCCAGATAACTTTGACATTTTAAAAAGATGAATATAGTACACATATACATAGTTAGAAAATTCAGAAAGTCATAAAATGAAGGCCTTCCTCTCCTCTCCAGATGGTTGTCTTCAAAGGCAATTATAATTTATAGTTCTTTTTCCCCCCCACGGAAAAAAATTTAGATATAAATACATAGATGCTGGTTTATGTGTGGGTATGTGTGTGTGTGGTGGAGGTGTTTATCTTGCATAAATAGGATCATATTAAATGTACTACTAGGAATTTTGCTTTCCTCCCATAGTATATTTTAAATATCATTCCATATCAATATGTATAGATATCCTTTTAATGTGCCATTATAGATGTACTTAACCATTACATTTTTTTTTCTAACATTTTGCTATTATAAATGACACTATAATGAACATCCTCACACATGGATCTCGGTGAACCATGGATATATTCCTAGCAGTGGTGGTGTGAAGAAATATATGCAATTTTAATTTCTGGACTGGATCCTGTCAAATGGTCCTTCACATAGGTGTACCCATTTATATGCTCAACAGCTACATAAGTTATGTTTTCGGCATCCCTAGCTATCATCTGATTTTCTTTTAATTTTTGCAAATGTAATGGGTGATATCATTACCTTGCTGAATTGCATTTTAAATTATGAGACTGTACACCTTCTTCTATGGACACTTCCTTCTCCTACCTTTTTTCTCCATCTATTGAATTGTTAGTCTTTTTTGACTTGAACAAGCTGTTTCTATATTAAAGAATTTAGTCCTTCGTTATATTTTGTTTAAAAAAAAAACTGGGAAAAATTGTCTCCTGATACATATCAAAAGTAAACCTTTCTTGTATGGATTTTGAGTTTGTGCTCTGTTTAAAAAGGCTTTCCCTGCCATACGCTAGTAAAGAAATTCACTTAGGGCGCCTGGGTGGCTCAGTCAGTGAAGCGGTCGCTTTCGGCTCAGGTCAGAATCCCAGGGTTCTGGGACAGCGCCCCATGTCCGTCTTCCCTGCTCAGTGGGGAGACTGCTTCTCCCTCCACCCCTTCTCCTGCTCATGCTCTCTCTCAAATAAATAAAATCTTTAAAAAAATTTCACTCATACTTTTTCTAGAATTTTTTCACATCCGAATGTATGTGTCTGGCATTAAATACTGATGGAAGACAAGAGCTGTAACTCAAATACCGACAGACCATACCCACTGAACCTAACGGTGTAGAGACTAAATGTAAGAAAATGTGCCAAGCTGCCTCTGCGGGGTGCTCCTGGAGCACCTGCCTGACCAAAGCACCTCTTACAAACAAAACTAAACAGCCAGAACGTGGTGCCACTGTGTCTATCTGGTCTAAGGAGTATCTGGACCAAGGTAGGGATCTAGCCTGTTTTCTTCCTAACCATTCGTTGGTCTGTAACCAACCATCATAACCACTAAGACATCTTTGGGTCTACCGAACTCTAAAAGGACTGAGTGATGTGACTTCTTTAATATCAAACTTTCGGGAAAACAGCATTGCTAAACATTACAAAAATAATTAACTCTCCACCCTGCCACCACTACCCTCATTTTTTTTCCCCAGAATTTTCCTGGCTATTTTCACATGCAATTTTTTTTCTAATGAAACTGAATGTTAGAGCGCCTGGGTGGCTCAGTGGGTTAAAGCCTCTGCCTTCGGGTCAGGTCATGATCTCAGGGTCCTGGGATCGAGGCCCGCATCGGGCTCTCTGCTCAGCGGGGAGCCTGCTTCCTCCTCTCTCTCTGCCTGCCTCTCTGCCTACTTGTGATCTGATCTCTCTCTCTGTGTCAAATAAATAAATAAAATCTTTAAAAAAAAAAAAGAAAAGAAACTGAATGTTATTTATGAACAGTGTACTTTTCTTTTTAACATATTTTATATTCCTCAATTGTCTTAAAGCTTTCTTCTTCTGGGTCCTGCGAATGTCTTGTTTATACCTTGGTGTTGTGTTTTTTGTGGTTTNTGAATGTTATTTATGAACAGTGTACTTTTCTTTTTAACATATTTTATATTCCTCAATTGTCTTAAAGCTTTCTTCTTCTGGGTCCTGCGAATGTCTTGTTTATACCTTGGTGTTGTGTTTTTTGTGGTTTTTTTAATACTGTATTCTACGTGGGGTCTTTTCCTCCATTATGGTTTCTGTTACCACTTGTATAGAAAGCTATTAATATATATACGTATTCACTTTGTAATTGGTCACCTTGCTGAATTCTTTATTCTTCCTAGGGTTTTCTGGGTACAAAATCATATCATCTATGACAATTTGCTCTTCCTTTTCCAACATTCCTGCATCAAAATACATCCTTCCCCTTATACACTTCATTGACTACTATTTCAAGAACAACATTAGCTAACCAGAGATAGTGGGCATTCTCTTGTAAATCTTTAAATATTCAAGAGGAAATATATGATCCTGAACATGGTCTGGGGCCAAACAGACTTGGATGTGAGTCCTAACTCTGCAACACTTATCGTGGGGTGACTTTGGTTAATTTCCCTGCATCTCTCTCTCGCTTTTTTTAAAGATTTATTTATTTGTTTGTTTATTTATTTATTTTAGAAAGAGAGAGTGTACACACAAGCAGGGGAAGGGGCAGGAGGAAAGGAAGAAAATCTCAAGCAGACTCTGACTTCCTGCTGAGTACAGAGCCTGATGCAGGGCTCAGTCTCATAACCCCAAGATCATGACTTGAGCAGAAATCCAGAGTGGGCCTTTAACCTACTGAGCCACCCAGGCAACCCCCCTGCATCTCTGTTACATGCTTAGCAACTATTTAACTGTTCAATAAATATTAGCTTCTGTTATTAGCAGTAATAAATTTTGTGTGCATGGTAGATACTGGTTTAGCTGCAAAGCATCTTCTATTTTTATATCAGAGAAAAACTCTTGCACTCAAAATCATCTTACTCGCTACATTCTGAGCACCCTGATGTTAGGAAGCCTTTCCGGTTACCCTCAAAAAGCTCTGATCTCACCGTCCACTTTATAGTTTTAGTTTGTCCTTGTTCAGAGAGTACGTTATGAGTACTTTTCAGTTGCCTCTGTATCTACCCTTTAGCACTGACTGACAAAACCAGTTCTCTCTTTTCTACAGGAATGCAATGATACAGTGTGCTTTTGTCATTAAAATCTTTGGATCAACTCGTCTGCTTTTTGTGTTAAACATGCAAAGAGTTACTGCTTACCAACTGATTCCCTTTCCATCGGTTTTCTTCGTCACTAACGCTCTCCAATGGTCATGCGTGCTTTTAATAATATCAATTGCAAAATCCTATAATTGGAAGAGATAGGCATTACAATGACATATAAGTGTTCTTTCCTTATTATCAACATATTTCCAAAGACTGCTAACTTTATCTTTTCTGAATTCACTTCCTTGTGTCACAAACAGGAGAACATTTAAATGGATAAATCAATGTCAAGGCTGTCTTACTTATGTCTTAAACATTTGTTTTATGATTATATAGTCTTTAAATGGTAACAATATAGTTAAATTAAAATATACATATATATTTATATATATTTAAAACAGTCTCAATACAAACAGGCTTAAAGCTGCACTTCTAAATGATGCATTACCTTATCTTTAAATTCTGCATTGAAAGCAAACTGGTTCTCTGGTTTTCCATCAGGAACCTTGTACCTTCTGAACCAGTCTACAGTAGCTTCCAGGTAGCCAGGTTTCAGTCGCTTGACATCATTAATATCTAAGAAGAGAATAAGCAGATTGTAAAATGCATAGGTAATTATTCACACAATAAAAATCTCAAGTACGCACTTTGAGAGAGCTGTGGAATGGATTATAAAAAAAGTAAAAGATAACAGAGCTAACCACCTTGTTGAAAAGAGAGCACATACACATGAAAAGGAAATCATCTATGACTTTAAGTATTAAGGGAACAATCAATACAATAATAATTTCTATTAGAGGAGAGGAGGGAGAAATGACTGCATGCTACATAATGAAAGAACGAGTTTGGCAAGGTTAGGTAACTTCTGTGAGAAAGGCAGGAGAGACTAAAAAAGAAAGCCTAAGTCTATATTAAGAGGTACATGCCCCAATTACCAGACACAAGAAAAGTGGATTACACTGAAATCCACTGAAATCCATAGACTTCTCGCTCTATAGGATAGGCATTCTACATCACAATGCTCTAGTTCTGACCAACAGGAAATTGTCCCGTTTAAAAAAATTTTTCAGGACACCTGGGTGGCTCAGTCAGTTAAGGGTCTGATTTTTTTTTTTTTGAAGATTTTATTTATTTATTTATTTGACAGAGAGAGTGAGAGAGCACAAGCAGGGTGAATGGCAGGCAGAGGGGGAGGGAGAAGCAGTTGGGTGTCTGGCTTTGGCTCAGGCCATGGTCTCAAGGTCATGGGATCCCAGCCCCTCGTAGGGCTCTGCACTCAAGCAAGGGTCTGCCTGAGATTCTCTCTCCTCTGCCCGTACCTCCACTCACGCTGGCTGTCATGTGTGCTCTCTCAAAATAAATAAATATATAAAATCTGTTTAAAAATTTATTTAAAAAAATTAAAATTTTACAATTTAAAAATTTTTTTAAACTTTTCAAGGTTTCCATATAGCCATCAACAATGCCTAGCCTCGGTGTCCTCAAGAACAACTTTAAATGACCAAACTGCTGTTCAATGCAAGCAAACAGAAGAAACAAGGACTAAAAAAATCAACCAAGAAAAGTATTATTGGAAGGAGTACGTTCAACAACAAAAGCACATTTAAATTTTATAAAATAACTTTGCTTAAGTCCAATTTAAAATCTGTGTAGTTAAAGAATATCATGCATCCTGTTATCATAGTACCACCAAAAGTACAGAAAGTTTACAGAGTGAACTGGGAAATGTTTAAACACTGATGAATTTCGAGGAACTTATAATTAACATAAAACATGTCACCTGATGTCAAAATTTGAAAATCCAGAATCTGAAATACAAGTGTGGGCATTTTCCAATACCAACAACCAACTCTCCAGTTCTCCAGGTACCAAGAGCAGCAACTGGGTGTCCAATTCAATCCAACTCTGACAACATCTGCTCGGGGCTACCATCCGTTCCCACAAGTGAAAGGGCTCCGTCCCACAAGACCGACCCCACTTCAGACACCAGTGGCCTCAAGGGCTCACACGACTCCCTCCTCAGGTGTCATTTGCTAGAATGATTCCCAAAACTCAGGAAAACCCTTTGCTTGTGTTTACTGGTTTATTATATGAGGATGCAACTCAGGAACAGCCCAATGGAAGACGTGTATGGGGCAGGTGTGAGGAGAGGGAGGGGGCAGAGATTCATTCCAGACACGCTCGGGGTGGTGTGCCATCCTCTCAGCACGTCCCACGTGTTCACCGACTCAGAAGTGCTCGGAATCACGGGCGCCTGGGTGGCTCAGTGGGTTAAAGCCTCTGCTTTCGGCTCAGGTCATGATCTCAGGGTCCTGGGATCAAGGCCCGCATCAGGCTCCCTGCTCAGGGGGGAGCCTGCTTCCCCTCTCTCTCTCTCTGCCTGCCTCTCTGCCTCCTTGTGATCTCTCTCCCTCTGCGAAATAAATAAATAAAATATTAAAAAAAAAAAAAAAAGAAGTGCTCAAAATCATTCCAGAGTATTAGAGAGCTCAATCTTCTCTCGGTCCCGGAGGCCCGTGGGTGGGACTGAAAATTCCTACTCTCTAATCACTTGGTCTTTGGTGACCAGTCCCAGTCTGAAGTTACCAAGAGCCCCACTTAAGTCACCTCATTAGCATAAACTCAGGTTTGAAGAAAAGGGCTCACTACGAATATCAAAAGACTCAGAAACACTCAGGAAATTCCAGGAAGTTCTTTGCCAGGAACTGGAGACAAAAACCAAATATATATTTGTATTATACCAGAGCCTGGAAAACTGTAGGAGCTGATTAACTCCCTGACTGTGAACTAGACCTTGAAAGGTATGCTGGATCCAGACTGGGGAACCCTGAACACCAGACCCAGAAGAGAAAAGGCAGGAAGAAAAGAACCCAGTCAACTTTTGTTCCTCTCCTTGCATGCGGCCGGTGGTCTGCAGAGCTACAGAGCGGTCTGCCTCCTAATGCCTCCTAATCAAGATCCTACCAAAGACAGCACCCGTTCCACGCAGCTCCCTCTTGGATTTGGCTTTCCTAATCAGCCAGGCAGGACTGGTGGTGTAGCCTGCATGCAACCCCAGGCTCAAGGGGCAATCTGGCTATTGTGGGCCCCACAATGACAAAGAGGATCAATGTGTCCAATCTGGTTGCTGCAGTCCTCTCCCATGGCTCTGCGTGTATCTCTCCCAAAGTTGTGGCTAGTCAAGACTTCTCTCCATCTAGAAACTCCAGTAATGGATGGCAGACAGACACTGTCTGGGTGGACATTGCGGGAAAGCTGCATGCTGCTTGCACCGTGGGGCCAGCCACCCACAAAGAGTTTTCAGGTTTCTAACAGCCTCTACTGCAGGGAAATGATACCCTAGAAATATGCCGCTGACATAATGACAGGTGTCGCTTCCCTAACTGTGGCCAGAGCATGCCACCTTGCGCCTGTGCTCTCATGTAAACAGCACATGGGAAAACAGACACCCTGATCACGAGAATCATTGTCAAGGGGTAAACAAATGGAATGAATGCGTTCTCACTGTACACAATTTTAACAATACAGAACAGTCGGAAACAAAAAGTCAGTCTCTCTTTATTCTTCTCTCTTTCTGACTCTCTCTGACCCTTCTTCTGCTATCACATCTCTCTCTGGCTATAGCTGAGAAAGGTTCTCTGCTTCCAAAGACGCATGGGATTAAATGAGGCCCATTTAATCCAGAACACTCTCCCCATCTCAAGGACCTAACCTTAATCACATCTGAAAGTGCATCTGCCATGTAAAGTAACCTATTCTGGGGATTAGGAGGTAGACAACTTTGTTAGGGGTGCGGCATTATTCTACTCTAAAATCCTACAGGTTTTGACAAATGCGTAGTATCATATATATCCACCATTACAGTGTCACCATTTGTGGTGAGCAGAAGACTGTCCCCAAAGATGTCCCCGTCCTAATTCACAGAACCTGTGAATATGTCATGTTACATGGGGAAAGGGAATGAAGGTTGCAGGTGGAATTAAGGTTGCTAATCAGCTGATCTTGAAACTGGGAGATAATCCTGGGTTATCTGTCTGGGCTTCCTCTTAAAGGTCTTTACGTGGAAGAGGAAGGCAGAAGAGTCAATCAGGGAAGGTCATAAAGACTTGCCTTGCTGCTGCCGGCTTTTAAGAGGCGACATGAATCAAGGAGTGTGGGCAGCCTTCAGAGGCTAGAAAACTAGAAAAAATATGTTTCCTTAGAGCTTCCAGAAGGAACACAATCCTGCTGACACCTTGATTTTAGTCCAGTGAGACCCATTTCAGACAGGCAAGAGAAGACCAGTTCAAGAACAAAAATGGATTCAATCATTAACTAGAAAAAAGACTAATATAAAAATAGTCATGATAACAAGAAGGAGTTATAAGGTATAAACATTTCTTTTTCAAAAAGGACTCAGACAATCAAATTAAAGCACTACCCCATATATTTATGGCCAATTGGTTCTCAATAATAATGCCAACACAATTCAACGGGGGAAAGAACAGTCTTTTCAACAATGGTGCTGGGACAAGTAGATCTACGTATCCAAAAGAATGATGCTGGCCTCCCACTTCATACCATATACAAAAATGAACATAAAACAGATCAAGGGCCTAAGTGTGAGAGCTAAATTTATAAAACTCTTAGAAACGTAAGTGTAACTCTTTGTGACGCTGGACTAGAGGTAATGGTTTCTTAGATATGATACCACAAGTACAAGAAACAGAAGAAAAATTGATAAATTACGCAAAAATGGAAAACTTGAGTACTTTCATTAAGAAAATTAAAGGACGATCTACAAAATGGAAGAAAATACAGGTAACTCATGTATCTATCTCCTCAAGGTCTAGTATCCAGAATATATAAAGAACTAGAATGGCTATAAAAAAAAAAAAAAAGGTAACAGTTGGGCAAGGAAGTAGAGAAATTGGAACACTGTTGGCCGGTGGCAGGACTGTACAATGGTGCAGCTGCTTTGGAAAAGAGTTTGACCATTCCTGAAAGGGTTAATTAAACACGAGAGTCCCCATAGGACTCAGCAGCCCCACTCCTAGGTGTCTGTATCTGAGAGGATTAAAAATAGATTTCATTTGAACATTTCAGGAATGTTCAAAGCAGCAGCATTATTCCTAATAGCCAAAAACAATCCAAATGTCTACCAACAGATGAATGGATAAACAAAATGTGGCATAGATCCATGCAATGGATAGAATTCAGCCATAAGAAGGAAGATGCGCTGATACGGGCTACAGCATGGATGCACCTAGTAAGCCTTATGCGAAGTAAAAGAAACCAGACACAAAAAGCCACATGTGTATGGTGAAATTCCACGCGTATGAAATATCTAGGATAGGAAATCCGTGGAGACAGATAGCTGGTTAGTGGCTGCCGGGGCCTGGGAAGAGCAGGGACTAGGGAGTGACCGCTCAGAGGCAGAGTCTTCCTTTGCAGTGATGAAATGTCCTGAAACTAGACAGTGGTGAGGGTCATGCAACCTTGTGAATGTACTAGATGCCACCAAAAATTGTTAAAACTGAATTTTGTGTTAAGTGAATTATACCACCCAAAAAAAGGGGGGGGGATGAAGTACTGATACATGTTACAATGTAAATGAAACTTGAAAACATGATGCTATGTGAAAGAAGCCAGACAGACACATTGTCATACGATTCCACTTGTGCGAAATGTTCAGAACAGGCAAGTCCATAAAGACACCCAATAGATTGGTGGTTGCCAGGGACAGCAGGAAGTGAGAACAGGGAGTGACTGCTAATGGATATGGGGCTTCCTCTTAGGGTGGGGAACATGTTCTGGAATTACATAGTGGTGATATTTGTACAACAGAGTGAATATATGAGAAATCATAGCATTATATATTTTAAAATAGCAAATTTTATGGTATGCAATCGTATCTCAATAAAAAATATTTTTAAATAAATAGAGCAAGTAAATGCTAGTATGTATAGAAGGAAGAGACAAAACAGTCAACTACCAGTTATTTTCCTTCACTGGAATGAAGGAGGAAGTTTAGTCAATTACTAGGAAGTTCACTATGTGAAGTAACAATGCTTTGTCCAATGTTTTGCTTCTCTGTTCTTTTTTTTTTTTTTTTTTTTTAAGATTTTGTTTATTTATTTGACAGAGAGATAGAGAGCACAAGTAGGCAGAGTGGCAGGCAGAGGGAGAGGGAGAAGCAGGCTCTCCGCTGAGCAGGGAGCCAGACGTGGGGCTCGATCCCAAGACCCTGGGATCATGACCTGAGCTGAAGGCAGCTGCTCAACCGACTGAGCCACCCAGGCGTCCCTTCCTTCTCCATTCTTTAACAGTTTGAAGGCATGGGCTTATTCCTTACTGCTTACTGAAGGCAATTCTGTCATTATAGGTTAAGTTTGGTGGTGCATAAGATTTAGATACAGATCAGATCTTCAGATTTCCTTACCATTGTAATTGGCTGCATCAGGATCATCCACATTAATGGCAATGACTTTCCAGTCAGTTTCCCCTTCGTCGATCAGAGCCAGTATGCCCAGAACCTTCACCCTGATTATTTCACCTCTTGCACATACCTGAGAGTCAATAACCACAGTTAGGGCAATATTAGAGAACGGACCTTTGGAAGAAAAGTTTTACTTGGCAGATAACAGGAAATACTAAAGATGCCTAGTTTCTGCAAACTTACCTTAAGATTGTTTCTTTGAGCAATTTTTAAAAAGCTAAACAAGCAAATCCCTGTCAGTCCTATCAAAATTGAAAATAGGTACCTTTATTACTAACAGGACCTAAGAAAAGAAGTAGCATGGTTCAGGATAATTCATATCTTTGAACTGTCACTGATTGTGCCAAAGAATAAACCCTCCATAATGTTTCAAACTCATATTTAAATGTGTTTTCTTCAAATAAGTCAGTCAGAGAAAGACAAATACCATATGATCTCACTCGTATGTGGAATTCAAGTAAGAAACAGATGAACATATGGGAAGGGGGGGAGTAAAAGGGAGAGGGAAACAAACCATAAGAGACTTTTAGTGACAGAGAACACACTGAGGGTTGCTGGAGGGAGGCGGGTGGAGGAGGGGCAGGGGCTGGAAGGGCGATGGGTATTGAGGAGGGCACTGGTGTTGTATGGGAGTGATGAATCACTGAATTCCAGCCCCTGGCTTATATGACTTAACTTCATGAGTTAGAAACATGAATGACAGCTTTCTTTTCAGTGAACTATTTCCCTGAGCCCGAGAAAGATAATAAAGAAATATAACTGTAGTCATAATCTCAGAGCAGCCCTACTTGATAAAGAAACTCTGACCATGATAAAGAAATTCCAGTGTATGAGGTTATCTGGCATGGGGAGGTTCATTAGGCAAGGTTCGCCCTGCACGGAGATGAAATTTGCCTCAGGGTATGTCATCTGCCTCCTGAAGCAATGCAGGACACACCCCTACTTCGCCCACGTGTGTGTACAGTCACGCATGCCTAGATACACACTTTTCTAGACAAGGTTTCAATGCACAAATTACAATATACAAATGCTTAGATGAACCAGAAGCTTTTAATTTATCAAAGAGACATCATTATTTCACGAATACTCTTATTTTATTCACATTTTTTAAAGTATGAACTTTGTATACCTCATGACGATCATCTTGACACTACGGAAAAATATTTCAGAGCCCATTACCTTACTTCCGATTTCACACACATCAATGGGGTCGTTGTCACCACAACAGCCAGTGTGTCCGTCATTGTGTCCTGGGTCTTCCCAAGTCTGAAAGGTAGTAACAATAAGGCTGAGTTTATCACTGCTATACATGCCACTGACAAAGTGGATTGTGTTTGACTTTGAAAGGTCGTGTCCCGTGAGTCTTTCTGCAAAAATATGAATCTTCAGCTATTTTCTTCTCGTTTTTAAGAAGTTCTTTATTCACATCTAAGACTCTTCACTGGACACAATACTTGTAATTAAATGCTGGGGCTCTTTTATGCTAAATATGCTACACTATATAGGCTAAACTAACTTTAAGCTTTAAAACAGAGAATTATCTTTTTTCCTTTCTTTACATTTATTTACTGACTTATTTAATTTTTAGCAATCTCTACACCCAGTGTGGGGCTCGAACTCCCAACCCTGAGGCCAAGAGTCGCATGCTCTACTGACGGAGCCAGCCAGACTCCCGATAACCATCCCGTATAAAACAAAAACCAACCACCTAACAGCTGAGACAATATGCAAACACAAATACAAAACCAAATATTTACCTAAAAAAATACATTAAAAGTAAAGTGCATTTGATGGACTCTTCGTGCTCACTGTCTTCTACTAACTAGATTTTCCTTGGAATAAATTTCCACAACGGAGATAGGGAGACAATAGTACTAAAATGGAAATGAGATGTTCTGGTGGCAAGTGTCATCACTGACCAGGATCCAAGACTGAAAAGTTTAATCAGGATTTTCTGGTGCTTTCAATTGCTGGCTTTATTTCCCTAGTCCTTGTAGAGCATCTCACAAAGGAATGGCTGCTCCGTGCGCGACTGCGAGTTTAAAATGTAGCTATTGTTCGGGCGCCTGGGTGGCTCAGTGGGTTAAAGCCGCTGCCTTCAGCTCAGGTCATGATCTCAGGGTCCTGGGATCGAGGCCCACATCGGGCTCTCTGCTCAGCAGGGAGCCTGCTTCCTCCTCTCTCCTCTCTCTCTGCCTGCCTCTCTGCCTACTTGTAATCTCTCTCTCTGTGTCAAATGAATAAATAAAATCTTTAAAAAAAAAATGTAGCTATTGTTCTAGTGCTTTGCTCTCCCAATCTAGAACTTACTGCTCAGATCTGTTTGCCTAGTCAGCTGGCGTAAAGGCAGAAACAGAAAAGTGAAGGGGCGTAAAGGAAGACTGGCTGCAACAAAGCCAAATCCAACCTCCAGACGAGTAAGTCTTTCAGCAGGGTTTTCCCAAAGGGATCATATTTTGAGGCTATTATATCAACTGATATACAAAGTGAAGTGTGATAATTAAGGTAGACAAACGACTCTGATTACCTAACAAGCTCAGGGAGTTTGATTTATGTTCTGGTAACTTCCAGATTGCTTCACAGTAGATTCCACTTAAGAGACTTACTGGTTAATAAAAACAAACCATTTATCAACAGGAAAAAAGTAAAATTGAATATTTCATGTAAAAATCATTAAGTACCATAGGCATTAGTCTGCTAAACCCGAATTAAATAGCCATCACTTACTCATAATAGGTATGATTCTAGTGACTCTTCATGTAAATATTAAATAAGAACCTACTATATGCACAGGCATGGTGCTGGGGATAACTTGGGAAAGTGCAGATATCCTCCCTCCTCACAGTGTTGGCTGTTTAGGAAAAGAGAACCCCATTCACTACTTTCCCACAAAAAGACTGGCAGTTTAAGAAGAAATCAGGCCTCTCAGCGTAAAAGCTTACATGTGCTAGGTTCAATAGCCTTAAGAGCTAAGTTCTGGTAATATCTTGGGGAGATAGGTCTCGGGAAGCAAGAAAGGCAAGTTAGGTGAGCCAAATGGCAGCCTTGGGATGTGGTGCCAAAAATCAGTGCTTTCACACCACTAGGCTATACAGGTCCTCATAACAGGTTTGCTATTCATTCTGTAAAGAAACGATATGTGTGGTTATAACCAGTCCATATAGAAAAATAAAGATTTCAGAAAAGAATAAACTTTCAAACGTGAATTTAAACATTATAAACATTTACCTTTTAGTTTATCTTGAAAATAAGTTGTTCAAGGAAGTATTAAAATAATTACTCTATAATGTTGTTAAAAATCCATAGCAAAAACTTTCTACATGTGTTCAAATCTTTCTCACTAGCAGCAGTGCTCATTTTTTATAAGCTAAAAAGTACATTTTGAGCAATCACACAGAGACATACCTGGGGGATGGCACCATAGTTCCAGATATATCCTTTATAAGGGAACAAATTTGCAACGTAACGGAGTTTTCCTTTTTTCACATCTTGTTTGATTGGGTTTAAAGGGTCCTTTGTAGCTATCTGAAATAAAAAATTTCAAATCATTGTATATTTGGATATAAAATACTATTCAAACAAGAATTTGAGGAAATGAATTATGGAATGCACATCCCCTTAATTCCACTTTAGTGACTTACTTTATCTCTAACATTTTTATGATTTGACATAAAAGTTATTCCATAATCAGCCTTTAAGTGGAAAACTTATTTGAAGCATACAGAAGGAAATCAAACAAGCAAACAAACAAACAAAAAATTTACTTATTCCAGAAAGCAAAAACTAAATTACCTGGAACAAATCATAACATTTGATAAATGTTTTACAGTTTTTAGTAAAAGGGCAAAATAAATATTATCCAACTTAAACTTTCCTTTAAAACATTTAAAATTAGTCAAGTACTTGAGTGCATGATATATACAAAATGTGGTCACTGTGAAAAAGCTTAATTAAATGATATCAAATATGTAACATATCTATAACAAAAAGCCAAACCTATTAGGTATCATCAGAAAGAAATTAACAAAATGCAACCAAAATTTCAAAAAAATCACAGGTGGCTGGGGTAACTAAAGAAAGCCCATTGACTCTGTGGAGGAGTCAGTGATGGACTTCAGGGGAACAAGACAGGAGAAAAAGATAATTCTAGGCTTCCGGAATGCCAGAAGCAAATGTGTGGGGAAGGAAAGTCCGTAGCCTATTTGCAAACAGTAAATGATTGAGTTGGAGCCCAAGTGAGAGACTGGCAGGCAACGGGAGATCCACCTGGAAAACAGACTGGGACCAGCAGGAAGAAAATCCTCGACCTCAGCCATGGAACTCTTGAGCAAATCGGTGTGGCTAGGTCACAATTAATAGCCTCAGCCTGATATCAACGTGAAGGGAAACGTACCTCCATTTTTGCATTAGACCAGCGTGGTACTTCCACTACCATGTGGAACACATCCTGAAAAACACAGAGTGGAGAGGGTCACAGGAGCCAATTTGTTGTCTTACTTCAATGAGCGTGCCCTAGTTCTCCCAAAGCTACAGTGTTCATTGCATTGGACCTTTGAAGTCAATGGGCTTTCAACAAAATTCATCAAAAAATCAGACCAACTCATGAGTAAAGAGATAAAGCAAAAATGCAAAATAACTGTAGAATCTTGGTGGTGGGTGTATACTTGTCCACGGTGTTAATTCTTTCAACTTTTTTGTATGTTTCAGTCAACGTAATCAATCTTTCATAATACAATGTTGGGGATGGGGTGGGTAAGAAGGTTCCTGTAAAGGAAGAGTTTTTAAACATCACAGAACTTGTGTCTCTGAGGAAGGCCACCTTCAAAGCGATCATCTCCAAAGGCTCTTCACTTCCTCCGGTGACACTGCAATTGCTCAAGATGTTTTTGGAACTCTGACTTCAGAGGCAGTTTGTAAGACAAACGCCAAATCCATTTAATTACTTTGTCATACTTTAGTTTTAGCCTCATACAAAATCAATCAGCTTGATTATCCATATTATTCTCCCAACTTGGCTGTTTTTAAAAAATCTAGTACTCCTCAAAAACACAAGAAGTTTGGGCGCCTGGGTGGCTCAGTGGGTTAAAGCCTCTGCTTTCAGCTCAGGTCATGATCTCAGCATCCTGGGATCGAGGCCCGCATCGGGCTCTCTGCTCAGCAGGGAGCCTACTTCCTCCTCTCCCTGTCTCTCTGCCTGCCTCTCTGCCTACTTGTAATCTCTCTCTGTGTCAAATAAATAAATAAAATCTTTAAAAAAATTAAAAATTAAAAAACATAAGAAGTTTGATATTGAAGAGCACATGAGTTCTAAAAATATTTCAACCCATGGCAGTTCTACTGTAATTAGTTAACAGCTTTAAACTGAGCTCTAAGTGGCCAGAAAATTATTTTCACCAAGGAATAAAACTTTCAATGCAGTTTTTCAGTTTATAGCCTCTGCAAAAGGCATACATGAGGCCAAATCTGCCATTACTCTTTCATACAATGTCTATTTTTAAAAGTGGACTTTAAATGAAAATCAGTTAGTTACACAGTTCTTAGGACTACTTCTCTGCTACTTTGCATCAAAAACAGGGACTGAGGGGCACCTGGGTGGCTCAGTCTGTTAAGCCACTGCCTTCGGCTCAGGTCATGATCCCAGGATCCTGGGACTGGGCTCCAGGATTCAGGTTGGGCTCCTACTCAGTGAGGAGCCTGCTTCTCCCTCTCCCTCTCCTTCTCCCACTGCTTATGCTCTCTTTCTCTCTATCAAATAAATAAATAAAATCTTAAAAAAAAAAACGATAAGTTGCAAAGGAGTAAGTTAACAGTTTCAAGCCAATAACTACCCTGCTGTTCTTTTAACCAAACAAAAGCTACAGAGTTCATAGTCTACAACTTCTGTCACTTATTTAAGCTCATGGTCAAACCCGGGGAGACTAAAGCTTTTTTTTTTTTTAGATTTTTATTTATTTATTTGACACAGAGAGAGAGAGATCACAAGTAGGCGGAGAGGCAAGCAGAGGGAGAGGGAGAAGCAGGCTCCCTGCTGAGCAGAGAGCCTGATGCGGGCCTCGATCCCAGGACCCTGGGATCATGACCTGAGCCGAAGGCAGAGGCTTTAACCCACTGAGCCACCCAGGCGCCCCCAAGACTAAAACTTTTCACAAGTTTCTGCTCCACGCCTCTTAATACCTACTTGATATAACATAAAGGCCACAAAAAATGGAGATATTTAAGTCCAGGACTGAATAAGTGCTCTATCCCTGTAAAGTAATAACTGTGTGGATTGTTTATGGGTAGGCCCAATCCATGATTAAATTTCATTCTATCCACTATATGTTTTTGAGAACTACGTCTATCTTGTACCACTCCTCAGGTATTAAAATGGAAGATCTTTGTGTTTATGAATGAGTCAGGACTTTAAGTTTTTAGCAGCAATATCCTAAAGGTTCACAAGATGGAGCTGTTACCTCGTGAACGAGTAACTAAGAAGCAAAAACCAAGGAGACGGGTTAATTTTTTTTAAAGAAAACATTACCAAATGAATAAATTACCCCAAGGAAAACAGTACCAAATAGAGCTAAAATATAGAAATTCGAAATCTGGCAACTATATTGAACACTTCAATTGAATTAAATGATAAGTATTTATAGATCCTCAAAAACCACATTTCCTAATATTCCAAACCTACATAACTACAATGGGAAGCAAGCAAGCAAAGAAAGAAAAGAAGAAAGAATGAACCAACAAAGAAAGAAAAAGGATGAACCAACATTACAGGAAAGAAAACATCTTTCTGAAAATGGTAAGATAATTCTACTGCAAACAGAAGAATTCCAAATGCCTGAAGGTTTGGGGCTTTTTAGAAATTAGCTAGGCCAAAAAATAGCAAGGAGTATCCCATAAAGAGCCTCAGAGCCGATTCATTCATTTTCTTTCAACAAATAATAAATCACTGAGTGCCACTGTTCTGTTACTTTTCCAGGCACTGAAGACTAGTGGTGAACAGAATAAAAGCTCTTTTTAACTCCCTAAATGTTGGATCTCCAAATTGGGTTGTTTCTGTATGAAGACCTCAGGCTGGAGACAGCTTGGGGGGGGGGGCAGCGTCCACAAACCGGGGTGAGATCTTGTCCGTGAAATGAATGTTTAGCACATTTTCAAGTGTTTGGAGATGCCGTAATAATTACTCTATCTTTTTTTAAAGCAATGAGCTTATAGCTTTTAGTAATTATTCTCTCCAATTATTATCACAACAGAGGTGTTATTTAAGCATTTTGATATCAAACAGGAGCTTCGTTCTTTAGCAGGAACTACTACTAAAGAATAATTTATTTCTCCTAGATTTATTTCTCCTAGATAATTTCTCCTAGATGGCTACAGTTCAGGGAGTTGTTCAGGTGACCAGTGATCCTTAGGATTTTCAGGGCAATATCAGAAATCCAACCAATTACTTCATTGCTTGGAAACACTTTTACTGTTAAACTCTGCATTCTAATTGGAACTCCTGTGCACTGTCAGTAGAAATGTAAAATAGTACAGCCACGTGGAAAACAGCAGTTCCCCCAAAAATTAAAAATAGAATTACCCTATGATCTGGCAATTCTACCTCTGGGTATAGACCCCAAAGAACTGAAAGCAGGGTCTTGAAGAGGTATTTGTACACCCATGTCATAGCAGCATTATTCACAATAAAATGCAGAAGCAACCCAAAAAAGAGAAGAAAATTCTGACACATGCTATAACGTGGATGAACCCTTGAAAATGTGCTAATAAACATTCATCTCACACAGACAAGATCCCTCACCCAGATTTTGGGCTCCCCCGGCTATCCCCAGCCTGAGGCCTCCACACAGAAACAACCCGATTTGGAGATCCAACTTTTAGGGAGTTAAAAGAGCTTTTATTCTATGCATCGATAGTCTTGAGGACATGATAAATGAAATAAGTAAGCTAGTCACAAAAGGACAAATACCATATGATTCCACTTACATGGGGTATCTAGAGAAGTCAAATTCAAGAAAAAAAAAAGAAGTCAAAGTCAGAGGCAGTAAGTAGACAGGTTAAAGAAAAAAAAGAAAGTAGAGGGTAGCTGGCGGGGGGCAGGGGTTCAGTTTTGGCAGCCGAAGAGAGTTCTGGAGCTGAAGAGCGGCAATGGTTGCACAACAGCGTGAATGTACTCAACACCGCTGAACTGTACACTTAACGATGCTTCAGATGGTCAGTCTTAAGTTTCTGGGGATTTTACAATTGGAAAAAAATATATGCATTCTTACATTTCCAACGTTTATGCATTTAAAACACTGAGACAAGATCTTAGGATATTTAGTACCACCAAAGAGTTAGAAATTCATGCCTTTTTTCTCTAATCCCAACGGGTTTCAACTATGACTTAGCTCAATCCTGGGTCTGTGGTCTAATTATCCTCATTGTTAGGGCTGCTCAGAACGCTGTCCTCCACTTCGACTATGCTCTGATTCTAAATCCCTGCTCTGGCATCAAGCTCTCAGCTCCTTATTTATAGTTTCAGAGGAAGGAAGGAGGAGGTTAGTACCCCTAGTTTGATGGTTTTGACAAGCCTGTAGGAGGCAGAGGAAAGGCAAACCATAGCTTTAGCTCTGACTTCCTAAAGTCCAAAACATAACAGTCAGTCTTACTCCCCAGGTTTATAATCATTTCATCAATAAGAATGTCAAAGGTGTCCAGACTCTAAGGAGATTAGAAACTTAAGGCTAAAATTAATTACATCACTCCATTAAATCAAAAATGTTTAATTTTTTCTCAACGATTTTATTTATTTGAGAGAGAGAGAGTGCACACAAGCCAGAGGGGCAGAGGGAGAAGATGCCCCTGATGTGGGGCTTGATTCCAGGACCCTGAGACCATGACCTGAGCGCAAGGCAGACACTTAACCGACTGAGCTACCCAGGCGCCCCTAAATCAAAAAGATTTTAAGTAAAAGTATTTTAGGAATAGGAGAAATGTAACCTATATTTTGATGAGTCTTTAGTGTCACTGATTAAAAAGGAATATTACAGTAGTATGGTGATCATACATTTCATCTCCAAACCGGTCATTTTTCTTGTGGGTCAAATTAGTAGTCTAATGAGTTGTTTAATAATGAACAGGCTATAGCTATTTGATAGTTAAGTATGTGTATATAGGGAACATGATCTTAATTTAATTATATCCCATCGCTGAATCTTAGTAGTAAAGTTAAATGGGAGACCTTTGAATACCTGATGACTTACGGTCTGTTTCCAACACGGGATCTGAAGCCCACTGAACGTGACATGCCATATCGCAAAATTATGTAAGTGACTTAAATTAGCATTTTCAAGTTGACCCATCATGTGTTTCTCTGGATACCTTCAGGAATCAAGTAAATGCCAGACATAGGAAGAAATACAAAATCACTCTATGATTCCATCATCCTTCCTTTCATTTTTCTGTTTTGCAATCCAATTGGCAGAAAACAGTGGTGGTAGAGAGGATTTTTTTCTAAATATATCTAGAGATTAGACATCAAGCAAGAGGCTAATAAAAAAACAAGGGCAGTTTGCTTTTTTTAAAAAAACCTCTAGAATAGTTTTGGAATACAAAATGCCTATCAGGGGCGCCTGGGTGGCTCAGTGGGTTAAAGCCTCTGCCTTCGGCTCAGGTCATGATCTCAGGGTCCTGGGATCGAGGCCCGCATCGGGCTCCCTGCTCGGCGGGGAACCTGCTTCCTCCTCTCTCTCTGCCTGCCTCTCTGCCTACTTGTGATCTCTCTCTCTGTCAAATGAATAAATAAAAAATCTTTAAAAAAAAAATCCCTATCAGAAGAGCTCACATAATGAGTAAAGAAATGTTCCAGCCCCATAAAGGTGCTTTTGAAAAGTGTACCAGGGGAGCCTGGGTAGCTCAGGTCATCATCCCAAAGTCCTGGGACAGAGTCCTGCGTTGGGGCGGAGAGCGGGGTCCGTCCCTGCTCAGCGAGGAGCCTGCCTCTCCCTCTCCAGCTCCCCCTGTTGGTGTTCCCTCTCTCGCTGTCTCTGTCAAATAAATAAAATCTTAAAAAAAATTGTACCAGATTTCATCATTTCTAAGGATATTATACCTTATTAAGGGCTCACCAAGTGACAATGGCTCTTAACCCTTAGTTCTAGGTTTTGGCTTCAAGCCAGTTTTTTGATTACAGGATACACTCTAAGCATTAAATGTAAATGGATTCCTCCTCATGCACTGTTGGTGGGAATATAAATTAGTGCAGTCATTATGGAAAACTGTACGGCGATTCCTCAAAACCCAAAAAATGGAACTACCATATGATCCAGCAATCCCATTTCTGGGTATATATCCAAAAGAAATTAAATCATAATCTTAAAGAGCACTCCATGTTCACTGCAGCATTATTCACAATAGCCAAGACACAGAAACAAATTAAGTGTCCACCAATGGATGTGGCATATATATGTGTGTACACACACACACACACACACACACATGTGCATGATTCAGCCTTAAAAAAGAAGGAAATCCTGCCACTTATGACCACATGGATAAACGTGGAGGACATTATGATAAGTGAAATAAATCAGTCAGAGAAAGACAAATACTGTCTGATCTCACTTATAAGTAGAATCTAAAAAAGTCAAACTCAGGGCGCCTGGGTGGCTCAGTCGTTAAGTGTCTGCCTTCAGCTCAGGTCATGATCCCAGGGTCCTGGGATGGAGCCCCGCATCGGGCTCCCTGCTCAGCAGGAAGCCTTGTTTCTCCCTCTCCCACTCCCCCTGCTTGTGTTCCCTCTCTGGCTGTGTCTCTCTCTGTCAAATAAATAAAATCTTTCAATAAATTAAATTAAATTAAATTAAAAAGTCAAACTCATAAAAACAGAGTAGAATGATGGTTGCCAGGGGCTAGAGGAAAAGGGGAAATCCTGATAAAGGATGTAAACTTTCCACTATAAGACGATTAAGTTCTGGAGATCTTAATGTACAGCATGGTTTAATGAAATTTGTTAGAACAGTAGATCTTCAGTATTCTCGACACACATGCAAAAACTAAGTATGTGAAGTGATGAAGGCCAATATGCTTGATTGGGGGGAATCATTTCATAATGTATACATGCATCAGAACATCACACTGTATACCATAGATACATGATTATTTGTGACTCAGTAAAGCTGAAAAAATTTAAAAAATTTAAAAATTAAAAAAAAAGTAAATAGATTCTAATTATATTTGAGGGGTGCCTGGGTGGCTCAGCTGGTTAAGCATCTGCCTTCGGCTCAGGTCATGATTTCAGGGTTCTGGGACTGAGCCCTACACTGGGCTTGGGCGCCTTACTTAGAGGGGAGCCTGCTTCTCCCTCTTCTTGCCACCCCCTCTGCTTGCGCTCTGTCAAATAAATAAAATCTTAAAAAAAAAAACTTAATTGATGTGTCATAACTTAGAATAAGCTCCTATCCACCCCCATTCAGATGAGTTTTAAAAGAACTAAATTTTAAAAAACAAGATGTTATAACCAAAATCTGTTTACTTTCTTCTCTTTATAAAATCAAGCCAAAGACTGCGTCTCCAACTGTCAAACTTTTCTTTGATTTTCAATGACTCAAAATTTGATCACAGGGCACCTGGGTGGTTCAGTGGGTTAAAGCCTCTGCTTTCGGCTCAGGTCATGATCTCAGCGTCCTGGGATTGAGGCCCACATCAGGCTCTCTAATAAATAAATAAATAAAATCTTTAAAAAAAAAAGAATCTGCCTGCCTCTCTGCCTACTTGTAATCTCTCTCTCTGTGTCAAATAAATAAATAAATAAAATCTTTAAAAAAAAAAGAATTTGATCACAGAAACTTTCCCAAGAAAAATGCACACGTACACCGAACTGTAGTGTCATAGAGTTCACAGAATCTCAGAAACCCATCCGTGGCCATTTCAGGGCCTGGAGGTCACCAAGAATCCCTGGACTAGAAGACTTTAGAGCCTTTCCAAAGGAAGAAAGTTCTTAAGCATCTCCTTTGAATTCTAAGCTTAAATAAATAAAGCAAGCCTTTTCTTCTGCATTATCAAACAGATATTTACTGTAGAAAATTTGGAAACTACAAAAGGCACAAAGTAAAATCCACCCCATATACATAATCACTCAAGGAAGTATAGCACAGTGGTTAAGACCACAGGTTTCTGAGGGGCGCCCGGGTGGCTCAGTTGGCTAAACTGTCTGCCTTGGGCTCAGGTCAGGACCCAGGGCTCCCTGCTCAGCTCCCTCCTCCCCCATTGCTTGCTCACACGCTCTCTCTCTAATTAATTAATTAATTAAAAAGAAAAAAAAAAAAAAGACCACAGGTTCTGAGCCAGAATGCCTGGGTTTCAAGCCTGCCACTGCCACTTAGGAATTCTAGTTGCTGATCCTGGATAATGCAGCTAATGAAAGAACCCAGCTCAGAGAATGACATGATGACATGATGGCTAAATAATATAACCCACATAAGGGCTTTAGCATAGTACCTAAGGTACATGAAACATGCAACAAATAGTAACAATATATATTTTTAAAGATTTATTTATTTATCTATTTATTTGAGAAAGACAGAGCATGTTGGTGTGCCCCTGAGGGGGTAGAGGGAGAGACAAGCAGAAACCTCCTGAGCACGTAGCCCAATCCCAGGACCCTGAGATCATGAATGGAGCCGAATCAAGAGTCAGATGCTCAATCAACTGAGCCACCCAGGCACCCCAGCAGCAATACTGTTGACCCTTTTTTTTTTTTTAGATTTTATTTATTTATTTCAGACAGAGCAAGAGAGAGAGCACAAGCGGAGTGAGGGGCAGAGGAAGAAGCAGGCTCTCTGCTGAGCAGGGAACCTGATTCCAAGCTTAATCCCGGGACTCTGGGATCATGACCTGAGCCGAAAGCCGAAAGTGGATACTTAACCCATTGAGCCACCCAGGCGCCTCTACAATGATCTTAATGGAGGCTTCATCAATAAGCCATACACACAGAATCACGGGACATTAGTGTGGAATGTAATCTAAAAACATCCACCAAGATTAACACTACTCAGGGGTGAAGTAACCTGCTCGATATCGTAAAGCCAGTTAGTAGCAAAACCAAGACTAAAATCAAGATTCCTTATTCCCGATTCAGTTATTTTTACTCTATAAAATAGAGCTCTGAAAGGCTAAAGAAATGACCACTTTGTTTGGTTACTGTTTACTGAGACTTTCCTATAAAGCCAGGCATTGTGGCTGTATGTTACATGCGTATCTAATCATCCATCCCAACTTTATCTTTTTGACAAAGTTGACAGATCACAGAGATTGTGGTTAGAATATCTGTTTTCAAAATATAGTCACCTGCAAGCTCATCTGGTGGGTGGGTGGGGGGATAGGAGTTTACTCTCAGTTATGACATGCTGATTAAGTTTAATTGCCATCAGTTTGCATCTGTTCCCAGTTCTAACTTTGGTTTAGAAAACATGAAACCAAAAGATAAACAGGACAAAACAAAAATCCAGAAAACCCATTCCATATACATACAAAGTTGGGGAAGAAAACAACATTTAAATTACTAATTCAGTGACATTGAAAAAATTTCCATTTAAGGAACTGTCTATAAAAAGAAATAGAAAATTCAAAACAAAACACACCCTGTAAGGAAGTGAGTTATTGACAAAGCATCCACTTGAGTATATCCCCTCTAAAGATTTCAGATACCGTGAGACAGTATCTCTAGAAAAGTTAGGAATGATACATAACTGCAGGGGTGCCTGGCTGGCTCAGTTGGTAGAGAATGCCATTCTTCATCACGTGACTCTTGATCCTGGGGTCTTGGGGTTATGAGTTCAAGCCCCCCGTTTGGTGTAGAGATTGCTTAAAAATAATTTTTTTTTCCTAAGATATTTATTTATTTATTTATTTATTTATTTATTTGACAGAGAGACAGCAAGAGAGGGAACACAAGCAGGGGGACACTGAGAGGGTGAGGGAGAGGGCGAAGCAGGCTTCCCGCTGAGCAGGGAGCCTGAAGCAGGGCTCGATCCCAGGATCCTGGGATCATGACCTGAGCCAAAGGGAGACGTTTAACGACTGAGCCACCCAGAAGCCCCCCAAATAAAATCTTTAAAAAAGAAAAAAAAAGAGGATGCCTGGGTGGCTCAGTCAGTTAAGCATCTGCCTTCGGCTCAGGTCATGATCCCGGGGTCCTGGGATCAAGCCCCTCGTCAAGCTCCCTGCTCAGTGGGGAGCCTGCTTTTCCTGCTCCCTCTGCGGCACCCCCTGCTTGTACTCTCTCATGCTCTCACTTTCATATAAATAAATAAAATCTTTTTAAAAAGAGAGAGAATGATACACAACTACAAAAAATATTCTGTTAAATTTCTGAAGCATCAACCTATTTGATTATAAACTTGACTTTTTTTAGAAGAGGAAAAAAGAAACATTGTTCTATATTTACATATGCTCCCAATAGTCATCTGGAAAACAAACAGAAGCCTATATTGTTAGAACAAGTATTTAACATCAAAATTTAATATACAGAACAGAAAAGCACCAAACTCCTAAATGTAAACACCAAGTCATGATGTTGGAGCACTTTAAGATTTAGGTAAATCATCTACTCAGCGTTTCACACTGCTTATGCTATGTTCTGGATTTTAAAAATTTCTCTTATCTCAGAAGTTTTATGTCAGAAGATACTCTGAGCTACAAGTATTTTTATATGTGACCCAAAATAGACCTAGAGCAAGTGAAAAATCCATCGACTCCTTGCCTTTGCCTTCTACTCAATGAACTTGGAAATAATCCAAGCAGTGTTTGAAATAATTCAAGCAGAGGATTCCCAGAACTGGCAGATTATCTACTGGCATATATACCAAATTGAAAGCTGTCCACATTGAGAAGTCCTGACATGGAGCAGAATACAAGCCTTCGGGCATTCTTCCTTAGTAGACTGACAGAGTTGTGTAAAAGGTACATTCCCTTATCATCATCCCACAAATGACTGATCATATTAGAGATAAAATCAATAGCCACACACATAAAAATGTTTTTATATAAACTTAATCACACTGGAATTTAAAAAAAAATCACACTCTTCTCTAACCAATGGAATTAATCAGATATTTTACTTAGGCTATAATCCAAAATAATTTCTGTGTACCACACCCTTTTTTGTGCTTTGTATAAACTTCCTTAAAAACAAAACAAAAGAACTCTTTCCCGCTTCTCAGACAGGAGTCTCAAGTGCTGAGGTTCACTGAGGTCTGGACCACTGGTGAAATCCAGAGTTTTTGCAAGAGCTTGTGATCTTGAGCCAGCCCAGGGTGATACAAAGGCCGAGCCCTCATTTGAGTAATCCCAGATTATCGCCACAAACAGTCCCACACAGAACTTCAAGGAGTTGCAGAATAATCTGAGTGAAGATGTTTTTACACAGCACCAAAATGTAGTTTCCATTTCCTATTTTGGAAAACTAGGCTCTGCAACTGCTAGAAGCATGATTGCTGGCTAGAATACTGTCCAGGACTTATACTATGGTTTGAATGTTTGTGTCCACCCTCCAAATTCATTTGTTGAAATCCTAACCCTCAATGGTGATTGTACAGTAGATGGGACCTTTGGGAAGTGTTTAAGATGAGACTGGAACAGTCATGAATGGGGTTAGTGACTTATGAAAGAGGCCCCAGAGAAATCCCTAGCCCCTTCTGCCACATAAGTACACAGCCAGAAGTCCATGACCAGAAGAGGGCCCCCACCCAACAACGTAATCGTGTTCACACCCTGATCGCAGACCTCCAGGCTCCGAACTGGGAGCAATAAACTTCTGCTGTGGATAAGCTCTCCAGTCTTCAGTATTTGGTTACAGTAGCCCAAAGGGACTAAGACACAAACACACCAAAAACCCAGCTCTATGTCAGGAAAATATTTTTCTTCCTTAGCACATCTATATGTCAAGTGACCATCAATAAACTTTCAGTCATCATTTTATACTGCTTAACTACTCAAAATGGTGTGAGAGGTTACTGTAAAGTGCTTTGAGATATATATGTTAATTATACACCAGACGGATAATCAAGCCAACCAAATAATGCCAATTCAAGAAGAAGGAAGGATCCTGCGGTTCATACCAACTCCCAGGAAATCAGATGTAACAAATCAGTTTCTGAATAAATACAACTTTGAGAATCCCGCAGGAAAATACAAGCCAATTAGAGGTCCCTCCTGTAACTGTGGCACATAATTGGCCACTGTCTCCAGATGGGAGCTCAGCTCAGGCAAGCTCCTCAGAAGCAACACATGAGTTTGGTCTAAACTAGACCCAAAGGGAAACCCTGAAGTCTTGGAGGGGCTGGGGCACCTCCCGACCAGACACACCTGACAGGAGCACAGGCCAGGGCAGCGAGGGACAGGGTCCATCAAAAGAAGTAGGAAAAGAAAAGGAAGAACTTAATAAACTACTACCACAACAAAAAAACACAATAGCCTGCCCCTCCAACTTCCCACTCAGGCTCTAGATGTTGCTGCCAATTCTCTCCTCCCTCCTCTATTGGCGGCCTGTGGCTTCCGGGATGCCAGGCTCTCTGGCTGGGGTCTGGGTTGCAGTTCGTTGTTCTGCTAAGTGTGGGAGGTCTGGAGTCTCCGGATTGAGCGGCAGCAGAGGCCTTCAGCTAGAGTGAGGACTGGGCAGTCAGTGGCCCACCCTCTGGGGTGTGGGGGCCGTGCTCACAGGGACCCCTGGGTCTACACGGTTTACTTTAAACTCCATCATCGTGAGGTGATTAAAAAAATCTCCACACCCAATGTGGGGCTCAAACTTACAACCTGAGATCAAGAGTCGCATGCACCATGGACTGAGCCAAGTGGGTGCCCCAAAAAGAATTTTTAAAGGTATAAAAAAGAAGCAGACATTTGTCCTTGTGTTGGTTCCTAAATACGGTACAAACTTCTACTATTGGGAAGGCATCTAAAACAAGCTATGAATGAAAAAACAATTAAAGTTGTACAAATAACGCATGCTCTTTGTAAAAAGATTAGAAAATATAAAAAGGCAAAATGAAAATAAAAAACTCAAAGAGTCACTAGCAATTCTACTTCTAAAGGATCACAAAGACTTTGGGATATAAAGTTGTAGACATTTTTTCCTAGCAAAGTAAGATTCTTACCAATTTGTGGTAAATTTGTGAGGTTTCTTCAGCTCCCTGGTGTGCATAGGAACAGACCTCTCTTTTTAAAGTCTATAGACCTGGGGCCCTGGGTGGTTCAGTTGGTTAAGCATCCAACTCTTGATTTTGGCTCAGGTCCTGATCTCAGGGTCATAAGATGGAGCCCCACACGGGGCTCCACACTAGGCGTGGAGCCTATTTAAGATTCTCTCTCCCACTCCCTCTGCCTCCTCCCACCCTCTCCCAATTGCATACCTGCTTTCTCAAAAAAAAAAAAAAAAAAAAAAGTCTGTAGACTTAACCTTTATTAACACTACCATCCATCTTAACCCTACCAGTCCATTAAAAGTACTGAATTTTCCTATAGTCAATGAATACTCTAGTTTATTTTTGCTGTCTAATAAATACCCCACGACCCAAATTGTGTGCTGCCTACCTGGTTAATTATAAAACCACTTGTGAAATACTAGGATTTAGTTCCAAATACACATATAAAAAAGACCAACGTGATTTCTCTCTTTAAACCAAGGCAGCTTTATTATTCGTTTTTTAAAGATTCATTTACTCAGAGAGAGAGAGAGAGAGAATACGGAAGCAGGGTCCCTGCTGAGTGCAGAGCCTGAGGTAGGGCTTGATCCCAGAACCCTGAGATCATGACCTGAACAGAAACCAAGAGCCAGCTGTCTAACCAACTGAGCCACCCAAGCGCTGCTAAACCAAGGCAGATTTAAAATATGTGTGTCTGTTCCTCTACTCCTTCCCCAATTTACAGTTGCTTCTTTAGCCAAATAATCTGGAATTAAGACTGACTTCTTATTTAGTTAATGTACCTTTAACTCACAGCACAATGAGGCATTTTAAGCATTTATTAGGATATATGCAAAAATTCATGTGGAAATAACTGATCTGAATAAAGAGACTACGTTTAAATGAGGACATCTTACCTTATCTGCATAAATTGGAACATCATGAAATGGAGATATATATTGTCCTTTTTCATTTTCTGCAAAATGAATTAGAAAAAGTTACCTTTTTGTTAACTGTATTTCCAGCTGCATTAAGTATACATTTTTAAAAATATTTAATTTTTAGAGTAATTTTAGATTTACACAAAAATTGGAAAAAAAAAGGTAGAGATTTCCCACATCCGCCCCCCCTGCACACACCTGCAGCTTCCCCCCAATTATCAACACCATTCACCAGAATAGTGACATAGACATTTTTTATTCCCACACCAGAGAAACTGATTGTATACTCTACCTTCCTGACCCCTCCAAGATTGGGTTAAGTTTTCATCCTATGCTTTCCTTAGGTACCTAAAAGACACTAACCTCTACAATGAGGGCAGGAGCTGCCTTATATTTTGTATCCCCAGTCTAGCAGTGGCTGGTATATAAAAGGGGATCAAATTGTTTTGGACTGATCTTACATCAGTTAACAGTTTACAGAACTAATGAAATAGTTGGGCTCGGGGAGAAGGGAGGAGACCAACTTGCTGAATTATGAAACCCTGTTGTCTTAAGTAATGTTCCAGGAAGCTCCACGTTCTATGGCTCCCAGAGTCATGTTAGATTAATGTATTTCTTAAGGATAATCAAGTTGATTTCACAGGTAATTTCTCTATTCTAGAGACCTAACTACCATATCCAAAAAGTAATTTCAAAACTTCCTTACTATTCTTTTTTTTTTTTTTTAAGATTTTATGTATTTATTTGTCAGAAAGAGAGCACAAGCAGGGGGAGCGGCAGAGGGAGAAGCAGGCTTCCCGCTGATCGGGGAACCTAATGTGGGGCTCCATCCCAGGACCCTGGGATCATGACCTGAGCCGAAGTCAGACGCTTGACCTACTGAGCCACCCAAGCGTCCCTCCTTATTATTCTTTAAGAAACCTAAGGGTCAGTCCATACAAACGCCCTTCACATTTAAAAACCAAGGTGGAATAGCAAAGACTGAGCAGTGACCATCCCCAGTCCCTTTGGAGTCACCTGTGACTATGCAAGCCTATCCACTATCAGATTTTTTTTTAAAGATTTTATCTACCAATTTGATAGAGAGAGAGAGAGAGAGCACCTGAGCACGAGCAGAGGGGGTGGCAGGCAGAGAGAAAGAAGCAGGCTTCCTGCAGAGCCCCATGTGGCTTGATCCCAGGACCCCTGGGATCACAACCCCATCAGAAGGTAGATGCTTAACCAACTGAGTCACCCAGGTGCCCCTCCACTATCAGTTTTAAAGAAACTGGCAAATGTAACACTACAGAGGTAAAAAATCCTCTACTAAGGAAGGGTGCTAAGAAATCTATGATTTTAGGGCGCCTGGGTGGCTCAGTGGGTTAAAGCCTCTGCTTTCGGCTCAGGTCATGATCTCAGGGTCCTGGGATCGAGGCCCGCATCGGGCTCCCTGCTCAGCGGGGAGCCTGCTTCCCCCTCTCTCTCTCTGCCTGCCTCTCTGCCTCCTTGTGATCTCTCTCCCTCTGTGAAATAAATAAATAAAATCTTTAAAAAAAAAAAAGAAATCTATGACTTTAAAAATCCCTTAAAATTACGTAAATAGTCGTTCCTAATTATTGTTATTTCTTAAGTCCCATTTTATCTGATAAAAAGTTACTTTAGCCAGTGCCAAAGTCAAGGAGTGGCTATGGTCTTCCACAATGGCCATCAAATACTATTACATAACCTAAGTAAAAACTGCTGTTTTAATACTGCTTGAAGACAATTCCCCAATCTTCCCTCCACCTTCAAACTTTAAGGTCACCTCTCTAAATCCCTCCTACAGAGAAATTCCGGAGCCAACGCTAAATCCAGGAAAAACAGTTTAGTGAATTATTCGTCAAAAGTTCCCACACTACCCTTATTTAATTCCTTATTAAAATGAGGAGTCCCATCCTTCCTGGATTTTACATGGTAACCTTCAGCTGCATGCTTAAACTTGAGTTCACTTTCTTCTCCCTCTCCCAGCAGGTTACTTTTTGCTAGGAGCTTTGTTCATTCTCTTCCTATTCCCTTTCGTCCCCTCTATCGGCTCTTTCCTGCCCTTCTCACGCCACACGCAGACTTCGCTGCACCTGCCTGTTTCCTCCCGAGTAAAACTGTTCTTTACAGTTAAAACCGCAACCCCTTTGGTGACACATTTTCGAACGCCTCCGTTGTCTCCAATAATCTATTCCTAGTGGCCTGGGGAGGGGGAGTGGGTAGAGATCAAGATAAACCCGAGGCAGCTTTCCTCCACCTGCAAGACAAAAAAGGTCGTGCGCCAGGGAAAGCGGAGCTCAGCCAGCCCGCAGCGCGCTGGGCTCTAAGCGCAGCTCCGGGTGCGGACTCGGGGTGGGTCCCCCTCAGATGCCGATTCCCTGCCCCGGGGCCAAAACTTGGCACTTTCTCACTCGTGCTTCCCAGACTGACGTCACCTGTTTGACTGGAAGGGAACAGCTTTCTGTTTCACAAGGCGCCTTCCCAGCATCTGCGCTCCCGGGGACAGCCCGGCGCGAGGGGCAGGAGCGCTACCCTGGGGATCGGGTCGGTCCTCCACGGACGGTTCCAGATCCCGGCCTCAGTTTCCCCGTCTGCAGAACGCGCGGCTGGACTGGACCCTGCTCAGTGCCCACAGGCCGAGCTACAGTTCAGGAATCCAGGTCCCTGGGGAGTCATCCACCCCATCCACCCCGCCCCAGCTCCTCCAAGTCAAGCAATCCTCTTCCGAGGATTAGTTTACCTCCAGACAGCTTTCTAAGGTGACTCAGTGGTTTCCTTTCCCACCAGACGGTGCCCGCCCGAGCAGGACACCTGCAGAACCGGCCCCGCCCGGGGAGCTCCCCGGGCCCACCGCGCGAGCGAGGGGAATGCGAGCCCCGCCGTCCCGCCTGCGAGCGCGACGTGTGAAACGGGAGGGCCGGCCCAGGCCCCGGGAGCCCCAGGAACCCGGCCCGCGCTCGGGACGAGGGGCGGAGCGCGGGCCGCAGGCGCGGGGGCCGGAGGGAGGCGAGGCCCGGGAATGAATGGGCCGGCGGGCGGGGAGGGGCCGTGGGCCGCCGACACTCACTGAGGAAGACCCGGTACTCGAGGGTGAAGGGCGCGGCGCGCTCCTCGCTGCTGAAGCCGCTCATGGTGCCGAGGACTCGCCGCCGCCGCCACCGAGCCACTAGCCCGCACGCGGCGCCGACTGACAAGGAGAAGCCTCCGCGCCTGCGCACCGCGGAGACTGGCCCCCGGGCGGGGCCGGGAACGGCTTTAAGCGGCCACCCCACCCCCGCCCCGCCCACTCCGCGCGCAGGCGCACTCCGCCCGGCGCGCGCGTCCTTTCGCCCCAGGCCCTCCTCCCCGGCCCGCCCTGGCGGGACCGCCCTCTGGCTCCCAGGCTGGGCCACGTGGCTGGCGGCGAGCGCCGGCTCTGCGGGTTTGCCGGCGCCCGATGCCGGGGACTCCGACCGAGGACAGTAAAGGTCTCGGCTTGCGCCAGCTAGGAATTGAACGGCGACATATCCGCCGCCGCGCACACAGGGAACTCTCACCCCCACCTCCACCCCCGCCCCGCGTAATTCCTTGTCCCAAAAGGCGTTCCGAAGTCACGTGCTTCATCGGGCAGGCACTGCCTTTGAACTTAAAGGTGTGCGTTTTTAAGCGAACTTGAGGCATCTTACTGACCCCACCCCCGCCTCACGAGGGCTGCCTGGCGAGTCCCCGGCTGTCCCACTTGCTAGTGGAGGACAGCGGGCAACTGCTGCGAACCTTTCTGACTCACTTTCTCATCTTGGGAAATCGGGATAGTAATGGTAACTCTTACGGGGGGTTGGGATGATTAACTGAGTTGATACAGGTCGAGAGTTTGAGGAAGGGGCACCTGGGGGGCTCAGTCCCTTAAGCGGCTGCCTTCGGCTCAGGTCATGATCCCAGAATCCTGGGATCAAGTCCTGCGGGCTCCGTGCTCCGTGGGGAGCCTGCGTCCCCCTCTCCTGCTCCCCCTGCTTGCGTGCTCTCTCTCTCTCTGTCAAATAAAGAAAGAAAATCTTAAAGAAAAAAAAAAGAGTTTGAGGAAGAGCCTGGCTCGTTGTAAACACTATGGAAGTATGACTTGTTCTTTCTACCCTCCCCAGTGAAGGAAGATTCACTGTGCGCCCCGCTCCGCGCTTAACCCACCCCGGATCCCCAGGGACTTTTCAGTTCTAAGCCTTGGGAAGGTCCAGGCGTGCGCTCAGCGTCCCTTGGGCACATTTCTCTCAGGCAGAAGTTCCTTGGAGCTTGTTTTTCAACTTATGTTCTATTGAATCAGGCCAGACCCGGAAAGCTAAAGTCTGATTGAGGCCATGGTTAGTTAATTGCATCACTTACTTCCCTAATCATATATATATACATATATATATATATTTTTTTTTTAAGTGTATTTCAGTGGCATCTGGGTGGGTCAGTAGATTAGGTGTCTGCCTTGGACTCAGGTCATGAGCCTGGGGTCCTGGGGTGGAGCCCTTCAACCGGCTCCCTGCTCAGCAGGGAGTCTGCTTCTCCCTCTACCCTTCCCCCGGCTCTTGCTCTCATAAATAAATAAATAAAATCTTTAAAAAAAAATAACGTGTATTTCAAAATCCGAATTATAAACTAGGAACTGATTACTCACTAATTTGATTATATAATAATGACTATTTCAAAGAATGCCTAGTTTGATGGGCTGGATTCCTTTAAAAGATCTTGTTTCTCTGTGGCATTAAAATTATATGCTTTTTTTTTTTTTTAATTTTATTATTTGCCCAAGGGGTACAGGTCTGTGAATCATCAGGCTTACATCTTTCACAGCATTCACCAAAGCACAAACCCTCCCCAATGTCCATAACCCATCCACCCTATCCCTACCCTCCCACCCCCCAGTAACCCTCAGTTTGTTTTGTGAGATTAGGAGTCTCTTATGGTTTGTCTCCTTCCCCATCCCATCTTGTTTCATTATTTTTCCCTCCCTACCCCCCACGACCCCCAACCCTGCCCCTCCAGTTCCTCATATCAGAGAGATCATATGATAATTGTCTTTCTCTGATTGACTTATTTCGCTCAGCATAATACCCTCCAGTTCCATCCATGTCGTTGCGAATGGCAAGATTTCGTTTCTTTTGATAGCTGCATAATATTCCATTGTATATATATACCACATCTTCTTTATCCATTCATCTGTTGATGGACATCTAGGTTCTTTCCATAGTTTGGCTATTGTGGACATTGCTGCTATAAACATTCGGGTGCACGTGCCCCTGAGGATCACTACCTTTGTGTCTTTAGGATAAATACCCAGTAGTGCGATTGCTGGGTCGTAGGGTAGCTCCATTTTCAACTTTTTGAGGAATCTCCATACTGTTTTCCAGAGTGGCTGCACCAGTTTGCATTCCCACCAACAGTGTAGGAGGGTTCCCCTTTCTCCGCAACCTCGCCAACATCTGTCATTTCCTGACTTGTTGATTTTAGCCATTCTGACTGGTGTAAGGTGGTATCTCGCTGTGGTTTTAATTTGTATTTCTCTGATGCCGAGTGATGTTGAGCACTTTCTCATGTGTCTGTTGGCCATTTGGATGTCTTCTTTGGAGAAATGTCTGTTCATGTCTTCTGCCCATTTCTTGACTGGGTTATTTGTTTTATGGGTGTTGAGTTTGAGAAGCTCTTTATAGATTTTGGATACTAGCCCTTTATCTGATATGTCATTTGCAAATATCTTCTCCCATTCTGTCAGTTGTCTTTTGGTTTTGTTGACTGTTTCCTTTGCTGTGCAAAAGCTTTTAATCTTGATGAAGTCCCAATAGTTCATTTTTGCCCTTGCTTCCCTTGCCTTTGGTGAGGTTCCTAGGAAGAAGTTGCTGCGGTTGAGGTCGAAGAGGTTGCTGCCTGTGTTCTCCTCGAGGATTTTGATGGATTCCTTTCTCACATTGAGGTCTTTTATTAAAATTATATGCTTTTTAAAAAAGATATATTGATTTATTTTTGAGAGAGAGAGAGAGTATGTGTGCGAGTGGGGTGGGGCGCAGAGGAAGAGAGAAAATCCTCAAGCAGATTCCCCCCTGAACCCAGAGCCCAATGCGGGGCTGGATCCCAGGACCCTGAGACCATGACCTGAGCTGAAATCAAGAGTTGGACGCTTATCCAACTGAGCCATCCAGGCGCCCCAAAGATAATATGCTTTAAAGAAATTTCGGGGGTACCTGGGTGGCTCAGTCATTAAGCATCTGCCTTCGGCTCAGGTCGAGTTCCCAGCGTCCCCGGATGGAGCCCCACACCTGGACTCCTTGCTCAGCAGGGAGCCTGCTTCTCCCTCTCCAACTCCCCTGTGCTTCCTGTTCCCTCTCTCACTATCTCTCTCTGTCATAAATAACTGAAATCTTAAAAAAGAAATACATTTCGATTTAAACTTTTTTTTTAATTGTTTTTAAAGATTTTATTTATTTATTTGACACACAGAGAAAGAAATCACAAGTAGGCAGAGAGGCAGGCAGAGAGAGGGGAGGAAGCAGGCTCCCTGCCGAGCAGAGAGCCCGATGCGGGCCTCGATCCCAGGACGCTGAGATCATGACCTGAGCCGAAAGCAGAGGCTTTAACCCACTGAGCCACCCAGGCGCCCTCGATTTAAACTTTTTTTATTTCAAAGCCATGTCTACTATGGAAAATGAGAGGACCCCTGTATAAATGAAAACCTAGTAAGATAATTTCCTAATGAGTTACAAAGAGGGTTTCTCCCTTGTCTCCATCCAGACTCCCATTAATTATCAGAAGGCCTTGACTCATTGACCTTTTGAACAGCACACCGCGCCGTTTTAGTGCAATTGGAACACAGGGCAGACAATAAAAGAGTGGAGCAGGAATTTAGTCAGTAATACAATGTATTTCTAGAAGTTAAAGGAATCTCTGCAGTGTGAACACTAAGTAGGATTAAGTTCAGGAAGTTTCTTAAGCGGATGATCTTTGGATTGAGTTGCTCTATCAGTTTTCTGCCTTTGAGCACAACAACTAGGCTCTGGGAAAAAACCCAGAAACTTCTCTGTGGCCGATTTACGAACAGATGGAAATGATGCAATTGTGTACAACAGACACTTTCCCTTTTGCCTCCTACCGGCTCAGAGCAAAATAACAAACACTTGCCGACCTCTGGACTTGCACCCCAACTTTTATTTCACCGAGTGTGTTAGGAAAGTCCATGGACATCAACTCCAATAAAACGCTCCACCCTGGCTTTGCTGGGCCGGAAGTCAGAGCTTTGGAACTTTCCCTCGTGAGCGGTGGTGGTGAGATTCATAGGCCCACATGAATGTTGTTCTGTTTCTTATGTCTCCCTAGGGCCTAGCACAGTACCTGGCAGAGAGATGTTTAATAAATCATTGCTGGGCTGACGGCGAGAGGGATGAATGAAAAGGAGGCAGACAGTACCTTCTTACGTATAGTAGTTTGACAAAGGATAAACCCAGCTTCTGCTACTTCTCTGGCCATTCATTTCTTATTCTCACCCTTAGCTTTGTCTGCATCTCTTCATCTTTATTTTTTTTAAGATTTATTTATTTATTTATTTGACAGAGAGCAAGAATACAAGCAGGCAGAGCAACAGGCAGAGGGAGAGGGAGAAGCAGGCTCTCCGCTGAGCAGGGAGCCCGATGTGGGACTCGATCCCAGGACCCTGGGATCATGACCTGAGCCGAAGGCAGCGGCTTACCCGACTGAGCCACCCAGGAGCCCTTCATCTCTTCATCTTAATCAGCGTTGTCTTTCTTATATCTCATGTTCTCTGTCTCTAGAGATAGATAATCCCTAGATTATCTCATGTATGTATTTGATGTCAACTACCACCTACGGGTCCTGTAACAAGAAAACTTTCAAATCTACAACTAAGTTTTATTTAACGCTTATTGTGGTCATTGTCTCTGCTAGGTGGTAGGGATGTAGCATTTAGAAAGACATGGTCTTGGGGCAGCTGAGTGGCTCAATCGGTTAAGCATCTGCCTTTGGCTCAGGTCATGATCCCAGAGTCCAGGATCAAGCCCCACATTGGACTCCTTTCAGCAGGGGGGGGGAGTCTGTTTCTCTCTCTGCCCCTCACCCCGCTGGTGTTTTCTCTCTCTCAGTCTCTGTTTCTCTCTCAAAAAAATAAATAAAATCTTGGAAGGAAGGAAGGAGAGGAAAGAAGAGGGGAGGGGAGGAGAGGAGAGGAGAGAAAAGAAAGAAAGAAAGAAAGAAAGAAAGAAAGAAAGAAAGAAAGAAAAAGAAAGAAAGAAAGAAAGAAGGAAGGAAGGAAGGAAGGAAGGGAAGGAAGGAAGGAAAGAAAGACATGGTCTTGCCCCCTCAAAGAAGTTATAGTCCAAAGTGAAGGCAGACTTCAGCCAATAATTACAATAAACTCAGATAAGCAGAGTGATAAAGCACAGGGCATTGCATTATGGGAGCAGAGAGCCCCTACAAAGAAGTGAGTCTTAACCTATGACTGGAAGGCAGAGAAGAGGTTAATAAGATGAAGAGGACAAGGCAGAAGCCGGAAAGGGTTTATTAAGAGATGAGACCAGAGAAATAGGTCACGGTTAATTGCTGGAGGGCCTCGGAAGGCATAATATAGGGTTTGAACTTTCCACAAAAGCGATGGGCAACTTAAGAGTTTTTAGCGGGAAAGGGGCACCATAGAACTGCTTTAGAAAGTGGCTCTATGGGCGCCTGGGTGGCTCAGTGGGTTAAAGCCTCTGCTTTCGGCTCAGGTCATGATCTCAGGGTCCTGGGATCGTTAGAAAGTGGCTCTATGGGCGCCTGGGTGGCTCAGTGGGTTAAAGCCTCTGCTTTCGGCTCAGGTCACTCCTGTGATCTCTCTCCCTCTGTGAAATAAATAAATAAAATCTTTAAAAAGAAAAAAAAAAAAAGTGGCTCTGTTAGCAGCTTGGAGCGTGGTTGAAGTTTTATTAAGATTAGAGGCAGGAGACCCGGGGGGAGGAGGCTGCCTCAGGGGCCGATGTTGAAGATTGTGACCGGTCCCTGGATGTGGGCGGCAAAAGAGAAGAGCCATGATGGAGCCATGTTTAAGGCAGAATCAATGGAACTGGTCGTTGATTGGATGGAGTAGAAGATAAGGGACTGATTGCTTGAAAAAGGAAAGAAATTCTGTCACACGCTACAACATGGATGAACCTTGAAGACACTATGGTCAGCGAAATAAGTCAGTCACAAAAGGGCAAGTACTGTGTGATTCCACTTGCATAAAGTACCTAGAGTAGTCAGATTCACAGACACAGGAAGTAGAAGTGGCCAGGGGCCGGGGGAAAGAGGGAATGGGGAGATAGTGTTTAACGTTATGGAGTTTCCATCCAGGAAGAGAAACATTTCTTGAGGTGAATGCTAGTGATGGCTGCACCACAATGGGAACGTACTTAATGCCACTGGACTCGACACTTAAAAATGGCGACAGTGGGGGTGGGGGGTTGGGGGAATTGGGTGACAGACATTAAGGAGAACACATGATGTGATGAGCACTGGGTGTTATACGCAGCTGATAAATTATTGAACACTACATCTGAAATTAATGATGTACTATTTGTTGACTAATTGAATTTAAATAAAAAAAATTTTAAATGGTGACAATGGTTAAAAAAATAGACACTCAAGGGCGCCTGGGTGGCTCAGTGGGTTAAAGCCTCTGCTTTCAGCTCAGGTCATGATCTCAGCGTCCTGGGATCGAGGCCCGCATCGGGCTCTCTGCTCAGCAGGGAGCCTGCTTCCTCCTCTGCCTGCCTCTCTGCCTACTTGTAATCTCTCTCTCTCTGTGTCAAATAAATAAATAAAATCTTTAAAAAAAAAAATAGACACTCAAATGTATCTTTCTTTAAAAAAAAAATCACACAAAGTTTGAGACATCGGTGATTGATAGTTACTCCAAGATTATACATGGGCTGGTGTCTCAGATAGAGTCCGACTGGACCAAAACTACTCAAAATGTTTAAACCAGAGGAACTTTAACACAGAGAGTCCATCGATAAGTAAAAGAAGAGCTAAGAAGCCAAATACACATTAGCAACAGCAGGAATTCTAGAAGGACCAGACGGGAGGACGCCAAAGGGAGGAGCTCGGGGCCATGCTCAGGAGCCGAGAGCCCAGTGGGCCTGCCTGTCTGGAGGCAGAGTTGCTGCTGGAGATGCTTTCTGGGGAAGGGAGGAGAGCTGTATTCTTTCCCTTCCTCACATCCCCCAGTCTCCTGCTGGAGTTTCCCATTGGGCGGGCCCAGATGGAAGCCCACTGTATTACTCGATATTGACTAGTTATGCTGCTATAATAAACAAGATTAAAAAATCTCAGTTGCTTACAAGAATGAACATTTATTTCTCATCCAAGTTTCATGGTGGTGCTGTGAGTCACCTGGGGCAGTCACCTCTGCCCCATATGCCTTCTCATTTGCAGACTGAGGCTGAAGTAGCATCCTCCAGCCTGCCCCTAACAAGACCAAGCTGAGGGGAAAAAGAAATGGCCAAACCACAGAGTGGGCTCTTAAGCTTTTGCTTAGAAACGGTGTATGTCCCTTCCACTCACATTCAGTTAGCTAAAGCAAGTCATAGGACCTTGCCTGATGCCAACAGGTTATGGAAATATACTCCTCCTGTAGCAGACAATGCAAATGGGTAACCACGTTGAGGGCTGTATAATTCTCCTACAGGGAGAGAAGCAAATAAATAGTAAAAATAATATTCTCTTATCACAGTCTACCTTCTTGATCATAAATTTTCATCTCTCTCCTTTTTGCATGAAAAATATACTCACTCTTCCTACAAAGAGTGACACCCAAAAGGTTCAACCAATCATGACACAACGGCCAAAGTTCAATATCTCATGATAGTCTCTGCATTATGGCCAGATATGATTCCTCTTGATCCAGAGACTAAGGAAATTAAAGACAAACAAATGTTATCTACTGCCTCCCACATCTATAGCTAATACAAGACAGTTGAACAAAGACAGAATAAACACTTCTAGTCATCCAAAGAAAGAATGAGAGACTCACAACCATCACTGGTTCTTAGAATTCCCAAATCCTACTGTGTGTGGGAAACATTCCTTGATTAAGGTATCAAACATTCCCTGATTCTAGTTCAGGCCCCTGGAAGTAGCCTGTGTTTTTTGTTTTTTGTTTTTTTTAAAGACTTTATTTATTTATTTCACAGAGGGAGAGAGATCACAAGGAGGCAGAGAGGCAGGCAGACAGAGAGAGGGGGAAGCAGGCTCTCCGCTGAGCAGGGAGCCCAATGCGGGCCTCGATCCCAGGACCCTGTGATCATGACCTGAGCCGAAAGCAAAGGCTTTAACCCACTGAGCCACCCAGGCGCCCAGTAGCCTGTGTTTTTAAACTTGTGGCTGACTGGGGGGCTGAGCAGCTTTCAGCTTCCTTCCTGTGCACAGAAATTTGGGAGCCCAAATGTTTGGTCCCCAGCAATCACATCTTTTAACCCAAGCTGATGTGTCTTGGCTGCACACCTCTCTTTATACCTTGAGTAGCATTTAACCTGCTTCTAGTGGGCTCCATGTGCCAATTACCACACCTATAATTCTTTTCAAGACATACCTCTCTCTCTAGGCACCACTGCTAAGGGAACTTGAACTTATCAAGCCTCTGTTGGGGAGCCACACTCATAAGTCTATTTTCCCTGGGTCACTTTATCCACCAAGAGACTCACTAGCAGCCACTGCTCATAACCTTGATCTTGTCTCTATCCCAAGGCTGAGTTTTAATCTCTGCTTACAAAACAGTCAATTCGTTTCTGATCTCATCTCTTTCTTGTAGCAGCCTGTCAAATGCAGCTAAAAACAACAAGGTACACTCATAACAATCTGTTCCCCAACCTTTTTGCCTTAAACTCACAAGGTACTTGGTATGTGATCTGCCTTCTAAATGACCAAAGGCTTCACCACTTGCTGCCCATCACTTGGAAGCAATAGCACATTTTTTTTTAAGATTCTATTTATTTATTTGAAAGAGAGAGAGAGAGAGCACAACAGGGGGAGTGGAAGGCAGAGGGAGAGGGAGAAGCAGACTTTCCGCTGAGCAGGGAGCCCAACACAGGGCTTGATCCCAGGACTCCAAGATCAGGACCTGAGCTGAAGTCAGACGGTCGATGCCCTGCAACGGCATATACTTAAGGACAGCATTCTGCAACTTGCACCGATTATTCTGTTAGTCAGCTTTTTCTAACTAATGTTGCATTAACAGACAGCCCTCCTACCTCCGAAATCTCACTACATTCATTTCTTTCTCAGATTATAGGTCCGGGCTACAGATTGGCTTTGACTCTGCTCCATGTTATCTGTTATTCTAGGATCCTGATGGAGGGAACAGCTCTTATCTTGGTCTCATGGTAGAGGGAGAAGAGAAACAGCTGAACCGCACTGTGGCTCCTAAAGCTTCTGGTCAGAATTGATATTGAACTTCACTTCCCATTGGCCAAGGAAAGTCATTTAGCCAGGCCCAATGTTAAGGGGACAGAGAAGTATATTCATCTTCAGGGAGGCATTATAATGCACTTGGTAATACAGGGTTCTATACTCCTATTTCAGGGAAGAGAGTGAATAATTGGGGACAATAATAGAATCTTGCATCCCTCTGACATAGGAGTTTGAGAAACCTAGTCTATAGGGATTTAAAGCCCCCCTGCCCCTTGGCCACAGCAAAGAGCAAGGGAAGAGAGTAAAGAATGGATGGATATGACAACAGGGACTTAGGACAGCAATAGAGCTGGATGAAGACACCACTCAAAGTTACAGTGGCATAGTCCATTATGTAAGACAGAGGGAAAAAATGTCCAGAATTGTCAGGAACACACAATGGAGAAAATCTTATAGAGATTCGGGGGGTTGTGGGGAGACAAAAGTCCAGGTTGAGAAGTCCAGTGAGTGGTTAGATATGAGGCCTGGGGGTGCCTGGGTGGCTCGTCGGTTAGGTGTCTGCCTTTGGCTCAGGTCATGATCCCAGGGTCCTGGGCTGGAGCCCCGCATCAGGCTCCCTGCTCACTGGGGAGCCTGCTTCTCCCTCTCCCTCTGCCATTCAGTCCACTTGTCCTCTCTGGGTTTCTCTATCTCTCTGTCGGGTGAATAAATAAAATCTTAAAAAAAAAATAGATATGGCTTAGAACTGAGAAAAGAAAGGAAGGTTGGCTGAAGTCATTAATTTGGGCAACTGAAGCCACAGGACAAGATGCGACCACCCAGAGGAAATATATATAAGAATGAAATACAATTTTTTAAAAGATTTTATTCATTTCTTTGACAGAGAGAATGAGAGAACACAAGCAGGGGGAGCAGCAGAGGGAGAGGGAGAAGCAGGCTCCTCACCGAGCAGGAGCCCGATGTGGGGCTTGATCCCAGGATTCTGGGATCACGTCCTGAGCCAAAGGCAGACACTTAACCAACTGAGCCACCCAGGTGCCCCACAATTTTTTTTTTTAAACAGAGGGCCTAGAACAGAACCCTGAGGGGTCTCAACATTCCAGGGATGGGTGGCAGAAGAAGTGCCAAGAACGGGTCAAAGAAGCCATGACAGAGAGGTAGGAGGTGAAACAAGGAAATGTGGTGTCTTGGAAACCAGAGAAAGAGGGAGGTGTTTAAGAAGGGGATTTCTCGGGGCGCCTGGGTGGCTCAGTGGGTTAAAGCCTCTGCCTTCGGCTCAGGTCATGGTCTCAGGGTCCCGGGATTGAGCCCCGCATCAGGCTACTTGCTCAGCAGGGAGCCTGCTTCCTCCTCTCTCTCTGCCTGCCTCTCTGCCTACTTGTGATCTCTCTCTCTGTCAAATAAATAAATAAAATCTTTTAAAAAAAATAAAAAGGAGATTTCACGCCTTACCTATAGCTGTCTTCTAGACTTCAGTGTGGCTGGTATATAAGCCTCTCATATTCACCAGGTACAAATATTTTTTTCTCAGGTGACAGTACCTCAATTGCCCAATCATCCTACCCAGAATTCCTCGCGGGCCTCTCCTGGTTACTCCCAACTGGACTGTGTTGTTCAGACAGGCACCCACCCCTGCGTGGCCCTGTGTTTCAGGAAATGTGGGGCCATCCCAGCCCCAGGGGAGGGTCCAATTAAGTTCATCACAGTGGTTCTGTTCCCCTTGCCAATGACTAGTGTGGTTGTAAATACGTGACACAATGCTGCCAATGCAGCCTAAGGGGAGGGGGGGTGTGATAGAGTCTTCTGGTAAAGGTTCTCTTGAGAGATACCCTTCTTCCTTTACACGTTGTCATGGGGTTTGCCAAGCACAGCTGTCTTGCAGTCTGGAGGGGACGGAGGCTGCAGGTAATACCAATATACCCAAAATGAAGATGCCAAGGGGACAGATCTTAGGTCTTGACATCAGTGAGCTGCTGGCTTAATTGAGACTGGGTCTTTCCTGCCTCAAGTCTTTTTATGAAAAGATAATAGATTGACCTTACTAATAGTCAATGCGTTATGTAAGGTAATAAATTGACTTGTTGTATAAAAGTCAGTTTGATTCACAGCATTATGTTTCTTGAAGCTGAGAGACATTCTAATGGATCCAACTTCTCATCAATCTGTCACTCCCGCCCCCAGATTAATTAGATTGGAGATTGACTCTAGTTCCAGGGATGGGCCTTGATGTGTCTAAATCGATCATTGTAATCCTATCCCCTTTTCCTGTTCTAGAACCCCATCAAAGGACATGAAATTCAGAACATGCATTCTCCTAACCATGGGGATTGGTTCAGGAAGGGACCTGACCTAATATAAATATAAGTTTCCTGCTTCCTTCTGAGAAGTTACTGTGTTCTCTTAGGAGAAAGTCATGGGAAGAGCTATTCGGATATTCCTTCTCTCTCTCTCTTTCTCTCTCAGTGTAAGTAAGAAAGCAGGTATCTCTGATTGCTGACAGCCGCATTCTGCACCATGAGGGAACCCAGCCTGAGTGAGGACTGAGTTCACACTGTAGATGGCAGAGCAGAGGAACGGAGACAGTGTGGTCCTTGGTGACACTGTTGAGCTTCTGGATCAACTGATCAACTGCACTTGACTGTTTTTCGAACCTTTGGTTTCAGCTGGTTCTTGGCAACTAAAAATATCCTAGAATGATGGCCCATCCTAACAGTTACCAGAAAATACTGAATTGATCTTTCAAATATCCTGTGAACTTGCTGTCCTTTCTCCATTCCTACTGCTTGAGCCAATCCCGGGATATGTCACCGGGATACCCCCAAACACCTCCTCCCTCATGGCCTCTAGCTCCATCTCCCTCCAAGTCACTCTCCACCCACTGCCGGTATAAGCTTTCACAGAAGAAGATCCAAGTACATCACTTCCCTGCTTCAAACCCTCCCCTCCACCTGGCTGGTCTCTAGTTCAGTCTTCAAGACTTATTTCAAGCCTCTTTCGGGAATTCTTTTCTGACACTCCTCAGGCTGTTGCATTGCTTCTTTGGCCAAACATGACATCCCCTTGTAAAAAGTAGTACACCACATGGTAGCTTTTGTCTTTTCTCTCTCTGCCAACTGGACTGTGAGAGCTCCATATTCCCAGAGTCAGCAGACACTAGGTTTGTTGAGCATACACATACCAGATTTAAGTTTTATCTAAACTTGTCACATATGCCTAAAAGTAGGGAGCTCACCAAGTAAGAAACTTGGTGACTTGTCAAGAACACCGGACTGCTACCCACAGAGCCTGAAACTTGGCATTAATTTCCCCCACTTGCAAGATGTGAGGGTCTCAAGGACATTCCTGGGCCTCTATGCTACTCTGTTTTCCCATCTGTAAAATGGGAATACTGTAGTCATGTCAGTGGAAACATAGCCTACTGTCTCCCTTTTTTGGGGGGATGGCTATTTGCCTGGAAACTTTTCATTCACAGTAAAGATGCAAAGGAGGGAAAGTTACTAATGCGATGGAAAGCAGAGAGTAAACACTCAGCACGTTCATACTGAGTTTTATTGTCCGTAATTTATCACAGAGGGAACAGAATCATTTTCCAAGGATGTGGAATAGAGGAGATGAAGGGGTGATTCTGACCATTAGAGGTGACTTCAAAGAACCTCCAGACAGCACTGTGAATGAACAAAATACGTTGTGTAAAATACTCTTCCTTGGGGGTGGTCAAAACACGGAAATGTAACTTGCCCTGTCACAAAAACAGCTTGGCTCGGGCTGTTCTAACCTCCCTGCAGAGAGGAAGACAGAGCAGGCCGGGGAGTGATTACTTCTCAAACAGAGAGGGATTTAACATCACCACTGGCCATGTGACAGATAAACTAATTTGCCCAAATCACTAAGCTTGGGTTTTTCCACCCACATTAATTTGGATGCTTGCACACGACAACAGCAGCTTTTGTTGGTGACAAGGATTCAGAGGCCCAAGCACCACAGCTAGCAAGAGAACACAAACAACTCAAGAAAAGGCACTATAACCAGCTGGGCAGCTTTGGCCCCATCGCGGGCTGCAAGGCACAGGAGGCAAAAGGATGATTGCTTTCAGCCCGTGGAGACTTGATGTGGGCCTGGATCAAAATAAGTTTTCACCTTTTAATGAAACTGCTGGTATGCCTTCCATCCCCAAGTTTTGGAAGCTACTAAATGTGATGGAAATGTGCTCTTCTAGCCAAAACAGCAGACTGGAGCCTGTGGCTGGCTAGTTTTATTCCGGATCAAAGGGGACCTCCATCAAGCCTCTTTGTTTTATTCTGAACCTCAATTTCCCAAATATAGGAAGGAGAATCCATGGCAGTTTGGGGGAGTTGCAAAACCTGTACTTTCTGACCAGTCGGATCAAGATGTGAGTCCCACCTTCACCACCATCTAGTTATGGGACCTTCAGTGAGTTAACTTAACCTTTCCAGGAGTTAGGTTTCCGATCTGTAATATGGGAATAGTCATAAATACTTGCACATTTCATTATGTCACCCATTCAACAGACATTTACTGAGTGCCTCCTACGTACCAGGCAATGTCCTAGATCCGAGTCTGCAAAGGTGAGTGAAACAGACATAGTTCCTGTCCTCATGGAACTTACAGTCTGTTGGGAGAAATAAATCACGGGCAAAAGCACTTAGTACTGTGCCTGGCTTTTAACACTTTTCAGTTGACCAGGAATGTAGTTCTTGAAATTCAATACCCTTCGATATGCACTAATTCCTTTTTCATTAATCCCTTTCCTGTGTCAGGCTTTGCAGATGATATTCTCTCGAGCTGCCTTGTTCTTTCCTCAGTAATTCACATGCCATTCTCTCTTGCTTTATTCACAGCTGTACACAAATTCACCCTCCCCCCAGAAAGGCCATTCCTAATCCACTATTCAAATCGCCCTCCCTCCTCTCACGTGTTCTATCTACTTATCTTGCTTTAAACCTATTCTTGATGGGTTTAAAAATCATCTATTAGTATGGGTGCCTGGGCTGCTTAGTCAGTTAACTGTCTGACTCTTGGTTTTGGCTCAGGTCATGATCTCAGGGTTGTGAGAGCAAACCCCACATTGGGCTCCACACTGGGCGTGGAGCCTACTTAAGTTTCTCTCTCTCCCCCTGCCACTCCCTCCTCTAAAAGAATAATAATCTATTAGTGAGAAGTTCCTCTTAGATTTAGGGCAAATTTTTGTACTAAAGTCTCTATAATATAATCACATTTTCAAAAGATAGGCAGATTTGGAAACATTTATAATGAAAGATTTACGAATGATCAATAAGCCTATAAAAAGATGGCCAGCATCACTAGTCATCAGGGATGTTTTCTCAAGACTAGTACTACTAAGCCTTGGTAAGAACAACTAGAGCACTTGTCCACTGCTGATGGGAGTGCAAAATGGTGCAGCAGCTTCAGACAATACCTTAGCGGTTGCTTACACAGTTAAACTATACACTCACCATACTACCCAGCAAACCCACGCCAAGAGAACTGAAAACATACGTACTCTAAGGAATTTTATTTTTTTTAAGATTTTTTATTTATTTATTTGACAGAGAGAGAGCTCACAAGTAGGCAGAGAGGCAGGCAGAGAGAGAAGGGGAAGCAGGCTCCCTGCTGAGCAGAGAGCCCGATGCGGGGCTCGATCCCAGGACCCTGGGACCATGACCCAAGCCGAAGGCAGAGGCTTAACTCAGTGAGCCACCCAGGCGCCCCATACTCTAAGGAATTTTATATGAATCTACTTATAACAGCATTATTCATAATTCATAAAGTCATACTTAAATAACAACCAAAATGTCTATCAGCTGATGATCATAGAAATAAAATGTGATATAGCCATTCAAGGGAATACTACTCAGCAATAAAAAGGAATGAAGGAAAAAAACAGACTCAAAAAGCTGCACACTGTATGGTTCCATGTATATGACATTTTTAAATCAGATGGGTGGTTACCTGGGGCCAGGAGTCACGGAGAGGGTTGACTGCACAAGGGAATTTTTGGGGGGATGCTGGAAATATTTTGGGTGTGGTGGTGCTTCCGCAACTGTACACAACAGCCAAAACTCATCAAAGTGTACAATTCAGATAGGGGAACTTCGTTGTATGTGAATTATCCCTTAAAGCTGTTACAAAATTTTAAAGCATACGGTTATATGTGTAGAGTAAATGATTCTATGCTTATCTCTGGTGATGGCATTTGGGTGCTTTTTATTTTCTTCTCTTTGCTTATCTAAATGTGGTAAAATTTCCACAATGATTATGGAGCTCTTGTGTCAAGAGAGAAAAAACCAACAATAAAATGCCATACACATAAATAATTGGGTTATTCCACAAGGCACCTATTGTCGATTCAACATTGTTTGCTTGTAATGAAGCCCATTTGGGTTACCTCCTTCTCATCTATCTTTCCTCAGTGGCACTTCTCAGGGGTGAGCTGAGGAAACGGATGCAAAAAGGTACAGAGCTTAATAGCAATGCTTTGTCCACCCAGCCCTGGGTTTGGCTCTCACCTGGGTTTCTGGATGAATACACAGTAGACTAATGATAGGGGGCTTTGGTCCTCCTTTGCCAGCTCCGCCCTCCATTCCAACCCAAATCAACCCATGCGTCTTCCAGGCCCCAAGAGAAAGTCCTCAGCATAGGGCCGGGCAGACTGTGGTTTGTGGGGTCCCGGCAGGGGTGCCTGCCTCCAGCTCACGTTGGTCTGTTGAGGGCTGCATGGCCTTGGGGAAGTCAAGAGGCCATTCATCAGTGGAGACCCGGGCTTAGAATGAGCGCTCACGCTGCCCGTGGCCGGATGGGACACGGAGTCCCTCCAAGAGTCCTCAGAGCTGGGGGTGCTCAGTGTCAACAGGTCTCTGGCCCTTTTCACCCATCACACACCCAATTCATCTTCAGACTTTCCGCCTGTGAAAGGGCAGTGACCTTAGGAGACCCAACCGGCCCACAGGCCAAGGCCGGGACATCAGGAGAAGTCTGCGTTGTTTCTTGTGTGCCTTGGGTTAACAGGACAAGACTCCTGACAGGGTCCAGGTATTGGGACAGAGGATCCCAGCGAAGATAATAAAGCTATAGTTACAGAATAACTTCATAAGCTCTCCTCCCATGAAGGGAACATACAATTTTCTAGCCATTCTAGTGAAGAAGTAAAGGCCAGCGGAAGTTCAGAACAGGGGGAAGTGAGGGAATCACAGCTTTCCTTGACCTCTGCTTTGTCACCAGTCATGCTGAGTTGGGAGCGATCCTGAGTTTCTAATCTGGGGTCTCGGTCCTGAGGGTCACACAGGCATTAATTTCAGGACCTTCTTCCAATATCTTAAAACTCCACACATTATTCACAATAATCAACACGAGGATGCCACCTAAATGTCCACCACTGGACGAACGGCTAAATCAAATGCGGCATATACATACAATGTAATATTGTTCAGTCTTTTTTTTTAAGATTTTTTATTTATTTATTTGACACACAGAGAGAGAGATTACAAGTAGGCAGAGAGGCAGGCAGAGAGAGAGGAGGAAGCAGGCTCCCCGCTGATCAGGGAGCCCGATGCAGGGCTCGATCCCAGGATCCTGAGATCATGACCAGAGCCGAAGGCAGAGGCTTTAACCCACTGAGCCAGCCAGGCGCCCCTATTCAGTCTTAAATAAAAGGAAATTCTGGCATATGCTACAATACAGCTGAACCGCGAAGACATTCTCTTCATTGAAATAAGCCAGACACAGTGTTTGATTTCACTTGGGTGAGGGACCTAGAGCAGTCAAGTTCATTGACACAGAAAGTAGAATGGTGGTTACCAGAAGCCTGGAGGAATAGGGAGTTAGTGTTCACTGGGTCCACAGTGTGGGATGTCAAAAAAAAATTCTGGAAATCTACGGTTGATGATAGTTACACACCAGTGTGAATGCACTTATAGTCACTGAACCACACAATTAGAAATGTTAACAACGTTAAGTTTTATGTTGTGTACATTTTAAAACATGTACAAAAAAACATACTACACATACCTGCAAGGCCTCACCCCTTCATGAAAGCATAAAGTCATGTTTGTTACCATTCAGATCGAATCTCTGAATGGGCAGGCATAGCCTTTCATTGATTTTTTAAAAGAAAAATAACAGCAAAATATATGAATTATGACCGAGTGCAGCTTTTTTGGCAGACCCAATCTTGCAAAGCATGGCATCTTTCGGGGGAACTAAAACAAAGGGGCCTTGGTGGAAAGGTTGGCTGGGGTGAGCCCTCTGGTCTCCCCCCGCTATAAAGGCTGTGATTTTGTGGTTGGGGAGGGCATGCTAAAGGAGAAACACACGCCAGAGGAGAGACCAGATGGTGTCTCCAGACAGATCCCACCCAGCCACAGAGACCAGCATTGGGGTTTGAGATGGCCCTTTCTCCGGCCAAGTTTTAGAGCCTGGAGACAGAGTTCTTCACAATAAGCAGCCGGGAACTCTCTGTCCTACATGACACTTAACAGAGAACACCAGAAATGGGGACCATAGAGGCACCAGCTTGTGAGGGACAGGATGGCCTACCCTCTTCGGAGACCCTCCGTCATCACCCCTGGATACCAGGACCTGGCTCTTGGGAGCCCGCTAGGCACATGGGTTGTGGGTATCATGCACAGAACCATTCAGTCTGGCTATTACAAGCGTAGACACAAGAGACTCCCATTTCCCAGACTGACAGCTTGAAGGGATCCTAGCTCCACGAATGTTCTGGTTCACTGTCAGGCAGAAAACCTTTGTAGGAACTCTGGTTCTCCTCCCCATTGTGCCCAATCCACTTCTCTGAGCAGCAGGGTCGGTGTGGGAAGAAACCATCAGAAGACAAATTCTAATCCAAACCCTGCCACTCTGTGGCCTGTGACCTCGGTCCCTTGCAGACTCAGTTATTCCATTTGTGGAATGGCAGCAACGACCTTGTTCTCATGGATCCAATGAGACAGCGTCTGGGGACATGCTCGGAGAACGTACTGTACAACCGCTCTGGAAGTTTCGTCTGCTCCTGTGTCCAGTACTTAGAGGGAGTAAAACAGGGTTAAGTCATTGTGTGTCCCTTACAGGAACCATCAAGCCTCAGAGCTGCATTGTCTACACTGACCCCTGGAAATAGCCACTTGCCATGCACGAACATTCTCGCAACACAGTGTTTCCTATAGAGAGGAGGCGGGAAGTGTCCAGTGAAGTTCAGGTTATCGGGGCCATGCAGGGATCACTGAGGCAAGCCCATCTCCTCCCATCTCACCGAGAGAAGCCTCATTTCTTCAAGGTGATACAGGTGTATTGGGTGAGAGTCAGAGAAAACAAAGCACCTCCTGGTCTGCACCCATTTTCAGAGGCCAGGGGTGATCTGTACCAGGGAGAGGGTTAGAGTGTGAGGCCGCAAGGCCCCGTGAGCTCTGATGGGCCAAACCCCCAACCCCCCAAGCCCTGGGGGAACAGGGCAGGGTGGGAAGGCTCTGTGCTGGCAGCTCCCGGGGCCTGATGTATTTCCAGAGGCGGAAAGTACGGACTGTACTTTCCCCTCCTCCTGTCGGTGAGTAACTGAACAGAGGTCTCCACGTGGCCCGCCACCCGCCTGTCATCTTGAAAGTTCCCCAGAGGGGCCTGGGGGATGGCCGTGGGCCCTAGGAGGAGAGGAGGGACAACGGCATACCGTCTTGTTTCCTCGGGGCTCGGACCCGAAGGGCCAGACCCGGAGCGTGCAGCCGCTCGCACGTGATGGCCCGTTGTAGGGCCGCGGGAAGGAGAGAAGGGCCCAGAACACGCCTTGGAACAAACCTACGGGGAGCTGGCAGGAGGGGCGCACCGCGTTCTCCCAGGAGAGGGTGAAGCAGAGGCGCTTGGGTAATGCACAAGGGACTCCAGGCCACGCACACACGGCGACAAATGGGCGGAACAACTTTCTTGCCGCTCCTTCCCAGCCGCGTCCGGGATGTACCCATTTCGCGGTGCCGCACCTTAAGGCCCCCTCGTGGGGACAGCTGGAGGTGTCCCTCCCGGCAGATTTCCCCGCCGAGAGCCCAGGCTAGCCGCACCTCCCCTCCGGTCCCCAGGTTCGCATCCCTAGAAGGGGGAGAGGACGGCCTACGCCCAACGCGTGGTGGGTCCTCGGCGAGAGGGTGTGTGCGAGTCGGGCGCGCCGGGAAGAGTCCGCTGGAAAGCGGGCTCCGTCCGCCCCTCGGAGGGGAAGGCCGCAGAAGCAGAGAGCTCTAGCCCTGCCACCGCCCTGCAGGGGAGGACGCACCGGGCAGCGCCTCCTCCCACCACCGCCCCGGCTGCTCTCCCGCCCAGGCCCCCGCGTCCCCTCGGGCCCCTCAGATATCCCACGCCGGTACGGTGAGGGGCAGGTGGCCGCAGCCTGGACCCTCCCCGGCCAAGCCGTGGTGGGCCACCCGGGCCCCGCGCAGGGGGAGGCGGCCGGGCC
>LNAC01000047.1:4695449-4711790 GCA_002007465.1 Ailurus styani | reverse complement strand
CGGCCCTCGGGCGCCCCCTCCCCGCCCGCCCGCGCCGGCCCCGCGGCCTTGCAGAGCTTGCGGGCGATGCGCGCGTACATGAGCACGATGAGCGCCAGCGGCGCCAGGTAGATGTGCGAGAAGAGCACGGTGGTGTAGACCCGGCGCATGCCGTTCTCGGGCCAGGCCTCCCAGCACGAGTAGAGCGGGTAGGAGCGGTTGCGGGCGTCCACCAGGAAGTGGTGCTCCTCGCGCGTGACGGTCAGCGTGACGGCCGACGGGCACATGATGAGCAGGGCCAGGGCCCAGATGACCGCGATGGTGACCAGCGCCTTGCGCAGGGTCAGCTTCTCGCGGAAAGGGTGCACGATGCAGCGGAACCTGCGGCGAGGGAGGAAAGAGAAGTGGGCTCGCCACCGGCCCCGGGGGTCCCTGTTTCCCCCACCCCACCCTGGGGGAGGGGCGGGGGGGAGAGCTACCCCTGGTGGGGGCTGGCCTTGTGTGGGCATCGAGGGCAGCTTCAAGGGCAGTTCAGGAAGTTCAGGTTCATTGGCAAGCAAATTGGTTCTCACCTGTGAGGGAGGCGGCGGAGAGGAACAAAGGCAAAACCAGGAGGGCGGCGGGGAACTGAGGCTCTTGTGGCAAACGAGCCTGTCTGTGCACTTCGGGGGCGTAAACTGATTAGCTGGCAGCTAGCAAAGGAATCGGTGTGCACGTTCTGTCCCTGAGTAGGCTGATCAGGGAGGTGTATCAAAGGACATTTTTAGCTGTTTAGGGATTCTCCAGAAAACCCCGGGAGTTCAGGGGCCGACTCTCTGTCCCTCTGTCCCCTGGGCCAGCATCCTTGCCTGCCTCGCATGCTCTGGGGAAGAGTGCCCAGATGAACCCTTAGTGCAAGAGCTGGCGGACGCGGATGAGGGCACGAGGACCTATGGCATGCATCTGGGTCTGTTTTCTGTTTTATCATTTGCAAAGCTTCCTTGGCCCCTGGCTCCATTCCATTAGCCCACTCATGCTTATCAGAGAGTCTGATGGAATCTGGGGCTTAAAGACACCAGAAGTAGCTTGAGGTAGGGTGGAGATGGGGAGCTAGGAAGGCCTGGGCTGCCCGGGGAACAGCAAGGAGGCTGCGGGAAGGGGTTGGGAGGAGTGGGGGAGGGCAGTGAAGGAGCAGGGCCCGTGCTCTGACCCCACCCTCCACCCCCACCCCTCCCCGAAGATGCCTTTCCTTGCTTAGACTCATGGGTGGCAAGATTCCTGCTGCTCAGGAAACAAAGACTGCCCTCAAGCTCTCAAAGGACCCAGGAACCCCTAGAAAACCTTCACAGGAGCTGCCTCTCCGCCTTCTAGAGGAAAGTGGTGGCATTCTTTGCAGGTCCCCCAAGTGCAGAGGGCAGCCAGCCCCACAGCCCTTCACTTTATGGCTCACGGTTCAGCCTCAGCCTTCTGGTCGGCACAACAGTGGAGATGGTGGCGCTTCCTAGTGCCGGGCCCCTGTCGGCCGAGGATGACCCAGCCAGGGACCCGCTCACCTTTCCACAGCAATGGCCACCAGTGTGAACACGGAAGCCGACACGGACATGCCCTGCACCAAGCCGCTCATCTTGCACGTGGCGTTGTCAAAGGGCCATCCTGCAATGACAGAGTCCACGACAGAATGAGTACCCCGTCCACAAAGAGCCGGAGACCTCAGGTCATGTAGGCCAGTCCCCTCTGTGGCTCGGGTCTTTGCTCCACGTCCTGCTAGGTGGTAATCCTCTGCTTACACACTTCCAGAAACGACGAACTGACCAGTCTATACCACTGTGGTCCGTTCTCACCGTTACAGACACGGTCTTTATATTGACCAATGATTTCTCTCCAGGAGCTCTGTATCCAGCCAGGCCTGCCTGGCTTTCTGCTCCCATAGCCCTGCCTCAAGTTCTAGGCCAGCTGTTCTCAACCCTGGCCACTCACTGGAATCACCTGAGGGTTTTGAAAAGAGCCAATGACTTGACCCATTCCAGACCGCTTACAATCAGCATCTCTGGAGGTGGGACCGGACATCAGTACTTTTCAGATCTCCCCGGGGGATCTGTGCCTCTTGGGAGAGGAGCCCTCTCCCAAGGCTGGCCCCCCCCTTCCCCAGCAGTCACCCCCAGTTACCTTTCTGCCTGCTCGCTTACTGTCAGGCACTGTCTCGTTCCATCCTCCCCACAACCCTAATGTGATCTGTTTACAGATGAGAAAGCTGAGGGGAGATGCGTTAGTTGGTTTCCTGTCTCTTTGCCCCTCGATCCCTAAGGTGAGTGTGAGAGTTTGGTGTGGGTGCTGGTGAGTTTAAACACCATGGAAAAGCCCGCATCATCATGGACAGAAGCCTGATTCTATTTTGGAAATCCAGGTATGTGCAAATTCCCTGATGCCGCAAGTCCCCTCCCAAGTTCGTATCCCAGACACCTCCCCCCATAGTCCAGTTGTTCGTAGCGCTGGAGGGTGGTCGGCAATGATGTGCTGGTAAATCGGCTCTTTAAAAAATTAAACTAAAAATTTAAAAAACCCTCTGATTTATAACATTTGCCAAGTCCACTATCTCCCCACATGGACAAGTTCCTACTACCACCATGATGTCACTGACCCAGGCGGCTGGCTCTAGCACACCAATAAGTAGAGGCCACTGGGTGTCCATCCCTGGGAGACCAGAGGATAAAATGTGTCAGACGCTAATTCCCCTCCCCCACCCCCCACCCAGGAGTGCAGCAGAGAGCTCTTAGCAACAGTGGGTGAGATGTCCTCAGGGCATGGTAAATAGAAGCCTTAGTGGCAAAGGTCAGAAAAAGAATGAGTTCTGTAACACAAAACTATGCCATCAAATTAACAATAGACCCAAAAGAATAACCAGGAAAACCCCCGACCCAGAAATATGACAATGCAGTGGTTGGGGGTTGGGGGGGATGACCTTGTTCTTGATCTTGACCGTGGTGGTGGCTCCATGACAGTGTATGGCCCTCAACGCCTGTGGAACTGTCCACTAAAAAAGGAGGATTTGTGTGCATGTTAAATTGTACCCAGACAAAAATATTTCAATGTAAAATGTGCACACATTTGCAATGCACAATTTGTAAGAAAGCATACAAGTAAAAAGACACGTTGCATTGAGTAGAATGTTTGCCTAGAGGCAGGAGAAGGGAATATGTAGTTGGGTAAGGCCACAGAAGGAAAGGAATAAAAAAATAACTGAGGGTCTTTACAAAAGAGTGAAGTCACAGAGCACCAGGAGCAGCAGATGTAAATAATTCAACCTTCTGCACCTTTATTCCAAAAAAAATAAAAAATAAAAAAGAGAGAGAGAGAGAGAAAGAGAGAGAGGAAAGAAAAGCTGTATGAAGATTTGTTCTATTGCAGAATTTTCTGTTAAAAATAACCTAGATACCCATCGGAAAGAGACTGGCTAAATAAATTGTAGTTTGTCCGTACAATGGAAAGCCACGCAGTGGCTGAAAGAATGAAAAACTCTTGTATTTATTCATATGGAATAACTCCATGTAAACTAACTTTAATGAATTCTATTTATAATATACTCACTATATTTTTAAGCAGAAAAAAAGAAGTAAAGATGCAGAACTGACTGCTTGGGAAGTCAGTATGTCCTTAATTTGCTTGTTTTGCATAAAAGTACTTTTAGAAAGAGGGGCACCGGGGTGTCCCAGTCGGGTAAACATCTGCCTTCAGCTCAGGTCATGGTCCCGGGGTCCTGGGATCGAGTCCTACACTGGGCTCTCTGCTCAGCGGGGAGCCTGCTTCTCCCTCTCCATCTGCCTGCTGCTCCCCCTGATTGTGCACGTTCTCTCTCTCCATCAAACAAATCAATAAAATCTTAAGGAAAATTGCTTTTGGAAAACAACACAAGAAATTGGCAATATTGATTTCCTCCCAGGAGAGAAGCTGGGAGGCCAGATAGCTGCGAAGGGCCAGAAGCAGGGAAGGAAGCCACATTTTTCACTGGAAACCTTTTAGTAGTTTTTGACTATTGAACCATGTGAAGGTGTTATTCCAACAATTTTTAAAATGCAGACAGGTGAAAAGGGCTGGCAGACACCACCGTAACCAACTAGTGGCTTCGCTGTGTCATTGTTAACTGGTACGTGTGTATGTGCATGTCCCTAGGTGTGTGCACCTCTGTGTGTGTGTGCATGCACGCACATGTGTGGGTCTAGGTAGGCTGGGAAGGGGAAGGATGAGCAGTTTATGTCCAGCAGCCCTGGTGGAACGTGAGATCCAGCTGTGAGTGAAGGTCCCACCAGACAGAGCCCGAGCCGCTGACGGCTCTGGCTCTACTTCCCGGATCCTGAATTCTACAAAAACACAGGTTGTGACTCCCCTGCCCCAAAGTCAGGTCATCACTCCCACTGGAGCTGTCCAGGCTCTGGAGCCAAGCTCCTGGGCGCTCAGAGCTCAGAGTCTGCAAGCTCAGACCTCTAAGCATCCCCATGGCTCTGGGAACCAGTCCTTCCCCAGCTAGAGTCTCAGGGTCTGTGGAAACTTATTCTGAAATAAGAAAGACGAACCACATGAGAGAGAGTAGACGACAGTGTGAGCCTTCTGACATCTGCGGGATGAACTGGCAGGAATTTAGAGGTCAAGTGGTCTAGTTCTGCTTGAATCCCTTCTACCAAGTCACTCCTAAATGGCCAGCCAGTGTACTTGGACACTCCCAGTGACAGGGAGCTCACTACCTGTAGGACAGAGCTCTCTTTGGTTGGAGAACAACTCAAATAAGTAGATTATTCGGTCCGTGTTCAGAGGAAACCTGTGGGTTCCAGCTCCACCCAGAGGAGCTACCCAGGAGAGTAAGACTGAGTGGTGCAGTGGTTGGAGATATGGGCGTGAGGACATGGGACTGGACACTTAGCTGTGAAACACAGACCTGTCCCTCATCACTCTGAGCATCAGTTTCCTCATCCCTCCAAATCAGGATAATAATAACAACGCATAATTCGTTGGATCGCTGTGAGGATTAGTTAAGAGGAAGTCATACAATGCCTGGAATGAAGAGAATAATTAATTCATAGTATCTGTTATTTCTTTTTTTTAAGATTTTATTTATTTCTTTGACACAGAGAGAGAGAGATCACAAGTAGGCAGAGAGGCAGGCCGAGAGGGGGAAGCAGGCTCCCCGCTGAGCAGAGAGCCCGATGCGGGGCTCAATCCCAGGACCCTGAGATCATGACCTGAGCCGAAGGCAGAGGCTTAACCCACTGACCCACCCAGGTGCCCCGGTATCTGTTATTTCTAACCTAATTCCTCAGTCACAAGACTGTCTGGGGAGTTTGAGACAATGACATCTTGGCCAAGAGACGAGGCCAGCAATGATTTCGGGGGTGGACGGGACTCCCACTGCCTCCCTCCGTTGCCTCGACTCACCAGTGATGAGGTTGTCCACAAGGGTAGTGGGCATGCAGAAGATGCCCACCAGCAGGTCACTGATGGCCAGGTTGAGGATGAACATGTTGGTGACGGTGCGCATGTGCCGGTTCTTGAGCACGATGAAGCAGACCAGGGCATTGCCCACCATACAGAGGAGGAAGATGAGCACGTAGGCCACGATGAACATGGCTGCCACTGGGTAGGAGTGCTGGTAGTAGGAGGAGAAGGTGAGGTTTGCGGCTGCGGTGGCCTTGGCCTGACTCCCGTTCTGGCTTGGGGGCCAGCTGCCGTTAGGAGGCTGGGAGGGCTCCCCTAGAAGCAAAGGAGCATACCGGTCAGGATCCTGGGCAAAGAAGAGATGACTGACTTCTGGCCCCTGGTGGGACCCTCGTGTGCTCCAAATCCCAACCATGCCCCGGCGCCCCGATCAGGGCCTCAACTCCAGCGGCCACTGGATGCACCTGCAACCCACAGCACCCAAACCCTGATCTCGTACCTTCGCCTCGTCTCGTCCAGAACTCGTTTCCCAATGTTGGCTCCTCTCCATTTGCACACGGCCCACCCCGCTGCCCCATCTGGGCTCCATCCTTCTTAGCCCTGCTGTCTGCCCCAGGGGCTGACCTCTAAGAGCCACATGGCCGGGTTCCCTTGCCCTCTGGTTTCTGACCAGGTTCGGCCAATGGAAAGCGCGGGAGGACTGGAGAAGACTGACGTCAGTGTATTCATCTCCCGACTCCCTCCCAGTCAGGGCCAGTTCTGCTGTCTTTACGGATACACCTCCTGTTAGGTGACCCTATTCATGACTCAAGCTCTTCTGGGGCCAGAGTGACCCCGTATTCTCTCCTTGAACCAACAGTTTCCTGCGATTGCCAGTCCCGGTGCTTGTCCGCCCCTGCCGGTTCTCACCCTCCCCTCTCCCCTGTAAAGTCCCTCTATTAAACTCTTCAGATAAATGCTTTCTGAGTCCACCGCCTGTTTTGTCCTGAAATAGTCTCCTATTATACCCTCAAACTCTTTGTTGTCCCTCCTCATCTCCTCCGCAGAACTTTCACTGGGAAAGGCAAGCCAGCGGTAGAGGAAGGGCCAAGAGAAGAGGACTGTGAACCAGAGTAAGGAGCAAAGGCACACATTAAATTTACCAGAGGCCCATCCAAAGTCAAGACTACCATTCATCCTTCCCTGTCTCCCATCATGGTATCTGTTCCTTCATTTGCACAGCCTTTAACAAAGCATTTGCATATGCATTATTTTATCTAACCCTCCCGATTACCCCCTGAGGGAAACCTGTAGGTATGAGCCCCGTTTGAAATGGGAGAACTGAGATCAGAGGGGTTCCGTGACATTCTGCAGGGGGCTGGGGGTGTGACGCTGAAGTGGTCCCGCTCCGTGTGTCTCGGAATCCGATCCAGGCTTTAGCGGGTGCCTCCGCAGCCACCTGGGGGAAGGAGCTGTTCCCTGTCCCACCACAGCTCCTCTGGGAAGCCATTAGATTTGGTGACTCACGATGCTGGCTCATAAACTCTCCTCCTGGGACTGGATGTGGCCTGTTCCAGGGGATGAAGAGTCTCTGGGGAGTCTTCTATCACATCCAGAGCTCAGTCACTAGCCTGGAGACCCACCGGAGGCTTGGGATCTGGAGGCCAGAGATGCTCTGGGGCCAGGGAGCTGGCATGAGCAGGGCTGGAGGGCCCAGCAGGAGCACGGGCGGGGCAGGCTGGGGGGGTGGGGCTGCTGGTAGAGGTGGGGACCCTGCAAGATTCTGGGGCTCAGAGAAAGGAAGCGGTGCCAGCCCCCTGCTTAGGCATTCACAGGCATCCAGTTGCCCCCAAGCACCTTTATGTTACTAAGGAAGACGTCAAACGTGGAGAAGACAGAATGGCATCATGGACACACAAGAGTATGCAGCTTAATGAACTGTTACAAGAGAGAAGAGGATAAAAATATAAAGACCGTGCATACACGCTGCGCCTTCAACAACCATCGACCCAAGGCTAATCTGGTTCCCACCCTCACCCCCGCCTCTCTTTGGAGTAGCTAGCACATCACCTCCTTTCATCCATCAACATTTCAGTTTCTATCGCTAAAAGATAGGACTAAAAAAACCCTTCACATAAGCAGAGTATCAGCGTCCCACCTAACAAAACCGACATGACGTCTAATATTATCAATTGCCTAGCATCCAGCACTCAGATTCCCTGATCGTTGGGTCATTTTCTTTTACAAGGTTGTTTGTTTACGTATTCATAGTGATCTCTATACCCGAGGTGGGGCTTGAACTCACAACCCTGAAATCAAGAGTCCCGTGCCCTTCCAATGGAGGTGATCCCATTAGCTGTTCGCCCATGTTTTAGCAGCAGCTACTAAGGGTTACGGTCTAGACGCCTCACTGTCCAAGCTCTGACCTCAGCTTCCCAAACTCTGTGCTCTGATCCCTGCCGCCATCTCGGACCTCACCCCCTGCCACATGCCCGTTTACCCATTCTGCTCTGGACACCTTGCACTGGCTCCCACATGCTCCTGCTTTCTCCAGCCCCAAAGATTTTACCCCTTTCTATTGCTCCTGTCTCCTCCTCCCCTTTAGCCCTCAGCTTAGACTGAGCTGTCTTCTCAGAGAGAAGCCTGACCTGGTCGCTCTATTTCAAGTAGGCGCCCTCCTATTTGTTATCTCTCACAGCGTCTTCTTTCTTTTCCTCCAGCTGTCAATATTTTCTTTGTTTTCAGGTTGATTGGGTTTTCTTCCCCACCCTTGAAAGTCAGATCCCGAAGAGCAGTTGGCAGCCAAATCCCCCAGGTCTCATCAGTGCCTGCCCATAGTCAATGGTTCAATAAATGGTTGGTGGGTGGATACACATTTGTGTGAAGGCAAAAAGGAAGGGAAGATGGACTCTGACACCAGGTGACAGGTGGCATGGCTGGTGTTAGAAGCCCCTCACGGACTCCTCTGTGGAAGGAACCCCATCCCGGGGTCTGTTGGGAGCCTCCCCGGGCAGCTCACCCCTCCTGAGCCCCAGATCAGCTCAGGGTCCGTCCCCATGACTCAAAGAAATCGGTGCGCGTGCGTGGGTGGAGGAAATTGACACAACCTGCCTGGCCAGACTCCAGTCTGTCTGTCCTTGCCCTTCACTCAGCCTCAGAGAACTGCTCAGTGAACTCATACTCTGCACTCTGTCCTGAGAAGTGCTCAGGAGTGACCCTGCCTATCTCGACCCTCCGTTGGGTTGGGCGTCTGTCCCCACCCTCCGTGCCTGCTCCAGCGTTGCAGAATGTTCCTTTCTCGGGGAGTATTCCTAGCAACTCTGCTGGGTGGGGGTGAGATGGGTTGGGGGCAGGCAGGCCTCCCACCCCAGAGGAGCCATACCAGCAGCCAGAGACCTCATTCACACCCTGGACTTGCCCTTTCTGGACAAGAGCCCTTGTGGATACATTAAAGTCGGTGAAAATCTTATCCACCCAACCCAATTAAATCATTCCCCTACCCCGGGAGCTTCTCGAGGTCTCGGGATATAATGGTGGTTGCCTCCAAGGCATTCTGATGATCTCAGAGAGCAAGCGAGCCCTGGGCCACGGAGAGCCCAGGGCCAGAGAGAAGATGGGGGTACACCGGTACCTCCGTGTGTGGTCCCGGCCAGCAGCATCAGCACTGCGAACTTGTTAGAAACGAAATGATCTCAGGCCTCACCTCTGATCTAGGGAACCCGAAACCCAGCTGCTTTAACACACCCTCCGGGTGATTCTGATGGCACACTCCAGTTTGAGAACCACAGATTCAAAGGGCCTGCACCAAAGGCTCTGAAAATACTGGACACACACCAACTGGGAAGTCCCACCCCTCTTTCCTGCCTCCTTCCTGGTGCCTCCAGACAACCGACTGAACATCTGTATCCCCACAAAATTCACAAATTGAAACCTAACCCCCAGTGGGATGGTATTTGGAGGAGATTAGATTCCCCTAGCAAGATGTCATGAATGGAATTAGCGCCTTTATGAAAGAGACCCCAGGGAGCGCCCTTGTCCCTTTCCCATTCCGGGGACACAGCAGAAAGAGGGCCGTGTGAGCACCAGGAAGCGGGGCCTCACCAGACATCCAACCTGCACCTTGATCTTAGACCTTCCGGCCTCCGGAACTGTGAGGAACAGGTTTCTGTTGTTTCGGAGCCTCCCATGCCTCCGTGTTTCGTCAGAGCCTGCCCAACGGACCGAAACACCGCGTCCCCTCCGTGGGGACCCAGTGTTCCCATCTTGAAAGTGGAGACACCTAGCGTAAGGCACACCCCTTCTCTGGAACTCAGAGTTCTCCCTGGTAAGATGGGGATAAGCTCACACGGACCGAAAGGAGGTGCGGTCACAGCCAAGGAGATATCATGGATGAGAGGACCTCGGTGCACCATGCGCTTTAGCTCCTGACCAACCGTCCCGACAGTGTCAAAGACACAACGGCTGTGAGAATGAGATCTTCGTGATGCTCTTGGTCCGGGCCTCCCTGCCAAGCCCAAAAGACGTGTGAGAGAGAAAACACCACCAAAACGACAGCCCTGAGCACAGAATCAGGCTGGGTATTTGTTTCCCTGAGTTCACAATTCCCACTAATAAAGTCGTCGCTATCGCCACCTGCTGGTCTGTCCTGGGACCACAGGGAGCTTCACCCCCCGACTAGAGACCTGGGGCTCACCAGTCAACAGCCACTTTCTGAGAGCCTCCTGGGGGACCGTGACCTGGGTGGGGAGGCGTTAGGGACCTGCTGAAGAATACAACACGAAACAGCACAAATGGCTGATAAACGCATAAGACAAAAAGTTTAAATTCGTTTGTGATCAAAGAAAGGCAATCTTAGAGAACAACGTTTTCATCGATTAGATGGGCAGAGAAGAAAAGTGCTCAGCGATGGCCAGGGTGTGGCTGTGCCCTGGGGGGGAAGGACGGAGGCACGGAGCCCCTCAGCCTTCACAGCTGGGGCACATCCATCCAGCACCCTGACAAGGGACCTGCTCCAGGATCCAGCCAATCCACTTCTAGGGACTTCTCCTAGGGGACCACAAAATCTGATGGTGTGGGAGGAAATACTGACCATGGGTTGTAATAGTTACAAAATAGTATATACTTTAAATCTGGATTCTATATAAAAGAGTGTGTATGTGCAGGTGACCAAATGGCCCAAAAAAATTAGTATAAATCCACAGAGAGGTTCCAAGTGATTTTTATTCTCCTGTTCACTAACTTGCATTTTGACCTTTCTAATCAGAAGGAACCTCCGATAAATGTGATTTGAAACTGACTACATCAGTGGTTCTGAACTCTGACTCAAATCAAAATCACCAGGCTTTTAACAATACAGAACACCTGCCCCAAATGAATCAGAATCTCTAGGGGTCCAGGCACTGGTATTTTTCTTTAAAACTCCCCTGGTGATTTCCAAGTGTAGCAGATTCTAGAACCACTGAATTTCCAAGTCCCTACCTCCAAGGCGCCTACGGTCAGTGCCTCACATCGTGGGAGTCACCAAACTCTCTGAGACTCTGATGCCTCTGAATTCATTTCCCAGATGCTTTCCTAGAGCTTTGTCCTGATATACCAACAAATGACCCCTGTCCAGATCGAATTCACAATCTTTGAAAGCTTTGGACCTCTCTCAAAAAGCGCGGTTGGTTATTCACACACTTTCAAGGGAATGGCAGGCATTTGGGGTTGTGGCTCACATTGTGCCCTTCTTGGGAGCAAGCCTTCTCTGTGGCCCCTTTAGAGAGTCTGTCTATCAGGAGTCTGCCCCGGCCCTTGGCCAAGGGATAGCCAATCAGACCTCTTCTGCTTTGGATTTGACTCTGGGTCTTGATAACACAGCTTTTCCTTCCTTCGGATGACCCGCCCATACTCTTCCAATAAATTCGCATTGTTGGTTAAATTAGCCAGAAACAGTTTCTGTTGCTCGTAGCCTAACATCTTGACTAATACAAGGGGATCAAAGTTGGTCATCCGTGGGTCTCCTCAGAATCTGCGTCCAGGTCCAAAACCCCAGGGATAGTTGGAAGGGGTATGGGTGGGTAGAGATAGAGCCCCAAGATTCCTGCTCTCCAGATTAGACATCAGCCCTCACTGTGCTTCCTCTAACAGGCCATGTGATCTTCCATGGAGACTTTGCTGGTGCAGACAGGAAAGGACACTGACCTAGGAGTCAGAATACATGGCCTTGAGAGTTGGCCCAGTGGTGGTGACTCCGTATAAGAGGGGCTGGTGGGGGTAACTTGGCTTGAAGGAAAAGCTTAGCTGAGGAACTTGTCTTAAAGCTGCTTTTGCACGGTTTTTACAGGGAGGTCTATTTAGTTTGGGATCGTCTGGGGACTGCTCACTGGGGGGTCTTGATCCTGCGTGCCAGCCCTTGGTATTCCTCTGTGAACTCAGGAAATCCCCTTCACCTCCCTGTGTTCTCCTTAGCTGTCAAAGGTAGATGGTCTGAGCTTCTTGCATCTCTCACCTCATGGTGTTGTTAGCAGGGTCAGTAAGATATCAGAGTAAAATTATAAAGGGCCTCATAGACCTAAGGGCTATGTCTTGACTTTATTAGCTGCCTGCCAGACAGCTGCAGGGGACAAAGTGACATTGAGGTTTCAGCTCATTTGGGTTCGTTCCCAAGGAAACCAGCCTGGGCAGGCCCTGTGTTGGGGCCACACAGGTGAGTGAAAGGTGGGCGTGTAGGGAGATCGCTGCTGAGGAGGGAAGCTTCCTGAGACCCGCGACCTCACTTCCCTCCCTCCTGGCAGCTGAGCTAAAACCACCCCCCAGGCCAGGCACCCACCACAGCAACACAGATCTCACAAGCCGGCCCCTTGTTGGTGAGGAGGAGTGGGTGGGCCTCCCAAGAATCCTCTGGGTTGGCAAAGACCAAGGCCAACGGCTAAAGAGCTCCTGCAGCAGCTAATGGGAGCCAAACTAGCCTCTTCCTGCACTTTCCCTTCTACTCTGAACCCCCTTCACTTCTCCTCACTTCCTCCTGGAGCTCTCATTTTCTGTTTTACTCATCAAAACCTGGATTCAGAAAAGAAGGTTCTGATGCAGATTGTTTATCTCTCAGTAAATATTGAAGTTACTGAGCTGCTCTTTACTGGCACCTTAAGCCTATNATTTTCTCTGTTTTACTCATCAAAACCTGGATTCAGAAAAGAAGGTTCTGATGCAGATTGTTTATCTCNGTTTTCTGTTTTACTCATCAAAACCTGGATTCAGAAAAGAAGGTTCTGATGCAGATTGTTTATCTCTCAGTAAATATTGAAGTTACTGAGCTGCTCTTTACTGGCACCTTAAGCCTATACTCTCAGCACATTTAGAGGAATTCCAGACCTTAGAAAAATAAGGGTAGAAGAGGTCACCTGGGTGGCTCAGTCGGTTAAGAATCTGCCTTTGGCTCAGGTCCTGGTCCCAGGGTCCTGGGATCAAGCTGAGTGGGGAACCTGCTTCTTCCTCTCCCTCTGCCCCTCCCCCTGCTTGAGCTCGCTTGCTCTCTCTCTCTCTCTCTCTGTCAAATAAATAAAGAAATAAAATATTTAAAATATAATTAACAAAAAGAAGAAAGAAAAAGAAGGGTAGAAGAGATTTAAGGGGAGAGCAGAAAGCGAAGGACTTTCCTCTCTCCTGATCTAGGTAAGGCCAAGCAGACGCCCGGAACATCCTTTCTCGGTTCTATGATTTCTTCCTCCGTGGCTGCCTGTAGTACTGGTCATGTTCTGTTTCCTATCTAAGCTCTGTGTAGAAATGTTTTTTCTTCCATTTAAGGTGGAAATGACTTAGGGGAAAAAACTATGACTCTTTCATCTCAGAATAATCCCCGCTAATTGGCACAGGGCATAGACCACGCAGACAATTAATAAGTGATGGCAATTGATATAGGTCCTGAGGCTATGAATTTTCCTCTTAGTATGGCTTTAGCTGTATTCCATAGGCTCTGATATCTACTGTTTTCATTATTGTTGAAATACTTTTTATACAGGGACACCTGGGTGACTCAGTTGGTTAAGTGTCTGCCTTTGGCTCAGGTCATGGTCTCAAGGTCCTGGGATCGAGTCCCACATTGGGCTTCCTGGGATCGAGTCCCACATTGGGCTTCCTGTTCAGTGGGAAGTCTGCTTATCCCTCTCCCCCTGCTCATGCTCTCTCTCTGTCTCTCAAATAAATAAATAAAATCTTAAAAAAAATAAAAAGAAACACTTTTATATAGCATCAACTTACCTCCGACAAGGAAAGGAGAATTACAGATAGGAAATCAAATTTCAGAGCAGAGATATGCTCTTGGAACACAGGAGGCCCTTGGCTCCAGGATTCAGAGTCCATCAAGTAAGCTGGGTGACCTAGTCTGAGTTTCAGCCCCTGCTCTTGTTCTGCCACCTCCAATCGTTTTCTCATCCTCTCTTGGTATCATCAGACCATCTATTAAGACCTCCAGTGTCCCTTTGCAGCAACTGGGGATCTTTGATTTGAGGAGTCCCTGCCTCCCTGAGACTCCAGCTGCAGAGCTGACACCATGAATACTGCATGGGTCATCTGAAAACTTCCCTGAAGAAGCAGGCACACAGTAGCCAGGGGCAGAGCCAGGCTACCTTGGGCTCAACCAAGAAGTAGTGGAAGTGAACACCTAACTCCTTTGGGATCTATTCTTTCCCCACCCAATATGTCCCAACCAGGCATCACTGCCTGGAGCCTCAGCATCCTGGTCCCAAGCTACTTATGCACTATCTCTCCCCTTTCCTAGCATGATCTTCTTTCAGGAAAGAGTCTGATGAATTTGTTCACACAGATGAGGAAATGACTCATAACAGCTTAAAGTACAGTGTCTCTTTTTGGTGTTTGCGTTTCAAAGGGAGTCAAACCTTAAATCAGAAAGAAAAACAAAGCTCCAGTGGTGTAATTTCAGTTATTAAAGAGAGAGTAGCAAAAGGTTTTTGAGAAGGAGAGAATGAATTGAATTCTTTTCTATTTGTGTCTTTGGTAGATCTGGGAGAAGTTAGCTGCATTGTCAGTTTCACTCTCTGCACCTCAGTTTCCTCATTTCTAAAACCAGGGTTGAGCTCCTGCTTACCCAGGCCTCTCCCTGCTCTAATAACCTGGGTCTTTCCAATGAAATGGCCACCCAGTGACTGGGGCAGAAATACTTACTGCAATTATTGTCTCAACTCACTGCCAGAAGCAGGACAGATTGCCATCGGACAGATAGATCATGGCTCCAGTGAGAACCAGACATGCATCTACCTGACCTCTGCTTCCCCAGCAGCGGCTGAGACCCCTCCCATTCCCCAGTCCTCACAATACATGAAGGTGCCGATGGTCCTCAGGACATAGCTGGAGAGCTGGACTCCATGTGGGCTGCAGCCCTAAGTGTCCCCAGAATCTGGGTCGTTGGTGCAGAAGCCAACAGACCTGCTTTAGTTCAAGCCGGGGCAAGCTGCACCTCCTAAGCCCAATTTTATCACCTGTTAATGGAGGTGATGCTGTCTCCCTGCCCACTTCCCAGTCTGGATGAGCAGCTCCAAGGCAGTGATGTGCTTCGTAAAAAGTAACAGAGCACAATGCCTCTGGCAGCATCTCCAGGGGCATGGCAAAGCAGGACCCACTTGGACCTCCAAGATGCTTCTGTGTCCGGCACTGGAGGGAGACCAGCTGGTTTGATCCTCTCCTTCTCCTCTCTCCAGTGACCTTCATCCCCTGCCTGGGCTGCTGCCCCATGGCACAGCCACCTCCAGCCAGTGGGAGCCTACATCAGCCCAGCCTCTGAGCCTCCCTCAGCCACAGAGCTCCCCCAGGCCAGGCAGTAGCTAGGGAGGCTGCCAGGGGCTCCAAGGGGGCCACTAGACTGGGGTGGGGCTGGGAATGGGGGTGGGGAGTAGATCTGACTTGCTGAGCTCTGTTGACTTAGAGCGCAGCGCACCACTGCCATGGCCAGCAAGAAGTCAGATGGGGGTTGCTGCCTGGTGGTCCCCAACAACTCTTCAGGAGGCTCAGCAGACCCCAGTGTCCATCTGCAGGTCCTGGGAGAAGCCATCTGGCCCCAGAGATCCCTCCAGTCCCTATTTTTCATCCAGCCACCCAAGAATTCCCCCTTCAGGCCCCCGCCAGCCCTGCTTGCCCAAGCTGGATCATGAGGTCTGGTGCGGAGATAGCTTCTAGGTGGCTCTGAGTGCCAGAAAGTTCTTCCTGACAGTTAAGCTGCATCGTCTTACTGTAACTTGCCCCCACCTGTCCTGGTTCTGCTCCCTGGAACCTCAGAGAACAAGAGTGAGCCCCTGGCCCCAGGATCATCCCCTTCTCCCCACCTTCGTCCCAGCCTGGAACCACCAGGGGCTCTTCAGTGGAAGGAGTTTGAGGCTCACCTCACTGTGAATCTGCTTTCATCTGCTCAGGAATTTACCTTAGGAATACAAGCCAGAGCTCCCTCATTGCAAATGTACGCAATTGACTGTTTGGACTGGAATTAAGGACTTTGCATTCCACTTATGCTTACGTTTCATTTTCTTAGTTTTGATCTGAATGTTGAGATAGCCACAAATCTTGAATCTGTTACCATGCGGGTGTTGTGGCTCTTATCCAGAGATCTGATAAGCGTGCCTTTTATTTTCCCGCTTTACTTAATGTCAGGTCAAGGCCATAGCCCGAGGGACCTCTAGGTTGCACTGAAGCCTTTAAGGAAAGCCCTGTTGTCAGTCCTTCAGCCCCTTCCCACATCTTTCCATCACTTTCCAGGGCTCTCACGAAAGATCTCTGTTGTGTCCTGCTGAAATCCTGCAATTCGTCTCTGTTCCTCTCAGAAACCCAGTCTGAAAGAGGAAATTTGGTGAGTTTGGTCCGATTTGCTTTTAGTGAACACTGCTACTGGGTCTTCACATTATATTCTTTCTTTTTGCAAAAAAAAAAAAAAGTTTTTATAAAACGATGTGCTTCTTTTTCTTTCTTTTTTTTTTTTTAAAGATTTTTTTTATT
>LNAC01000047.1:4620182-4692460 GCA_002007465.1 Ailurus styani | reverse complement strand
GCCCGCTGCCCCGCGCTTCCCCGGGCGGGAGCGAGGGAGGGGGCTCGCGCGGCGCCGTCACCGTGGCAACCGGCACGCCTGTGCCCGCCGCAGCGTCCCCTGCCCGCCGCGCCCGGGCCCGCCTCCCCGATGCACCTCTCCCCGCAGGGGCCGAGCGCCCCTCCAAAGTAGGGGGCACACCCCACTGGAGCCCTGGCAGCGATGCCCACTAACTCCGTTCCCTCTCCCCGCGCCCTACGTCCCAGTCCCTGTCCCCTCTCCTCCTCCTCCTCGCCCCACACCAGCCTGACCCCCGGCCACCCTCCCCGGTGTCCAAGACCCTGGGGTCCTCCTCCGAAGGGAATGAGAGGCAGCTGTGCGTCCCGGGAGCCCCGAAGGAGGGCAGGGGCGCCTCCCCCATCGGCTGGGGCCCAGGCGTTCCGGACTTTCCCCCTCGGGCAAGTTTCTGAGGCTGCACCTGAGTGTCCGTTTCTGCGTTTGTAAAACGGTTTCCAGGCGCGGAAGTGGGATGTCAAAGCGTCTGCCGGGCACATCCGAGAGGCCCAACAAGCGGTCCCTCGAGCTGGAATGGGAGGCTACCTCGCTCTCATTATTCTAGCCCCTGTCAAGGGCCCGACAGCCACCTCCATAGACGTGTGTCACATGAACGATCGTGGGTTCCAGGCAGATGAAAGAGTGACTGGCCTGTTCCTTCCTTGACTGGGAGTGGGGTCCCTATCCAGAGTCCGGCTCCTTCCCAGTCCCCCTCCAGCTCCTCCTCTGCCCTGACTGGTGCGCAGAGTCTCCGAGCTGGAAGACCTTAGAGGCCACGGAGTCTAAGCCCGCCCTGGGGCAGGGCTCTGGACCCTAAGGCCCAGCAGCGGGTGCTTCTGCCGCACCTCACCCTGTCTTGGCCCAGGCTAGCCCAGAGGGAGCAGCAGGGAGGGAGAGCTCCCTGTCCAGTCCCCGCCTCTGCAGGCCAAACATCTGATTTTCTTTGGGCTTTTTTTTTTCTTCCTGTGGCTTGCCTCAAGATTATCTGTAAAGGGGGACTAATAACAGTACCGATCTCCCGGAGTCGCTGCGAAGATTAGAGTTACTCTATGTAATGTGTTTGGAACAGGGGCTCACCCGTCGTAAGTGCTCCATAAATCTTGGTTATTCGTATCAGCACTACCTTCAGTCTACCTTCCTATGGAAGCGCTCCCTGTTCTTAGAGTCTCTCTGACGGTCAGGACCCAGAACTGTGACAGGTGATATCAAGCCCCCTTGACCAACACAGAGTTCGGGACACTGCTGTAAAATCCGTAGAGCCCAGCACTGCCATTTCTTGTCAGTGTGACTTTGGCAAAGTTATATAATTTCTTTGTGCCTCAGTTTCCCCAATCTACAAAATAGGGATAATATGACCCACCATAAAGTCACGCGCTTACGACAGCGCCCGGCCCATAGTAGGGAACTCAGTAAATACGAGCTGTGTGTATTTGGGCACTAGGCTTTGAATAATTCAATCTCACTTTTTCACTCCCCTCCACCTTCTTACCCTTTCCCCTGCCTTTTACTTTTCCTTAGCAGCCACATTATTCTGGGGCGTTAACTCAGGCTTGTGTCCAAGTTCCCCCACTTCCCATCTTTTTTATTTGAGTGGTTCTGGATCGTGAAGCCTCTTCTTCTTCCTTCTGCCTCCTGTTCCACAGACTTCTTTTTCCACCTTTGTACAGTGTCCAGACATATGAACACGCCCGAACACCACACAGAACACACTCGGTGGGGCCAGCCTCCGCGGGGCAGGGAGGGCAGTGCCACGGATAGAAAGACCTGCGTGTGAATTCTTCCTCCTCCATTTATCACTGTGTGACCCAGGTGATAAGCCCTCTGACTTCATTTTCCCCATCTGTACAATGGGATTCACAAGCCTTCTCTCCAGGCTGCTGTGAAGACTGAAAGTCAAGCGCCCATCATACGGCGTCTTTCCCTATCCCCAAAGCTATGGGAAGAAGCCGGATAGACTGGGTAAGGTCTTCCCATGCAGATAAAAAAAAGGGGGGGCCTCCTTTCACTCCCTTCCTTACCCCAAAGGGGCTCCCAGGAAACCAGAGGCACCTCAATGTTCTATTTTCGATCATGCCTTCCTCCCGGGCTCACCTGATGGCAGGGCTGGGGTACCTTCCAGTCCTGAACTGTGATCCAGAGTCCCTCAGACAAGCAAGGCACCCTGGTTCCTATTTTGCAGGTGAAGCCGGTGCCTGACCGAACCCTGCACAGTCGGACAAGGGCAAAAAGAGGAGGAACACTCTTCTAGACTTCTTGGGCACTGGCCCTGCTGCTCCTACCCCAGCCTGCCCTCAAGGTTCTTGGCCTTCCGGGAGCATCTGAGAAAGTATGGGTATGGTAGTCCAGGGCATGGAAGCAATCCCTGTCCGTCTTAAGGGGGCCCAGCCCCTCCTTGACCTTCAGGGGTTCCGACTCAGCCCATTCTGGCCAAGGTCCTGGCCTGGCCCCTCCCTCAGGGAGCCGCACCTCCTGACCCACCTCCATCAGCTGTGGCCTAGGGAGTCTTTTCACAGAAAGCCCCGCTGTCCTGGAAGCTGATTTCCATCTGAAAACCTGGGGACCAGGAGGCGGCTTATGGGCTGTGGGATTGGCAAGGCGATTGGGAAGAGCCTTGGGTGCTGAAGCATGGATGTGGACCCCGGCTTGGAGAAGGGTCTAAGGGAGCAGGGAAGGACCTGGAGGGGGATCTTCTTAGAATCAAGTTCTCTGAAGGGCAGTGAGGCAGGTCAAAGGGGACAAGAGCGTGACCGAAGGACTCCTTCCTTGCAGGTTTACCACCCTGCTCGCGGGCCTTCGGTGGGTCTGGCTGAAAGGCACACGAACTCCGTCTCTCCTCAGCCGGGTCAGAGGTGCGTTTTGAGGTGCCTGAGAGTTGGCAGGAGCCTGAGGGAGGGTTGGTGTGAAGCCACAGAGTGCCCGGTGGGGAAGCTCCCCGGTGGTGGGAAAGCCAAGCCTCTCCCATGGGAGGCCCAGTCTCTCTCCTCCCGGCTGGACATGGAAATGCACTTGGGCCTGTGGGGCAGGAAGGCCACTGGCTTTGCCATCATTTTGAAAAGGCTCAAACCCACAGGGAAGGGGAAGGGGACTCTGCCTGGTGGCAATATGGGGGTCCTGGGAAGGAGACCCCGGGCTCACTGCTGGCGTTTTCAGCATCTATTTGGTGGTAAGGGAGCGAGTCCGGGGAGGAGGGACTGTTCCCTGGAAGGTGAGGCCGGGAGCTGCAGAGAGGCTGGGGTCTGGACCGAAGGGGGCCCCTCCCTGCTCCGGCTGGCCCTCTGAGGAGCACTTCCTTCAGAAAGCTTTCAAATGCTTATTAGTGAGCTCTCCCCAAGGAAGGAGGCCAGAGTCTTTATCTGCATTTATAAATGACAAGCTAGGACTCAAAGGACTGACTCACTTCCGGGCAGGAGCAGCCAGGGCCCCGAGGCCCCGGAGGAGAGGCCGAAAGGGAGGCCTGAGCAGGAAAGCTCCCAAATGCCAGGACCCCGCAAGGGCCCCCAGGAGGAACCCAGGGCAGGAGCCAGGAAGCCTGCCCGTTCGTCTGGGCTCGGCCACCTGCTCACTGGGCTTTCTGGGCAAGTCACTCCACGTGCCCTTTGGAAGACTCCGGCTGCAACTCAGTGTTTTCACCTGCAAGATAGGAGACATTTGCGTCTGAAGAACTTTCTTATTCTGACAGGTTACCTCATCCTCTGGAGAACCCAGAGTGAGAAGTCTCTTCTTGAGGAGGCGCCGGGCGGCGCCCCGGGGAACCCCAGCTCTCTGGCCGGGGTCCTGCACGCTGCAGGCTTCCAGATCAAAGTGGGGCTCGGGTCAGGCTCCCCCGTGTCAGGAAGAACAGGTGCTTGGGAAAGGTGTTGAAGCCTCTTGGGAAAGGTGGGCAGGCTTCTGGAGGCGGCAGCCCAGGGGCCTCCTCCAGGGTAGGTGTGGGCCTCGTGAACCATCTCCCGGGGCGAGAATTCTGAGAAACACGGACTCTGCTCGAAAGGCCTGGGTGTGGACGCCAGTTGAGCCCCGTGACCTTGGCCAAGTGTCCAGTCTACTCCAGTCCTCAGTGTCCTCATCTAGAAAATGTAAATACAAGTAGTAGCGGGCTCAGACGTTGCTGTGGGGATTAAGTGGGAGAAGAAACGGGAAGCACGTCAGCTGCTACTGTGTATTTTTATTTTACTTTCACCTCCTTTAGTTCCTTTTTTTTTGGTTCCCCCTCTGTTCCTTTTGGCCGCGCTGGTTCTTCCTTTCCTTCAAGCTTTGGATCCTTTAACAGAAACACAGAGCTGGTCACCTGCTTGGCCCCGGGAAGATTCACGCCCTCCCAGGAGAATGTGTTATCAGGAAATCTTACCCAAACCTAGAGATGAGGCCACGATGCTAAATGCACACTCGAATCGCTGGTTAACAGACTGGCCCCTGAGTGTGTTCCACTGTGGTTTTGTTAGTTACCGTTAATCAAGGGCATAGGCTCTGAGAAGTTGCAAGTGAACGTGTGGATTTGTGTTACACAAACTCCAGTTCCTCAAATGCTCTGGGAACCAGCTTTACTATCCCACTGATTCCCTCATCGATTAATAAAATCAAATAAAGTTTTTGATACACGCTCTTCCTATAGGAAGACTCGTGTTTTTAGCATCTGAACATTATGATTTGGCACCGCCTACGAGCGGGACTTGGAGAAGGTTCTGAGATGGGGTCTCGCTCATCAAACCTCAAACCTCAGTGTGCCTGCAGATCACGTGAGGGTCTAGTTAAAATGTGATTCGGACCCGGTGGTTCTGGGGAGGGAGTGAGTCTCTGCAGTTTCCAACACATCCCTGGATGCCGTTGATGCCGCCTGCCCGAAGACCACACTTGGAGTGGCAAGGGCCCGGGCAATCTCTCAGCTCTTTCTCGAGGGAACCCCCTTCGCCATCCTGACAGGGGTTCCCATACGATTACAGGGAGGACCTAACCAAAAGCAGTGGTCTCATACTGGTGGGACTTCAGGCACAGTGACAGGCTGGCAGGGGAACCGGGGGACCGCCCCTGCTCTCTCACCTCACACCTACTATCTCCCGGCCACTCCACATCGGAAAAGCCCCAGCCACGGTACCATGACTTGTGAGGGATGGGAAGACCAAAGTAGGGAAGACGTGCCACCGCTTGTCAGTCTTTGGGGAGCAGACTTCCTTAGTGAGATGCAAAGGCCCTGAGGCACGGGTGATCTGGAGTATTAGAGGAACCACAGAAGCCAGTGCACCTGGAGTGTGGGGAAGGAGCCAGATGCACGAAATGAGCAGTGGTGGAAGGAAGAAAACATCAGGCTCGAAGACCATCATAAGGATGTGGCTGTTATGTCGAAGCACCATGGAGAACCGCTGTAGAACTTGGGCAGATGGGTGACTTAGGATTCGAAAGGACCCTCTGGGGGGCGCCTGCGCGGCACCGTCAGTTAAGTGTCTGACTCTTGGTTTCCACCAGGTTGTGATCTCAAGGTTGTGAGATCGAGCCCCGCGTGGAGCTCCGTGCTCGGGGCAGGGTGCAGTGCCAGAGAGAAACAGAGACTTTGAGGGGCAGAGGTGTGGGCTCTGCTTTGAGGCTGGCGTCCTGGGAGCCTCCATCTCTCCGTGGGATCCAGAGCCCCAGCACCCCGCCCTGCACACCGCCAGGGGCCCCCTCATTGTTCTCTAGGCTCCTAGTGCCGATTAGCTAGAGCCCGTGGCAGGCAACATCCGCGGGGCAGGGCCATCGGCCGCCTGCCACGTCCACCCTTGAAGACGCCCAACTCGCAGGCCTTCCGGTCTACAGGAGAGAGGGTGCTAGGCCCTTGGCTGTAAGAATTCGGATGTACACACACAGTCTGCTCCCAGCCCCAGCTGGCCCCAAGCCAAGGCCTGCGACAGAGCTTCAGGGATCCCCGAACTGTGAGGCCGTCTGAGCGGGGTGCCGGTCGGTCCTTTCACCCCCCGCGGGAGTCAACCTCCCACCAGCACCCAGATGTGCCCCAAGGCTGTGTGACAAGCAGCGCGGCCTGGCCCGGACCCCCGCGAGGTTCTTGCCGTCTCGGGCTGGGCTTGCACAAGCTGGCCGTGCTCCGCTGGGAGAGGAATGTTCGAGTGTGCGAGAGGGGTGTGCCGCTGCTCTCCGAGGGCTGCCTACCTGCATCGTCTGCTGTGAAGCCCTCTGACGTCAGGGAAGGAAGGCAGGGGCAGCACCCATTTCCCAGATGCGGAGAGTAAGGTGCAGAGAGGCCTCTTCACAGGATGGGAGAGGAAGCGTGTGAGCTGGAGAAAAGCATCGTTTGTCCTGTCCGAGCTGGTCTCCCAGTTCAAACCCCAGCTCTGCTCCTTCCCGACCCGTGCTAAGCCCTGAATTGAGCCGGCTTCCTCATCGGCACGGCGGGCACCAGGAGGGGGACTTTGAAGGGTAACAGAGAAACAGCCACGTGCCTGCCAGAGCTCATAAGGAGCAGGAGCTCCATGGGCGCTCTCGCCCAGACCTCCCGCGGCCGGGCTTGCGGCCCCTTCCCGAGGGAGGAGTCTGGCCCCCCTGGAGCTGAGACCCGGGCCCCTCGCACGGTCTGGCTGCCCCTGGGCCCTGCCCGGCCCGGCCTTGGCGTCGTTCCCGGAGCTACGCTCAGAAATTCTGGGGCAGACCCTCCCAGGAACCACTCTCCATGCCAGGGCTGGCTTTCGGAGAAGCAACAGGCACGTTTGGTGTACAGGGCATTTCCAAAGCAGGGCTCTAGGGTCCCATGTGGTATTTTGGAGAGACTGAGAATCAGTATCCTCTATGTGTGGTGATGGATGTTACCAGACTTCTGGTGGTGTTCTCACCGTATCTACATAGATTCAATCAGTATCTTGCACACTTGAAGACTTGAAGCTAACATGATGTCGTAATGTCAATTACATCTCAATAATACTTAAAAACTCCCTCGAGTCCCACACAGCTGTCTACATGCATAAGACTTGGTTACACTGCTGCCTTCTTCGGCATAATCGTATCGTTCCAGGAAACTCCTGCCCAAGAAGGGGGAGTCGTATATAACTTTATTGTTCACTCCAGGGGCTTCCTGAATCATTTAAAGGAACAAACCACTCAATTCTTCAGTAAATAGCATCAAGAGAGAGTTTACATCTTTTTTTTTTAAAGATTTTATTTATTTATTTGAGAGAGAGACAGAGTGAGAGCAGGAGAGGGGAGCAGGTCAGAGGGAGAAGCAGACTCCCCGGGGAGCAGGGAGCCCGATGTGGGACTCGATCCCAAGACTCTAGGATCATGACCTGAGCCGAAGGCAGTGGCTCAACCAACTGAGCCACCCAAGCTCCCCAAGAGTTTATATCTTAAGACTCTGATTTCTCTTTACTGTGTCTGTCTATCCTAAACCAGATCGTAATCCTCACCCAGTCCCGGTCAAGGCATCTGTCCGCCACTGCGTTGAAAACCCACCCGAAACCACACTCCCAAGTCTAACTGCCGTGACTTCTGTCTTCCCACGGGGACAAGCTAGTCAGACTCTCTTAAGGCAGAGCTTCCTTGGCCGTGAGGAATCATGAGCTTTGTGGGATCAAAGCCAATCCGGCGCTATTTTTGGCGAACCAGGGTTTGACCAGAAGAAATGAAGTCCTGGGCACCTGGGTGGCTCAGTGGGTTAAAGCCGCTGCCTTCGGCTCAGGTCATGATCCCAGGGTCCTGGGATCGAGGCCCGCATCGGGCTCTCTGCTCAGCGGGGAGCCTGCCTCCTTCTCTCTCTCTCTGCCTGCCTCTCTGCCTATTTGCGATCTTTCTCTCTCTGTCAAATAAAAATAAAAATCTTTAAAAAAAAAAAAAGAAAAGAAACGAAGTCCTCTGTCTGAGCTTTGGGCTGAGGGGCGCGCAGCCTGCGTCCAGGCTCATCCACGAGGGACAGATACAGCAGGGCCCCAGAATCGAGAAATAGGGATCAATGTTCCAGAAAGGCCTTCGGGGATCTTCTGGTGCAGCCCCCTTTTCGACAGGACGCGGCCCTGGAGAGAGGACGGGATCTGTCCAACTCCCGGCTCGCTAGGGCCGTCACAGCGTCAAATGAGCTAAGATCTGCCGCGTGCTTAGACGCTGCCCGGTACCCACCAAGCTCAGCATTGTTGCATAAGAATAATGGAGTGTGTGGCCTACAACCCAAGACAAACTCATCTGGCCTTTCAGATTTAGAAAACAAAACCCAGCTTGAACTCCAAACTCTAACCTGAGCTGGCCGTGGGCCCCCGGAAAGCTTGCTGATACAGGGTGCTGGCCCGCCCCGGGTCTGATTCTGGAAATCTGGGCTGGTGCTGAGAATCTGCACATCTGGCCAGCTCCCCAGGTGTGCTGGTCCAGAGACCCCTCTCTGAGAACCACAGACCTTGAGGAAGGAATTGCTCAGGGTGTCATTTCTGGCCTGGGTAAGGGAGAAACGGGGGAACGGCAGGTGCCTTCCTCCTTTCCCGGGTCTGTGGTCCTCCCCACCCCCGGCCTGGGGTCTGGCGGCCCTGCAACAGCACGGTTCTAGGCCACATATCGCATCTACCTGGCCGCCTCGGCGGCCACCTGTGCTTATTTGGAGTATCGCCCTGGGGTGATGCCTTTTGAACCTCAAGCTTTCAACAAAACGGGGAGCCCCTCGGGTTTGACACCCAGGCTATGGGGCGGGGGTGGGAGGTCGGTGTGGCAAGAATGAACTCAGCACCAAGCAAGCAAATGAAACCAATGCGTTCTTTATTGCAGATTGAAGCTAAGGGCTCATTTACACTGTGGGCTCTGATCTGGGGGCTTCTCTTGCGGCTCAAGCTTTCCCACAGGGCAAGGGCACACTTTCCCAGCACAGTAGAAAACAACTTCCAGAAGCAACCCCTTCAAAGGGCCCAACGTGAAGACGTGGGGAAGCAGGAGCTGGCTCTGCAGAGGGTAACCAGCAAGGCAGTGTCCAGAGGGCCGGGCAAACCCAACCCTCAGCTCCTGGTGACTTCAGGTCATTCCCTTTGCTGCAAGAGTCACGCAGACTCTGAAAGATCTAAGAGACCCGGGGTGTCCCAGGGCTGGTTTAGGGATGGGGATGAGCACAGCCTCAGAGACCCCGCGTGGCGGGGGGAGGGCTGAGAACCTCTGTCCTCCACTCCAAGGACAGTCCCAGGGTCACCCCTAGGCCATGGCTTCTCAAACGGTAAAGTGCTTCTAGAATCACCTAGGGATCTTGTTGAAATGCCAGTTCTGATGCTGGAGGTCTGGGGTGGGGCCTGGGATTGCGCATTTCTAACAAGTTCCCCCAGATGCCAGTGCTGCTGGTCCACAGACCACACTTTGAGTTGCGAGGCTCTGGCCACACAGTGCCTTTGTGCCTCTCAGAAAAGTGCACTTCTTTGACGCCGGAACACAGGGTGGCTGGGGCCAGGCCAGGCTGGGCCACAGTTCCCACTTGTCCACAGCTGAGCCCTGTAGCTCTGAAGATCCATCCGGACCTCCTTGCCCTGCAAACCCCCTTCCCAGAGCCTGTTGACCCAGGCCTTACGACATGAGTGCAGTCGACACAGCATCTCCTGGGACACCGAGCACTCAGAGACGGGCCAACAACGGTCCAACCTGTCAGTCCTTGCCGGGAGACAGGGGGCCTGGGCAGGGGTGGACCCCAGGGCTGGGGAGGGGAGGCATTCTGAGAATGAGGGTCTGTGGCTGGGAGAAGCTTAACTCTGGGATTGGAGGAGTGGCTTCCGGTGTGTGGATGTAGGGTTGGGGAGCCTGGCCTGCCCCACGTCCTGGGGTCTCCAGGGTCGTCCAGAGACCAAGACGAAGGTCCAGGCCAGGTGAGCTCTGAGTCTGCTGGCTCCACAGACGAGAGGGTGGGAGGTGGGTGCCTGGGGGATCAAGAGGTCAGGGGTTCTCCACACCACGGATATCATCACCAAGCCAGAGTCCCAGGCCCCTTCCTGCTAGGGAACTGGTTGTCCCAGTTTGCGAGGTATTGTCCCAGTGGGCGCACTGCAGTCCCGTGTCCTGGGAAACCCTCAGTCCCAGCCCTATGGCTTGGCCACTTCCTAGACTCCAGGTGGAGGGCCCAGAAATGACTAGGTCATCGGGGTTTTGGGTGGAGGCTGGGAGCTGGCCAGCCACAAATCCAATGGTCCGAAGTGCCTTCTGCTCCCGGGGGGACCAACGAGGAGGCGGCCAGGCCGGTGCCAGCAGGAGACTGTGGTGGTAGCCAACTACCTTGTACCTGAGCCACAGGCATGACTGGCTTTGCTTTTCCTGGGCCACCTAACTGCTGCAGCTCAAGGGCTGAGGCCAGGCACGCCTGCCCTGCCCTGAGAAGCACTCAGAACGTCCTGCCCCGCTGAGGTCTTCATGAGGAGGAAGAACCGAGCCGGCCTCATCTGCTCCTCCGGCTCCCTGGCCTGGTGGGCCTCGGGCTCCCATATAAACGTCCTCACCCCGGCTAGAGCACAGGGCCACACTCTCTCCGCAGCTTTCCCACGACTCCTGGCGCCGGCTCCCAATCCAGAGACCCACGGGGCTGAGGAAGGGCCCCCGCAGAAGGCCTCATGCGGCTCAGTCCTCAGGAAGCAATAACCAGTTGGAAGTTGTCTTCTTTTCCTCTCAGGGTGGCGGCTGGCTCTCGGCACCAGAAACAAGGCCTCAGACCCACGGTGGCCCAGAAAGCACTCGGCGATGGCCATCTGTGGGCTCAGAAGGTGCCTGATGATCGGAAGGCAACTTGAAGACATGTGCTGCCCAAAAAGCCTCCAAGGAGCTGGAAGGAGGCAGAGGCCCCTCCCACTCCCCTGCCCCTTTGCCCAAACCACAAGGCTCAGAGGGGGTGGGGTCTGCCCGAAGGTGCACGGAAGCTGCGGGTGCCCAGCCTCCAGGCTCCAGCCCCTCGGCACCCCAGGGCCCACTACTGCTCTAAGCTAACCAGCCTGGGCCGGCTGCGCCCCCTCCCAGCACGTGCTCTCCGGCCCCCCCGCCCCCAGACCCCCAGTTTGGCCTCCCAGGGGCCTGTGGGACTCCCCCGCCTCCGGGTGCCAGCCCAGGTGGCCTCTGCGCCTCGCCGGGTGGGCACGAGGAGGGAGGCCTAGGGCGGGGGCGCCCGGGCGCCCTCAGGAGACACGAGCATGTCGAACTTGATGAGCGGCGGAGCGATGACGCGCACCTCAGCACTCAGCGGGTTGAAGCGGAGGTTGACGCTGCGCAAGGCGGGCATGGTGGCCAGCTTCTCCACGGGTACATCTGTCGAGGAGAGAGGACAGGTTGGGGGGCCGGGCGTAAGCAGGCAGAGAAGGTCAGGGGGCAGGAAGACGCGGACACAGCTCTCTGTCACCCGCTGCGCAGGGGGATCCACGGCGGGCGCCCAGTCCCGGGTGGGGGGCCCCTCCGAGCCCACCGCACCGTCACAGCCACGTTCAGGGAAGCATCCCCCCCAACCCCCAAAATACAGTTAAACATTAGCATTGCCACGTATCCCGGCACAGTCACTCCTGGGTAGAACCGGCACAAGCGCAAACAGGAGCTCAAACAAGGACTTGGGCACAGATGTCCCCAACAGCCAAGTGTCCTGCCACAGGGGAGCAGACAAACTCGGTATGGTTATGTCCCAATAGCAGAACGGTATTCAGCTAGGGAAAGGAATGAAGCATGGGTCTGTGCCCCGAATCTCAAACACAGGATGCTGAATGAATGAAGTCAGACATCAAAGTTAACATAGCGTACGATTCCATTTATAGCAAAAGTCCAGAATGGGCTCCTGCATGGAGACAGAGAGTAGACGAGTGATTGATTGCCAGGGGCTGGGAGAGGGGGTGCGAGGTCTCCTCTGGGGAGGAAGTACTTTGGAACTAGGCAAAGCGATGGTTAAGGAACACTGCGAATGTGCTAGATACCATTGAACTTGCTCCTATGCTTTAAAATGGTTAACTTTGGGGCACCTGGGTGGCTCAGTGGGTTAAAGCTCAGGTCATGATCTCAGGGTCCTGGGATCGAGCCCCGCATTGGGCTCCATGCTCAGCGGGGAGCCTGCTTCCCCCTCTCTATCTGCCTGCCTCTCTGCCTACTTGTGATCTCTCTCTCTCTATCAAATAAATAAAATCTTAAAAGTAAAATAAAATAAAATGGTTAACTTTGTTACATGAGTTGTACCTCCATTAAAAAAAAAAAAGAGCAGAATAAGGTAGCAAGCTGTTTTAACTTGCTAACACTCTACAGCGCCTCACCCCTAACCTTTGGGATCACCCCATCTTCAGGTCAAGCCCTGGAGGCCAAGTTAACAGCAGGGCTGGTCGGGAATGAAGGGAGAGGACATGGACTCTACACAGACTCCGATCGCATCAGATAACAACCATGAAAGGGAACAGAGGCCCAGAGATGTGAAGTAACTTGCTTAAGGCTCCAAACACATCATTAGCTGAGCCCAGGTTGAACTCCAAGTTCTCAAAAAAGACTATAGGAGTCCACGGAGACAGGGGCCAGGCTGGACACAGAGGTGGAGGCTGAGGTAGGACGTGAAGGGTAGACAGGATTTGAATGAGGGGACGGGGCATTTGTGGCCGGAGGGAAGTAGGGGCAGAAGCGTGGGGCTAGGATGCCAGAGCGAGAGCTGGGGGCAGCGGGGGGACTGGAAGGTTCTATCGATGGCATCTAGGATGGCATCACCCCGGGCTGGATCCTGAGGGCACAGCCCGGCAGGCAGTTGGGAACACCAAAGCCTGTAGACCCTCTCAGCCCAGGGAGCCGGGCCCTCCCATCTAGGCCCAGGGAGACCTGTGGAACAAGCAATCCGTGTTTCTGTTCCCCACTTTGGACCACCTGTGAGGGAGTCTTTACTCGGGAGTGTGGATGTTGTGGTGTACAGAGTGTTCAGGCCACCTGGGTTCTCCCATTTTCTAGCTGTGTATCCTTGGGCAAATTGACCCAACTTTCTGTGACTCAGTTTTGCCATCTGTGAAATGGGGGAAACACCATCACCTATCCAACAGGGTTCTTGTGAGGCTTAGAGAGTTCATACGAGGCACTCAGGACAGTGCCTGGACGGGGTAGGCAGCCAACACCCAGGAACCAAGGCTTCCAAACACAGGCCCAGGGCCGAGCTGCCCTGGAGCCAGACATGTCCCCAACCTTGCTCCAACTCTGCGAGCTGCCCACACACCACGTGACCTCCCGCTCCAGCCCAGGACATGGCCAGGGCCTCACCCCTGAGTCCTGCACAACCTCAGGCCGTCAGTAACGGCAAGAACCAACTCCTCCTTCTTTTGGGCGCCTTGCATTGGGCAGATGGAGGGTTTTCCGGTTTTTGTTGTTTTTCATCTTAGACCGCTTCAGCATGTTAGATGCATATTTTTAACTTAGGTAAATGGTACTGTGCTACAGATCTCATTCTGTTTCTGGTTTTTTTTTTATTAAGCGCCAATTGTTTTTTTGAGATATACATACAGCAAAATGCCTCCAGCAGAGGTACATCTTCACATAGGTACACACTCCTGTGACCTCTGTCCAGAACAAGCTAGAACACATTTCAGCCATTCCCACAGGGCTTTCTCGTGTCTCTTTCCAGTTTATTCCCCACTGGTTTTTCTCAGCAGTGATTCACCTGCCTGACCCTGAACTTAATCCAAGTGAGACCTATTAGTACGTCTCGCTTTAGACCTTCAGTGTAACAGTTTTTTACTTGGGGACGTTTTAAGTAGGATTTTCTCAAGTTACTTGTTTCACCTTTTTACTTGGAAATAATTTCTTATACAATGCTGCAAAGGTAGAAACAGTGCAGAGAACACCGCATAACCTTTCACTGAGATTCACCGGTTGTTAACATTTTACCCTATTTATCGTTTGTACCTGGGCTTCTTTGCCTGCGCGCACACACACTTTTGTTCTGAATTATCTGAGGGTAACAAACATATGCCATGGTCCTTCATCCCTACTTCATTGTGTATTTCCTACAAACGAAGACATTCTCTGGGACGCCTGGGTGGCTCCATCGTTAAGCATCTGCCTTTGGCTCGGGTCATGATCTCAGGGTCCTGGGATTGAGCCCCGCATCGGACTCCCTGCTCAGCGGGGAGTCTGCTTCTTCCTCTCCCCCTGCTCGTGCTCTTTCTCTCAAATAAATAAAATCTTAAAAAAAAATAATAAAAGAAATAAAAGACCTTTACTGCCATAACCACAGCTATTGATTTCATAAGTTTACATTGACAGAACCCTTCCCTAACATGTGGCCCATATTTCCGTTTTCTCGGGTGGCCTAACCATGTCCCTTTGAGCAGCCCACCCCCGTACAGGACCTAGTGTAGGGACAGGTGTCGCCTGTCTCTCTGCGCTCCCTTCATTTGTCTTTTGTGACAATGACATTCTGGAAGACTATCAGGACCATCATCTCGGTCTTCTTAATAAAGGGTCCCATGTTTTGGGGCACCTGGCTGGCTCAGCTGGTATAGCAGGCAACCCATGATCTCAGGGTTGTGAGTTCAAGTCCCAAGCTGGGGACCGGAGCCTACTTTCAAAAAAATTATAAAAAAAAGAAAAAGAAAAAGAAAAAGAATCCCACATTCTGTGGCTGTCTGGTGCTTCCTCATGGCGAGACTGGGATTATGGGTCCTTGGCTCAAAGAGGTGGTAGCGTCTTGGGCTGTCATACTGGAGGCACCCAGTATCCATCCAAATGTCCCTCATACGTGATGTTAACTGTCATCACCCAGTCCAGACGTTACTTGATTTCTCCACCGTGCAATTACTGTTTTATTTTTTCCCCTCCCTCGCAACTTGTAAGAAGTCTTCGGGGACACACTTTAAGAGCGTGCAAATACCCCACTCCTCATCAGAATTAGCGTCCATCACCCCCAGACGTAACACCTGCCGATTCTTGCCTGATCTGATCTTTACGAAGGCTGCAAACTGACTTTTCAACTCCAGCAGCCCCTCAGCGTTTCGCTGTAGGCCAGAGGCTTCCCTTCTCTCCCTGGAATCTATTTATCATCAATGTGTACGCCTATATTCCTAGCAGTTTACAGTTCCTTGCTGAATTTCATCATTTCAGCGCTCAAACTGCCCCAGATGTGGCCAGTGGGAGGCCCTCCAATCTGGCTCCTGAGTCCTGGGACCAGCCGCCCCCACCTCCCTTTGGATCCCCTTCCTGACTTTGCAGCAAGGTTCACCTCGACGCTTTGCTGCCCCAGCCCTGGCATCAGCCATCAGGAAGTCCTCTTCTTCTCGGTGGGAAGGGCATCTGTGCCTGATACCCATAGTGCTGGTGACCAAACCAGGTTTTACAAGCCACCCACGAGGCCCTGTGCACATCTGCTCTCCCCGCTTTGGACTGTGGCCTAGAACACCAATCCTGCATCCTCACCGCACTCCACTCTGTCAGTGACGGACAGCCAGGTGGCCTCTGGCCTTCGGAATCAGGGTGCTGTCTCTGGCAGCCACCCTGCTGTCTTCTCAAGGCTTTCAAACGAGGCTGCCCGGGCCTGCCAGCCCCAACCTCCAGGCGGAGGGGCCACTGACCTCCAGCCAGGGTTCTGAGTGTTCTTCCCTTCCCGTGCACAGTGAGGGGTGGGCAGTGCCCGGGGCTCCACGGTCCAGGAGGAGGGCGAGCGGGGCCCACCCTGGGCTCTGTGGTTCGCCTTGGCAAAGTGCCCCACAACGGAATCCTCTGAAGACATCTATTCCCCTCCCTTCTGAGCTTGGTGCCTGGCACCCACCTACCCCCTAGCTCTTCCAGGAGAAGGGAAGGAGAGGCCAGAGGCTCAGGAAAGTTCCTCACAGGTGCCTGTCCTTCAAGTGTATACAATGCTTCCACACCTGATTCTTCCCAGAGCCATGCAGTAGAGCACCACGGGTGCTCCTCAACCCACTTTACAGATGAGAAAACTGATCCTCAGGGGCGGCTCATTCACAGCGCCCCACAGAGTCCAAGCCCAGCCTTAGGGGCCGTGGGAAGGGAAAAAGCAATCCAAAGGGCTTAAGTCTGCATCAGTAGGCGGCTCAGTAAGTATGGGGACGTCTTTCCTTCCCCCCTGCCCCAGGCCGTCAAGCCCAAGATGCTCCCAGCAAAGTGGGAGTTTGCAGCCATGCTTTTTTTCCTTTAACTCATGAGTGTTGAGTGCTTGATGACTTAAGCTCCTTAGGCTAAGTTTCTCCATCCTCATAACAACCCTGGCATAGTACCATCTTCTCTCCATTTTATACATGAGGAACCTGTGGCGAGGTTAGGTAACTTGGCCATGGTCACACAGGTGGCAAGTGCCGGAGCCAGGATATGAAGCCAGGCCAACTGGCTTGAGTCTGTGCTCTTCATGCCACCTCCCACTGGGCCCTCCGGCCAGGCATCTCATGCCCCCCAACCTCCCACCAGCTAGGAGGACCCTCCACAGGTCCCCTTAGTCAACAGGAGACAGAAACCCATCTTCTTGCAGGGCTTCCTGGGACCCAGTAGGAGTGTGTGGCTTTTGGCCCAGGTACTCACAGGTCTCTGGACCACCCAGCCAGGAACGGCTCCCTGCCACAGTCCAGGGACTCCCCCTCCGAGGGGGCACAGGAACTCAGAGCTCTCTAAAGCCCCCACAGCAGGCATGGCATATTTGCTGACTTGCCCTGAGAGAAAAGGTTTCCCGGAGATTTGTCAGATTCATTCTAGAATCTTCCACGCCTCCTTGTTCTGCTCTGCGTCACACTGCAGAATACACCTGTCCCTTCTCCTGTGATTAAATTTCTGAAACATGTAGCCCCAAATGTTCTTTGGGTGCATGCCTCCCTCCCAGATCCTTTACTTCATGTGATATGTTGGGGGGTAGGAGCAGGTGGGGCTTAAGATGCTGAGCAGGACTTTGGAATCAGAAAGCTAAGACTAGCTTTGCCAGTGCCTGACTGTTGCCCCAGGCGGGACCTCTGAATCTCTGCTTTCTCGCCTGGGAAACGGGAGGCGAGACGGTGAAAGCTGAAAGTGAGGGGACCGCTTGCCCCAGGGTCCGGAGCACGCCAGCAGGGGGTCGGGGCTCCCCAGGAGATGACCTGGAGGGAAGATCCGTGCAGGGCAGAGGCGCTAAGCCCCAGACTTCCCCTTGCGAGCACCACAGCTCCCCAGCCCCCCACTGATTGGAGAACAAAGGCAGAAGTCTGTCCATAAAACCTGCAGCCCATTGATAAAATACTACAGGAAGCTCCTGTCTTAATTTTAATGCCTTGCTAGAAGGATAAACAACCTTGGTTTGACAAAAGCAAGGACTCAGGTTTCCAGTGAGTCTTCTTAGCATATGAAAATCCTTTTGAAAATTCCCTTACTTTACTGCCCTCCGCCCCCCACCCCAAAGTGTCTCATCAGTCGCTTGCTCCTCACAACCCCAGGGCACCAGCTCCTTCTGCCCACGGGTCCTGTCCCCGGGCTTTAATGAAACCACCTTTAAGCACCGAAGACATCTCAAGAATTCTTTCCCGGCCGTCGGCTCTGGACCTCACCGATATTCCAGCCTCACCAATACTCCAAAACCGCCTCACTCGCCACCACTCACCAGAGGTCAGGAGCCCGGGATACGGCCCCTGCTGAGGACCAACCTGAACATCCCTCGAGGTCCTCCTGCTCACGGGGTGAAGGCCAGGGGTTGTACAGATTATGGCGGAGGGACCACGAGATCTGGGAGGAAGTTGGAAACTGAGGCACAGTGGGAGGAAGCAACTTGTACCCAGATCGCCGGCCCCTGGTGGCCACGCTGATGTGGACACCAAGGCCTGCTCAGAATGCAGAGGAGACATGAGCGCGAGTCCCAGGGCTGGACCGCGGCCCAATCCCCTCTCGGGAGCTCCTCCCCCTGCTTGCAGGGACCAGGCTCAGAGCTCCTGGAGCGCCCACCTCTCTTGGTGAGCCCGGGGCCGAGTCCCTGGCCTGGCGCCTCCCGGGGGCACAGGAAACTCAGGAGCTCCTGAAGACAGGGGCTTCTCTTTGTCCTCGAACCCCCAGGGCAGCGGGTGGGGCTGGTCATTACCTGTCCGAGGGCAGGTGCCTACCTTCGAAGGAGGCAGTGGGAGGGACCCAGAGCCCAAGGCGGACCTGGAGGTTCAGGTAGAGAAGGGAGCAAAGCGAAGGCTTTCCCAGAAGCAGGTGTGGCGCACACTTAACTCCTGGGAGCGGAGGAAAAGCAAGTTGAAGCGACCCAGCGCTTTCACCCGCGCTTATTTGTCTGCTGACGTCCAGTCCCACCTGCGAGCAGCCTGCTCTCCTCCCTGCGGCTCAGCGGGTGGGGCGCGGCGGGAGTGGGGGCCGAAGGGGCTGCCCACAGTCCTTCAGGCCTTCCCTGTGAGCTGTGCCCCCATTTCCCCTACCCCATGGCTGGGAAGAAAAGGGCTACCTACTTGGAAGCCTTATCTTCTTCACTGATTGGCAGCAGCTTTGTAATGGTCACGGCCACCAGCACAGCCAGCAATGGGGGCAGGGGCGGGGGGCAGGGGGGTCCGATACCATGCTCTCTGCCCCTGATCACACAGGTAAGAAAACCCGTTTGCACTAGGCTTTAAAGAGCTAAAGCCATTTCACGAGGCATTGTAACACGCACGTGACCCAGAAGGACATCAAGGCCGGGGGAGGTTGAGCACCTTGTGTAAATGCGCCCAGCAAAGGAGGCTGCTGGGGTCTTACAATAACCCATTTTGCAGATGAGGAAACTGAGGCTCTGATTCTTGGTGCTGACAGGTGCTCTGACTCTATTCCGGCTCCCCTGAATTTTTCCAATTAAAACGAAAAGCCTGACTTTTGTGCTTCTGTGTTTGACGCTCACGGTCTAGTTGAGAATCCTGCTACGTTGGTTTAGCCAGAACCCTTCACCCAATATCTGATCGGATTCTTCATCCTCCTCCATCCCTCCAGGTGATGTCCGCTTACGCTGGCCTCCAGCCCCAAGAAGCCTGTGAGGTCCGGTCAGCCTCACCCACCCGATACCTCCTCTTTGTCATTTCCCCCCACTGCCCCCACCCTGCTCCTGGGCTGTAAGTTCCCACCTGCCCTTGCTGCATTTGGGATTGAGCCTGGTTCTGCAGTGAGTTCCCTTCTCCCTGACTGCAATGGTCCCGGATTAAATCCGCCTTTACTGCTTTCACTACTGTCCAGCTCTGGTTTTTCTTTGATAGGGCCCATGGTTACTAAGACAGGATACAGGGAAGGCCGGATAGTTCCCGATCCCGAAGTCCACGTGCTTCGTCCCGCAACATCGAGGGCCAAGGCCAAGGCCAGAGCTGGTCTCCATCCACCTGTCTCTCAGCCCCCGGAAGGAAATCACAACAGGCACATTTCACTGAGCGACTCACTAAGGGCTAGAGCCCCGGCCTGAGCCTCAATTGTCAATACGGCTTCAATTCAGGGTGCAGGCTGAGGCTCGGAGCTGCGAAGTCACCCCATCTCCTCCCCTGCCGCTGGGGACCACGGGTCCTGCCTCAGTTTCTCCAGAGGGGGTTGGCTTGGGACGTTTCTCTGTCTGGACTCCTGACTCCCCCACATCCCTGAGCCAGGGAGGCCAGTGGCCTACAGAGTGGTGCTCGTGACAGCAGGAGGGAGGTCTTCCTGTGACGCCCCTGCCCTCGCTCTGCTGGATGTGACATGAAGACCAGGTGTGGCCCTGCCTCAGAGCAAGTCCCCACGACTCCGGGCCCAGAGATCGCAGTGCTGCCGGAGTTCCCAGTTGTCGTTTCCAGATCAACCACCAGGCCGGCCTCTCAGGGGCCTGCAGAGCTCTCCGAACCACTCTGCCTCAGACAGCGATGGCTTCTCGGGTGCAGAGCTGGGAGTAGGGGGAGCACCTCGCCCTGATGGAACCGCTCAAGTTGTACAAGCAGCTCCGAGGAGGAGCAATGGGGCCACCAAACTGTCAAAACCGGCAGAGTCAACGGCCTGGAGCAGCCAAGCTAGCAAGTGACAAGCCCAAGAGGCCAACTAGAAGTTTCTGGATAAGGCTTAAGGAAGAAAACGTATGTCCACAGCATCCCAACAAGAGAGACAGAGATGGTGGGAGGGTGGAGGAGGATATGAAACGGTCAGCATTTTGTGGATGGGGAAACAGGCTGGAGAGGTTAATAAGCTTCCCAAGGCCACAAGATGCACTGGCATCACAGAGGTAACAGAAGCCAGCGCACGTGGAGAGGAAGAGGGCCACAATTCTCCCGTGGGCCACACCCCACTGACCAATGGGAGGCGTCCTGCTCACCCTCCTATTCCAGCTCCAAGGCCACCTCCTCTGTCATTCCCCGTGGTCCCCAACCAAACTCCCGTAACACTTTACCCCAGACAGGCATTGTGCATCGTGTTCTGTGACCAATAAATATGCTTGCTCACCCAGTAAATGCAATGCCAGGCACAGTGCCCACAGAGTATCAGATGGATGGATGGATGGATGGATGGATGGATGGATGGATGGATGGATGGATGAATGGATGGATGGGTGAACGAATGGATGGATGGATGGATGGATGGATGGATGGATGGATGGATGGATGGATGAACAGGTGGGTGGATGAACGAATGGATGGATGGATGAATGGATGGATGGGTGGATGAATGGATGGATGGGTGGATGGATGGATGGATGGATGGATGAATGTTTGCCTCCTAAACTAAAGCATAAGCTCCTTCAGGCTTGGGACCACGCTGGGCTCTGCCATCACCACCACTTGCTTAAGCGACTCTGACCACAGCATATTCAAGAGCTCAGGCCATTCCCCCCACCCTGACCTACTCTGTGCACACCTGCTGGTCAGGACCAGGCATCTGTGGGCCAAGGTTATGATAGGTCACAGGCCCATTAGCAGCAGTTACGAATTCAGAAAACTAGAAAACACTGATGATCTAGAACCAATCACTGGTTATGTGTTGGTAGATGGCCTTCCCGACTTACTAATATGCATGTGCGTGTAGGTGCACCTAGATTTCCAAAAAGGCCTCCTAGATCCTGTGCCATAACATGCTCTCCTCGATGATGTAAACACACTGTCAGGCTGCAAGTCAGCAACAGTTCTAGGACTGCATGGGAGCCCACGGTATGCAGAAGGACACTCGGGTTGTTCCCAGGGTCCGCTATTACAGATAATGAGAGGCAGAGTCCACAGGCATTCTGGGCTTCCTTCATCTCTCAGCCTGTGACTGCAGAATGTAGGATGGGGGGTTCTAGAATCCTTTTATGAAGCCAGAGTCCTGATCCTCTGACTTCCCCAGGGCCCCCAGTGCCTAGCCTGGTGGTGATGGTAAGGAGCTTCCACGGTGAGGTCCCTGGTGGAGAGGAAGGCCCCCACCCTGGCCTGAACACCATGAATGAGGTAGGGGTGAGGCACAGTGCACTGCCTCTTCCTGTCACCTAACAAGGCTGCAGCCGACGACCCCATGCCCTGCCAGACCCCACCTCCGGATGGCAGAGAGCCATCCAGACTGTTGCCTATGCCTGCAGAAGCCTAAAGTAATCAATAACAGCAGACTCCGAGTGGCAATATTTAGAGGAAATTACTTCCCTGAGGTCGGCTTGACCTTACCTCCCCGATCATTAGCATTACTGCCTGGCAAACTTGTTTTGTGTCAGTGGGACCTGCTAGAGGCAGGATGATAAAAACGATCATTCCAGAGTGCTAGTCTTCACACCTGTGGCATCCATGGTGTAGCAAGACCCTGAGAGGAGGAAGGGTCTGGGTGCAGGGAGGTGGCAAGGGTACTAAGGGAGCCGCCCAGCAAAGACCAGCCCTCAGATTTCTGCTCTGGGTGCGGCTGGGCCCCACAACCTTTGAGGTCCCTTCTGGAATTAGGGTCCAAGGCTCCCAGCCTGATGCCCCAGGGTGTAAGCTGTCTGGCTTCCCAGGCAGCTTAGCAACCACCCATGGCACCCCACACCCCGAAGCAGGCTGGAGTGCACTAGAGAGTTCAGAGGTGGCCAGCTGGCTCACCTCTAACCTGGACAAACGCGTCTGGACAGGTTTCCTGCTTTTGCAGGACTCTGGGGAGTGTGGAACCTGCGCCTCTGGAATGCCTCCTCACAATGGCACCCGAGGTGCTGGGTAAAGATGCGGGGAGCGGCGCCCCAGTCTAGTGCCCGAGGCCAGCGCCTGGGAAGTCATCTCAGCCTCTCCAGGTCACTGTGGGCACATTCATGCTCAAGAATCCAGGCTGGCCTGGCAGCCGGGCCCGCCTCCATTCTTCAGCCTGGATGCAGCACTTGGCGGCTGGAAACCTAACCAACTAAGATCAAGGATGCAGTGCTAAGCTGAGCCGAGCCTCGTGTACCCACTCAAAATGCCGCAAGAGACAAGCACACAAACTATGGTAACCTAGTGGAACAGAGAGTCACGCATATAACCAGAAAGCTCCTGGGGCACTCTCCGTCATGTCCCTCACTCACGGCTGGGTCTGTCCCTCCCGAAGGCGGGGGCAGTGACTGAGTCTACCCCAGACCCTGGCCTGAGCATCCTACTGGGGGCAGGGGACGGGGTGGTGCAGAAGAACACGGAGCGCACACCCCTGCTCCTCCTGCCAGCGGAGTCCCACAGCCCTCAGGAAACCTTGAGGTGGAAGCCCCCTGCTGAGACAGAGCCCAGCTGGGGGGAGTGGACGGGGCAGAGATCCCATCGCTAACCTCGGATCTGCTATTTAGAGTCACGTGACCTCAGGCACACCCCTCAACCTCCCCAAAGCCCCAACTCTCATCTTTCAAATGGTCCTCCGCCTCCTGAGGTCACAGGGGCCACCATGGGGGGGGGGACCATTATACACACCCCGAGGAGAATGGGGTTACCAAGCCGTGGAAGGTGTGGCGGGCACCCCAGAGAGGACGGGGCGTGAAGAGTGCCTGAAGAATCCGTGACCTTGGCCGCATGGCGTGCGAGATAGACGGGGGCTGCCCTGGTGTGAGCATAGCGCAAAGGGTAGACTCGCGGGGTCACTCTGTTGTAGAGCTGAAACCCTGTAGCATCACGAGTCAACGGTACTCAGAAAAGAAGAGAATCCACTGATGAACCTAGAGACCCTTATTCCCCCTTCACTACAAGCTTCGGGGAAGGAAGGAGGAGAAAAGTCCGTGCGTGAGCCCCTCCTCGGCATCCATCCCCAGGTTGGCCGGGAAAGGTGGGCTGAGGGGCGTCAACCCCCTCGCACGCTCCCTGGGCCAGGCTCTGAGAGGCGGTCAAAGGCACATCATGACGACTGTCTTCATAAGGGACATGGTCTTACTGGCTGCTCTGGAGACAGCTGGAGAAGGGAATCAAATTGCCTGGCTCTTATCCTCCCCATCAGATTTCCGGTCTCTGCTCCACCGTGCCTCTCCTTCCTCTCTGCTGATGTCCCTGCTCCCCGCCTACATCCCCCGCACTTGGGCCACTGGAAGGTGCCTCCAGGGCCACCACCCCCACCCCGCCCCCAACCCCGGGCTGTTCCGGGGCCTCTTTTAGTGCCTCCAAATGCCCAGAGAACAACAGTTCTGTTGTCAGCTCTCATTGTCTGACATTCCCTCCCTCCAGTTGGTCGTGTGCGGATGGAGGACCAGAACTGTCTAATCTGCTGTGTGTATGGCAAGTGTCTGGGGGGTGGGGGGGATAGGTTATGCAGATGGAAGAGTAATCACCTCTCCTAAGGGTTCTTCTCCCTGGGTGGGAGTGGGGGTTGTGGGGGAGGGGCAGAAGCAGAAAATTTGAAAAATCCTGTTCTGGGCTTGCAAAATGCGGTTGCTAACACTATCTTTACAAAATTGTCTGCTCAGGTTTAAGACCATTGTCAGAGAACTAAGACCTCCTGACCATTGGAAAAATAAGAAGAAAATCCCCTAAAATAACCACCAGGTAGGAATGAGTTACATAACCCCTCACCCCGGCCCCCAGGGAAACCAGCTTGTGGGAAACAAAACTTAGGTAGAAGGCAGGAGATGGGGAGATCTGATCCAGTGGCATGCTGGCTAATAGTTCACAATCCACTCCCCGAGGAGGAAAATATCTGATGTGTAACATCTGCCCATGTTTCCTGGTGCAAATACTCCCACTGTGGCCAACTTCAAGCTACTTAACTTGACTGAGCACCCCCAGGACACCACGGGGGAGCCTCGTTGAGAAGCCCACCCCAGCAGGTCTGCAGACTCCTGCATAAAAGATGCTGGTGCTCAGACCAACTCCACACTTAAACTAGGAATTTCTGGCATAAACTTGTACTCTGGGAACCAGCCTACTGTTTTATTACCTCTAAGTTGTTGGTTGCCTTTGGCTTCCAGATCAAGTTCCTTCAGAAAATGTTAGGTAAGCATGCTGTGCCACAGGGAGGAGAGAGGATTTTGTGGGCACTGGGGCAACAGAGCACCATGCTCAGGGTGGGGGACATGTACGGGACAGTAGGGTCAATGTAAAAGGAGAACCCCAAGGGAAAGATGCAAGTCCACAGAGCTCACCCCTGTCCCCCTGCCAGCCGAGTGTCTGCTGTCATGGCCAGGCATTTCATCACCCTGGTGTACCTACAGACACACACAGCAGACAGACAATGGGAGGAGGAGGAAGGTTACAGCTTCTTCAGGAGGGAATGCAGGAGATGGTGGAATCTGGTCCAGCCCCATGGTTCTATCATGCCTGCATCTGGAACCAGCTGGGGAGTTTGAAAAAAATCTTCAAGCCCCAAACCCACCACCAGAGAATCTGACTTAACTGGCACGGAGTGTGGTCTGGACATTCGGGTTTTTAAAAGCTCCCCAGATGATTTGAACATATAACTTAGCTTGAGCACCGCTGGTCTTACCCGTGAGGCTTAATGGGAGAATCTGGTGAAAATCTGCACATAGCACTTCTGCCCTCACACCCTTTTTTCCACCCCAAGGGAGCTTCCTTCTGACCAAAGTTGTGTGTCTCAGCTGTGACATCACTGCGGCTTTCTATCTCCCTACATCGATGTATAAAATCTGCTCTCCCTGCACAAAGCACTGTCCTGAATAACCGGAGTTCGGGGCAAAGCCGTTTGGGCTGGAACCCTGGCAATGCCTGGGCAGCATGGCCGAGTTACTCAACTTCCTGTGCCCCGGTCTCCTCACCTGGGGAGCAGGACAGCACCTGACTCACAAGGTTGTCACGACGACTCAACAAGAGCACACGTAAGAAATGCTTAGAGAAGGTCGGATGTGAAGCAAACGGTCCCTAAGTACCAGCGGGTGTCACCGACCGTGCCACAAGCCCCGGGAGACTGCGGCACGTGCTCTGCCCGTCTCCGACTCGGGCACGGCGCCTGGCACACGGCAAGCTGTTCGATCGGAAAACGACCACTGGCAAGCGAACGGACATTTCCAAAGCCTCAGTTTGTGTCTGTGCCCCTGCAAGCCGCGTCCCTGAGTCGGGCACGCGCAGGGCTGAGCTCTGCGGCTCGGAGCAAAGGGGCTGCTCTCCAGCACACTCTGGACGGGGCCAGGAGGCTGGCCGGAGCCTGGCTGGCTGGCTAATGGAGCGTGCAAGTGTTCTGTTGTTTTAAACAAGCGCCAACCAACTCCTTTCTTGCTGTTTCCCTGCGCGCTGCTGACAGAATGCCAAGAGCATCCTGGGTAATTGAAGGTTCGCAGTAATCAAGGCTTTACCACACAGTGGTTGGCACAGAGAATGCCATTCTGTGTGGGCAGAGACCCGAGGTGTGAGGTCTTTTGCCCGGAGACCCACTTGCTCGGTCCCTGTGGGCAGACACACGCGAGCAGGAGCTGCGAACAGGAGCTCCCCCCCCCCATGTCCGGGGAGGGAGGCCAAGCCTAACTTGCACTAATTGCTGTTAAAGCCTGTTTGTTTGCTTTTCGCATCCTGGCTCTGCGGGCGGCCAGGGCTCCCTGTGTCTAATGATTACCTCCCTAAGCCGCCCACCAGCCGGAGGGATGCCTGCACCACCTGCTCACTGCCCACGGGCACGGCGTGCTACTCTGTGGTGCCGGACAAGGGCATGCTGGGACACACCAGGAGTCTGCCGCGGCACTCGGTCATTGTCCCCTGGACCCTGTGACAGTGCTTGGGGGAGGGGGCAGGGAAAGGCTCAGGCAGCTATCAGCTGGCTGTGCTCCAGGGACAGCCAAACCCAGTGCCCAGACTCAGGAGAGAAGTGTCAAGGGTGTGACTTCGACCCCCAGACCTGCCAGCCTCGTCGAATCCTTGCCCCGCTTACAGGCTGCACCCAGTGATCAGTCCCTCTTCTCAGCTACTAAGTGCCTGTCTCTAATCTCTTCCTCACCGGAAGCAACAGTGGTCCTGGGAATGAAGCAGCCTGCTTCAAGGTGTGCGTATCCGGCGGGGGCAGGTGAGGTGGGTTTTAGGGGACCTGGGTGGGTGCCATGATTCTGCTAGGGGCTGGCCACTCAGAATCTTCTGGAAGGACGACTTCAGCAAAGCTTTCTTGGCCAGTTGAGCCCTGCCCTGGATGCTGTGGCCCACTAATTAGCCTCCATCCAACTCTTGGGTAAATGCAGGAAGAGGCCCCGCAGGCTGGAGGGTAGGGAGCGAGGGAAGAGGCTAAGCACGCAGCGTGTGGGCGGGACTCCAGGCCGGAGTGGCAGGAGGACCAGCAGCTGGTGGGAAATGACCGCGGTGAACTCAGACACCAGCTCCAAAGGGGGCAACTCCCCTCCCCACTCCGCAGCCGGACGAGACCGAGGTGCGCAGAGGGGAGGTGACATGCTCATGCTAATGACGTAAGTGGGGCTTCGGCCCTGTCCTGTTTCGGCTACAAAACTCTGCTTTTGTGACCCCCGTGGGGGGCTCCCCTTCTGTCCCGAGTGACAACGGGCAGGTAGGCAGGAATTCCCTGCTTGTGGTTCTAACTGCCTCTAGGGCCCAGGGTAAGTCCGGAGGGCGGCAGGTGCTGACAGAGCAAGGCACCTACCCTGGAAAGCTGGGGAGACAGAAGCGTCCCCGCTGCACCACTGCCTGGTCGGCCAGGAGGTGGGGCCTTGGGTTCAGAAGCATTTGTTTTGGTCAAGATTCCCTACCCACTGCTCCCTTTCCCTATGGAGGGTTGGTGGGTGTGCAGGGGGGACAGCAAGCCTGACCTCTCGAAGCCCTTGAGGCCTGGACACAGCTGCTCCTGGGCCTGACAGGTCGCAGGGACGAGGAGCAGCGTCTGGCTAAAGCCCAAGTGGGACAAGGTGGAAATCGGAGGAGCTCCGAAGAGACAACCGGCTGATTCCACGAGTTACTGCCGCAGCTCTGGGCACGGGCTGCTGGCGGAGCAGCGAGTTGGCACCGGAGGGCACAGAGCACACCGCTGACTCATGGGCGCACCAGACCAGCGCCCTCCCCCCGCAGAGCCCAGCAGCCTGGAGGGGGAGAGGAGGCCACGAGGCCGGCTTCTCGGCTCTGACCTGTCTTAGGGGCGGACAGGCCTCTCCCAGCAGGCAGCGAGCTGCAGGAAGTCGGTCTGCTAATCAGCCTCTTGGAAACTGCCTGCTAATGAGGCCTTGCAGTGTACCATCTCCTGGGAGAGCTTTCTCTGCAGCCACGGGCTCTTTCCAGGGCTGGGGGAGGCCAGGCGGTGAAAGCCATCCCTTTGTAACCTGCCAACTTGTTTGCGGGTGCCTACCAGACATGTGGCATCTCACACCTGTCCCTTCCCGCAGCTACCCACACGCTCCTCTCCCATCAAGTGAAGACACTTGGGCTTGGATGGCCAAAGACCCGGGTGAGAATCCCACCTCCACCAAGTCCTTATGCGGGCTGCTTGACCTCTGCGAACCTCTCTTCTCAGCTGGCAAGCCGTGGTCACGAGTCCTATCCAGAAGAGAGGCTGGAGCGGGTTAAACGAGATCATTGCAGGAGACCTGAGCTAGGCACCCAAAGTGATCAGCTTTTGCAAAGTCTGTGCACTTCTGTCTTTTTAGATCAAATACAGTATTATTTCTGCTTTTGCTCGTCCAGGGTTTTCTCTGTTTAAAAAAACATTTTCTAGGCTCCATTGAAAGAACTAGGGAGACTCCCCTGCCATCCCACCAGAGGGACAAAGGGCTGTGCTATGGAGAACGACCCGTCCTGCTCACTCCACCTCCTCCAGGAAGTCCTCCTAGGCCCACCTCTATGTGCACCATTCCCTCAGCGCGTGGAACTCAGCACGTCTGCCTCGTTGCCACATAGGTGAGTTCCGAAAACAACAGAAGTGAAACGAAGCCGCATTCCCCCTGCCCCTGTGCCACTGATCACTTTATTCTGCGGCACAGGATGAGGCTGAACAGCCATGTGACAGGAGAGGGCGATCCTGAGGTCCTGGCAGGCATCTGTGCCCCCAGGCTAGGAGGACCCTGGAGGAGGCTGCCTTCCGAAGGATCTCTTCTCTTGCTGTGACATGTAAGCGGGCGAGGCCAGGGCCAAGCTGCGGCTCCCTGGAAGGATGTGCCCTCCCCCGCTTGCCGGAGAAGGGAGAGGATCCAGGGCCCGAGCCCCCTGTGATACACTGGGTGACCCCTCTGCAGCCATGCTCCCTCCAAGTCCCCACAGTGTCTCCACTCCCATCCTTGTATTGCAGGGACAAGAAGGGTCCTGTCCTTGGGGAAACCTGACGTGTAAGGGCTGGTGCCATGGCCCGGATGAACTACAACAGAAGACTGAAGCCGGCGGTGAGTGGGGCGGGGTGGGCACCAATTCTCAGTCAGCACACTGCTGCTCCCGCCTCGGTCACTTGTTAGAAATGTAGGCTCCTGGGCCCGTCTGCAGAGATTCTGAGAGGACCTGGGAGACTTCGTCTCTAGCCGGCACTCTGGGGGGACTGGGATGTGGGATCCGTGAGGCTTAGAGAGCAGTTGTGCTTGGGGGTGGGGTGGGGGCACAACAGCATAGCTGGTGGCCCGGAGATGGCTCCTGGTGCCTTGGCGGGGGAGGGGGAGGCCACCCCAACCAGCACTTCCCAGCCTGCGTGTGCACAGAAATCACCTGGGGACCTTGCTCAGATACAGATTCTGACCCTAGAGCACAGAGGTAGAGCCTGGGGTGCTGCATTTCATTTCATTTCTTTTCTCTTTTTAAGATTTTATTTATTTACTTGACAGAGAGAGAGAAAACAAGCAGGGGGAGCTGCAGACAGACGGACAGGGAGAAGCAGTCTCCTCGCCGAGCAAAGAGCTCGATACTGGACTCGACCCCAGGACCCTGGGATCATGACCTGAGTCAAAGGCAGACGCTAACCGACTGAGGCCCCCAAGCACCCTGGCTCCGCATTTCTAACAAGCTCCCAGGAGATGCTCATGCTGCTGGCCAGTGGATGGGGCTTTCAGCAGCCTCGGCAGGGGCTTCCGAGTGCAGCCATATCCCGGGTCCGGGGAGTAGGGGGAGGCGGGGAGGGCTTATAAAAACAAATCACCTCCTCCCTCCCGATTTCTGACTGAGGAAGCCTGGGGAAGGGCCTGAGAACGAGCTTTTTTTTTTTTTTTTTTTTTTTTTTTAGTAGGCTCCACACCTGGCGCAAGGCCTGAACTCACGACCCTGAGATGGAGACCTGAGCTGAGATCAAGAGTCAGACACTTAACCGACTGAGCCACCCAGGTGCCCTGTGAGAATGTGCCTTTCTAACGAGATCTCAGCCGCTGCTGCCGAGACCCCACTTGAAGAAATATGAGTAAGAAGGGAAGCAGCATGGCCCAAAGCATCCTTGTAGGATACATACACTCTGCTTCTTCCAAGTGCAACGCTCTATTAAATTCTTAGCAAGCGCTTGTTTTCCTGGGATCGCTGGCTCTCTCTGGAACACTGGGGAAAAACCCCATGAGTTGAGGGTCACGGAAAATTAATTCTAGATTAACCGAAAGAGTCCCCTGCTTAGCAAAATGAAGTCTCCTAAGTACTTGATTTCCTCCTCACCCCCACACGTTCCAGGAGTCTGGTGGAAAGCTACGCAGGATCGAGTTCTAATGCGAATTTCATATGGCTCCTGCCTGCACCTTCTAGTCACGTGCGACGGCTGCCAGGGCCAGAGCCGGCTTCCGGGTTTTTCCACGCGACAGGTGATCTAGCATGTCCTCGTGTCAGACCAAATGTCACCTCCTCTGCAGCCCCTCCCGGGCTCCTCACAAGGACACGTGGCCCACCACGACCGTCCTGGTGGCTTGTCCCCAGGACCCAGGAGCCTCCCACCCAGCTGGGGGCATTAGCTGCTGCGTGTGCCAGGGGGCCAGCTGGAGGGGGGATCCGGGGGGCTTGCACCATCTCACGTTCCCCTAACCCTGGCCCAGACCTGCAGAGTCGGGGTGGCTGGGCGGATGCGGGGAGCAGGGCGGCTCCCAAGATGAGGACAGGATCGCGCACACGGACCGAAGGACTGTCTGTACCAGGTGCAGCCCCGGGGCCACCAGGGCCACCCAGACGCACGGCTGAGTGAGGGGAGTCAGCTCCCAGGAGCACCGAGGACCGGCACTAGCACCGGCCAGCAGTTGGCAGCAGAAAGCAGCCGCGAGCGTCCCTGTCTCTCCCAGCCTACGGGCCCCAGTGAGGCCCTCCCTGCCCCCCTGCAGGAACCGGAGCCCCCATCCTGGCCCGGAGAGAAGGAGGATCAGGTAACAGGGCTGCTGAGAGAGCAGAAGAGAGTGGACTTGCCCCCGGCCTCTCTCGGGGCGCTGCAAGTCTCTTGGCCTCCCTGGGGCCGGGCTGGAGCCATCCTCAGGGGTGGTCCCTTCCAAAGGAGTCTCCTGACGCATGTGGGGCGCGCTTCCGAGCTGCCCGTTCTCTTCTCACTCAACTAAAGCTTTAAGGCAACTCATGCATCCCAGGTTTACTTCTCAGGGAAAAAAAAAAAGTTTCCAACACCTCTGTGGGCTCCGAGGGGGAGAAACAAGCCATGCTTAAGGCATCCGAAGCTCCTACTACAATTTTCCCAACGAGATCCTGCAGGAGCTCAGCTACAGCTGCGGCAAAGCCAGCTCAGCCCTCGCCTCCCGCACTGTGATCACAGCCCCCTCTGCGTGGCCGGGCTGCAGCGGAGAGGGCCCTGGGATCAGTGGAGCACCTCGGGGAGCCTCCGCTGCCCAGGGCAGTCCCCGGCACCTCCATGTCCCCCGCACCTGGCCTGCCCCTCTGCTGCAGGCGGACCTGGCCGGGAAACAGCCCAGGGCACGACGCCTCTTTCACGCGGCCAGGTGTACGGCCACTAAGGGTACCCGGCCAGGAAGGCGAGGGTAAATCTCTTCGGGCCTCGGCTTCCACATCTATCAGATGGCCTTGGCCCTGTGCCTGAGCATTCTTGGTAAACTGTAAGAGGCTCCCGCATGTAGGCATTACTGTCGGTCTGCAGAAAGGAAGAGATATCTATACAAGAGGATGGTTCAAAACAGCCAATCTCTGTTGTGGGAATTGCTGCTACTGAGGGATGTCGTCAGCCTTGTGGGAGGGGAAGGACTCGGGGGATTCGTACCACGCCGTGTGCCCCGCTTCCTACAGCAGCCGGCACAGGGGCCCACGCACCCTGCTCCCTCGCTCGGAGCCCAGCTCCCTTCTGGGTTGGGGTGGGCAGAATCTCGGTTTAAACGCAGAGAAGCGGGGGCTTGGAGAGGTGACCTGGGACTTCAGAGGCTGCCATCGGGAAGTGGGGAAGCCAACGGCCAGCGCTTGCCCTCACCCGCCGGCCTGCAGCTCTGGGCTTGGCATCAGCTCGCCGAAGCCCCTGCTTGGGAACTGCCCCATTCGGAGAAGCAGCAGAAGGAAGTGGGGACATCAGCAACGGCCTCAAAGAACAGGAGGCGGGGGAGGAAAGGCCCAGCAAGGAGGGCCTGGCCGAGAACGAAGGGCTCAGGGCCAGACCCCAGACAGTGACGGCAGCGTAAGAGGGAGAGCCTCACGGCGGAAAGGCCCTTCTGGGCATGCTCCTTCCAGCTAACAACGGCTCAAGGGCTCAAGGGACAGGGGGACCAACTCAGGGGCAAGGTGCTCGGGGATCCTGGTCTTGGGAGGGAAAAGGTCAAACCAGAGCCCATCCGCGGGGCCTTCCGAGAGGCCAGGCAAGGAACCTCGTCCCAGGCACAGGGCCGAGTCTGAGAGTCACGTATCCTCGTCCTGGCTCCTCTGCTGTCCCCCGTGCAACCTGATGCCCCCTCATGACTCCTCCGAGCCTTGGTCTACTCATCTGTAAAAGCCTGGATCCCAGACCTCAGACGTTAACGGGTCCCGCGCCCCCTCAGCCAGGGCCAGCGTCCTGCTGGCGGCATTGCTGACGGAGGGGACACTCAGCACCCCATGCCGGCGACAGACACTCTCCATCCGGCTCCAAGCCACTGGAGAGCTCTTGCTTTTAGTCAAATGGCATAATGGCTGTGAAAGCAATTACAAAAATAAAAGCAGCCCTGAAGTGGACTATTATCGACACCGCCAACATTAGAGGCGAAGTGAGCGGGCACCAAACGGGGCTGAAGATGGGCTTCGGAGGGAGCCAAGGCAGCTGGAGGAGGGAGCCGAGGAGGAGGGGACCGGAGGGGCCCTGGGGACGGCCGCCTCTCTCCGGGGAGATCGGGCAGCAGGGGGAGAGGATGCTCAGGTGGAAACGCCTCAGAAGGAGGAAAGGACCACTCGCTGGGCCTGCCCTTGGCAGAAGGCAGAAGGCACTTGAGCCCGGGGCGGGAGACCCTCGGGTTCCCTGGGGCGAGCATGTGTGTGCACCGGAAAGCTCGGAGAGGCTGTTCTGAACACGGCTGCCTGGTGGCACCTGGGTACGACAATGAAGAGCTCCCTGTGAAGGCCGGGGGGGGGGCGGGTGGGCGACGGGGGGCCTCAGAGGGGAGTACATGGATACGGGGTCCCAGCTGGAGAGTCTGGGAGGCAGCCTGGGCCGCCAGACAGAGACGCGAGGCGGAGCTCGTAGGCCAAGGCGGCGCGTGGCTCAGGGCAGGTGGCGAGGAAGCCCAGGCCTCCTGCCTGCCGGGGAAAGCCGCGGTCCATCCCGGCCCCGGTCCATCCCGGCCCCGCAGGCGGCAGGGCCTCCGAGCGCTTCCCTTCCCGAGCTCAGTGCCTGGGCTCACGCGTCTCAGACCAGCAAGCTCACCCTCGCCGTCTCGTCTGGGGCCCCCCTGGACCCCAGAGCCCCGTGTCCCCCTCAGGGGGAGGAACCGCAGACGGTGGGAGCTGCAGGGGCCACACGGCCGGGGCCACTCACCCACGATGTCGTTCTCTTCCAGGTTGATGGTCTCCAGGGCTGGCAGGGCAGTGAGCGGCTCGGGGAAGTCACGGAACTGGTTCCGGGAGAGGTCGATGGCCTTGAGGTGCTGCAGGGTGCTGACCTCGTTGGGGAGGCGGTGCAGGAAGTTCCCTTCCAGGTGCAGCTCTGCCGTGTGTGGGAGAGAAAGAGGGGTGAAAGGGGGCCACCTGCCGATCGCCAGGACGGCGGCACCTGGGTCAGGAAGGCAGCGAGGGAACCCCCGCCACAGGCGGCCTCCCCGGGGCTCACGCCACGTGTGCACAGGAGGGGGCCTGCCCCACCACGTCAGCCGGGCTCCCCGGGGCTTGGGTCTCTGGAATCGAAGGTTCTCCTGGCAGAAGCGTGGCCGATGCAAAGGGTCAGGACGGGCCAGCTCCTCCCTCAGACGAGGTGTCAACTCTGGGCCTCAAGGGGACAGGTCAGGGCGGGCAGTCCCTGGACGCCTCACACCCACAGCCCAGCGGAGGGACACCACTTTCCAGCACCTTCCCTGCTCCAGGAGCCGCCGGGGGCGGCCGGATTCCTTCTGTGTCAGGTGACCCGGCTCCCCTGCTCGGCCACGGCCGGCCTGACAAGCGTGGGCTCCGGCCCAGGTGAGGTGAGCCGGGCCTGCGGGAGTCCCTCTGCGGGGCGCGGGGGAAGCCGACAGGCTGTGTTCTGCAGAGAGAAGCCAGGGAACCCCGGGGGGCCCTGGGCAGGGACGGGGATGAGGGGCAGAAACCAAGAGTCAATGGGGGCGTGGGGCCCAGCACAGGGCGAGCGTTCATACCCGCTGCCGCTCCTCTCACAACTTGGGGCTCTGCGCAGATCAGGGTGTGCACGGGCTTAGCACGTGGCCGGCACACAGTAGGTGCTCAATAAACGCTGGGGGAAGAGCCTAAGGAAGCAGAGGAAGCCAGCTGGTGGCAGGGGAGTGGGGGAGATGGAGAGGCAGAACGGCCACAAGCCCGACATAAGAGGCTGCACCGCGGGCGCCTGGGTGGCTCAGTGGGTTAAAGCCTCTGCCTTCGGCTCAGGTCATGATCTCAGGGTCCTGGGATCGAGGCCCGCATCGGGCTCCCTGCCTCTCTGCCTACTTGTGATCTCTCTCTCTCTCTGTCAAATAAAAAAAAAAAAAAAATCTTTTAAAAAAAAAGAGGCTGTGCCGGCAGAGGCCTTGGTTCCCGCTGCTCTCCCAGCCCCGTCCACAGGGGGGCCTTGCTGTCAGCCCCTCCTTTGCTACCTGACTCAGGCGCACCCTGTCACCTTGTCTGACCTAGAGGAAACTGAGGCCCAGAAACGCCAAGGGACCCGAACAATGACCTCACTCTTCTCCCTGGGGCCGGCTTCGTGGGCCTGGGACCGGGCAGTCACGTGGGGTCCTAGGCTCAGAAGGGTCGCACACCCGAGATTGAATGTTCTCTGCAGGCATTCTGAAAGTCTTAATCTTATCCAGGAATCTGTGTCTGATAAATAGAGCTGGAGTCACACAGAGTCAGGGCTCCCCCTGCCTCCCCAGGACACGTTCTCAGCAGCCGGCTCTCTCGCCTGTGACCCTCCGGGACAGGCTGGCCTCCCCCTCCTCGCCCCTGCTCTGCAACTGGGGCAGCTCTGCATCCCCGGCAGGGGTCTGGGCACGAGCATCAGTTGGGTACACGCGCCCATGGCGTCCCCCGTGGAGCGCAGTGCCAGCAGCCTCCTGGCTCTCCCCGCCTCGGGGCTGGCTTCACCAAGGTATGTCTGGTAGGGGGCAGCTGGAGGCCGAGCCTTGGACCCTCTCTTCCACCCCGACCCAGGTCCAAGCGCGCCCTGGGGTAGAGGTTCAAAAACCCTTGAGGGGCGCCTGGGTTGTTCAGTCGCTTAAGTGTCCAGCTCTTGATTTCAGCTCAGGCCATGATCTTAGGGTTATGGGATCAAGCCCTGTGTCGGGCTCTGTGCTCAGCGGCGAGTCTGCTTGAGGTTCTCTCCCTCTCCCTCTGCCCACTCACGCATGCTCTCTCTCTCTCAAATATACAAATACATCTTAAAAAAAAAATTCCTTGAGATGCGGGCTGCGCCTCCCTAGGTCCCATCACTGGCCGGGGCAGAGCGTGGAGGTCCCGCACCTCCCACGGGGCAAACTGTGGGAGCCGGCTGGCCCGAAGGTTCATGCACGTGTGCCCTGCATCACGGGGACAGGAAGGCCTTAGGCACTTACGAGAGGCTGCCCTTCCTCCCTCCCTCCGTCCAAACTCCCCGAGCCTGGCCTGAATTTGTCCTGGCGCACGCAAGACACCCTCTAGAAACAGGCCACAAAATACAAGTCGTGTAATTTCTTGATACGTACGAGTTCGATGCTCTGATACCAGGGTCTCAAACCGGCAGTGTTCAGTAGAAAGATGAAAGGTAAAAGCCACGCGAATCACTTAAAGTGTTAATTTCTCCTTACTCAGAAGGACCTTCGGTAGCAAATGAAAAGTACCATGACACCTTAAGAGCGACCTCGGGAAAAAGGAAAACGCTTACGTACCTTTCATGGCACTGCTTTCCTGCTGTTTGAATGAGGATCCTGCATTTTCATTTTGCACTGGGCCCCAGTGATAGGTGTCTGGCCGTGCTCCTCCCTCTCTGCTCCCTCTGTGCTCCCCCCTCCTCCCTCGGGCCCTCCAGGACGCAGCCCTGAGCTGTGGGAGATGAGCTGCTCTCAGGTGCCAAGGGCCCCTCCCAGGGCCGGCAGTGAGGGCAGAGCCCCCCACCCTGCCCCCGTGCACTCTCGGGACCCACACACCTGAGTACCGGCCACACCCGGGCCCTGCTCTGCCACGCGGGGGCTCAGGTGGACAGCAACTGTATCTGATTCATCTTTGTCCCCTTCACCCAGCCCTCTGAGGGGCACCTGTGGTCACTCAGCAAATACTGGATGACTCATGATTTTTCCCACCCCGAACCCGGAAGGGCAAACAGATAATGCGGGGGGCCTAGCTGGCCTGCCTCCCATTTTCCCACCTTCGGGGACATCCTGAACCCAAAGCTCCATCAGCAGAACCACAGCTCACCCCCTACAAACCCAGGGCCCCCCAGCTGCGAGCTTCTTAGATGGCCACGCCTTAAACCAGAACACATCCCGATCCAGATCACATTTACAAGGTCGCCGGGTTGGAAGGGATGCCGGAGAGCGTCCAGGCCAGTGCTGCCTAGGCCTGCCTTCGCCAGACACTCCGAGCATGCTGCTGCCTCAGGGTCTTTGCACCTGCAGTCCTCTCTTTCTAGAATGCTCTTGACCTGTAGTGTATTTGTAGTGTGCATCCTTCTCCAATGTCACTGTATCTACACTGGGGTCCTCTCCCGTGGGTTTCTGCCCTCTCCCCTGCAGTCTCTCCCTCCACAGCATTCGTTGTCACCTAACACGCTGACCTGTTGGCACACCGGCTGTCTGCCCGTGACAGCGGGGGCCGCGCGACGCTCTGCCATGGAAAGGTGCCCACGGCACGGCGCCCAGGATGCGCGGAGGACTCGCTGTTGGACAAGGGTGCAAACGAATAAACGAATGCATCGGAGTATCACCCTCACAATTTTGCCAAACTTCTGTTCCACATAAACACTTTTTCCTTAAATTGAGTCGTTCTTTTTTATGCAAAAACGGGAAAAGTAGTTACTACTTTCTGTAAGAGTAATGTTACTCCACTCTCGCTGGCCGCTGTGGCCGGATGAGGACTCGGGGCCCCAGGTGCATTTACAGCAGTGGAGCGGGGAGTGAAGGGCAGGGGGGTGGCTGCCTCCCAGAGGCTCTCCGAAGCCAGTTGCCTGGAAGGGAAATTTGTTCTCAGATGAGAATTGGCCCAATTTTCCCGGCTGTTCGGTTCCTGCTGCGTGCGTTTCCGAGCCGTCATTTTCTGAGAATGTGCTCTGTGTGGTCTGGTGGCCGCCGCGCCCCCGAACCCCCAATTCACAGGCCATCTGCCAGTGGGGGTGCCAGGGCCCCTTGGGGAGCGTGTCCGGCCCACACGAGGCAGCTGTTGGTGAGGCAGAGGGCAGTCTCAAGGGCACGGCGCCCTGTGCTGAGCTCAGAGGCAGGCGCCAGTCGGTGTTCTAGCAGGGAGGTGGCAGATGTCAACCATCCCCACGTTTGTTTTCATTCCCACGGTCAGGATGCCAACTCTGGGAAGGTCTCCCCACGCCTGCGCACCGGGCCCTCCCCTCCTGGAAACTGCCGCTTTCTCCCCGCAGAGATCTCGCCTGCTGGGTGACACAGACACAGCTGGGGTGCTGCCCCACATAGACAGGGGAGGCCACACGGTACGCGTGTGACCAAGCCAGGCTCTGGGCCCTGGAGCTTGTGGGTTCAGAGTCAGACTGCCACTTCCTGACTATGTGACTTTGGGCAAATGGTGTATCTTTGCCTCGGTTTCCTCATCTGTAAGATGAGGACAGTACTAGATTCTTCTAGAAGACTGCCGTGAATTTAAGTGAATTAATACACGAAAAAGGCTCTGAACAGCGCCAGGCACACAGTAAGCCCTGTGTAAGTGTGTCAGAGACGGACAGGCAGACACATTCGGCAGACGATGTTGGGCACCCCCAGCGAACGCAGGAATCTGTTAGGAAGGAGTTCCCTGCTAGGCTTGTACTGCTAACCACCCAGACTTGGAGGAGAATGCTCTTTGCCTGAAGCGACAGTGAACACAGAGGCCGCTGGGAGCAGTGGGGAGCAGAGAAGCAAGGCCCGGCATCACAGCTGCGGGTGTGGGGAAGAGAATCTCCCCTTTCTTGGTTTTGTTATCCTCAATTTTTTTCTTTTTTAAGATTTTATTTATTTGACAGAGGGAGACACAGCAAGAGAGGGAACATAAGCGGGGGGGGGGGGGGGGGGGGGGGGGAGGGAGAAGCAGGCTTCCTGACGAGCAGGGAGCCTGATGCAGGGATCCATCCCAGGACCCCGGAATCATGACCTGAGCCAAAGGCAGACGCTTAACAACTAAATTACCCAGTCGCCCCTGTTATCCTCAATTTTTGACATGTTCCAAATGGCTATTTAAAAAAAAAAAGCCTTTTATGAAACGATTTTGGGCCTGAGTCTAATGACAGCCCCAAACTGGCTCAGAACTGGGAGAAGCAGCCACCATTGCAGACAGCTTCTGAGAGCCTTTTAGGAGCTTGCCTCCACGGGCAGCTTGAACAGTCAAGGCCAATGGAGCCATGAAAGACGCTAAGACGGTGCTCCCCGGGGGTCTCGGAGGTCTGACCCAGCACCCTGGCCCAGCAGTCTGCTCCCACTGCCGAAGCCCAGAGGGAGCATCCCTCCCTGCCCTCTCTGCTGCTCAGGGATGGCGGAGACAGACCATCTAGTCCAGGAAGGTGGGCTGCAAGGAGGCTCTGCCTGGTACCCCAGACCACACACCCCGAGAGTCGTGGCCAATTGGGCAAGCACACAGCATCTTTCACCCCCACTCGGAGGAGCAAGTTTGACATCATTCCTGAGACTGGCTTAGGGGCCATGCCATCCTTGAACAGAGATACCCAGAATGACCAGAGGGGCTTTCTTGCCTGCACCCCAAACAGGCTGGCCTCGCAGGGTGATGGGCACTTGCTGCTTACATCCAGGTTGGGGGGATCGTGCTGAGGCTGGAGAGCAGGTGCATGTGTGGTCCGGATCCAAAGTCTCATAGCTAGAGCCCAGAGGCAGTGCTCCTTCGCTGTGGGTAAGCAGGTACTGCTGGGCCAGGGAGAGAGGGCACAAGCCAAAGGGACCATAAATGGGAAACCAGGCAGAGCTGGTGTGAGAGGTGTGACAACCCCAGGGAGCAGGTGGGCAGTGATGGCAGGGCCAGTGAAGGCAGCGATGCTCTGGGCAAGGTCCACGAGAGGTATTAGAACAAGTCGGAGTTGAGCTCCAAGGAAAAAGGCTGAGGCCAAGTTACCAAACTAAGACCCAAAGCCAGACCAGAAGCCCCTGGAGGGCCAGGACCAGTGAGGTTTATCCTTGAATCCTGGGTGCCCAGCCCAAGGCCTGATACAGAGAGGGTACTCTGGAAAGACTTGACAGATAAGGAACAAACGGACTGCCATAGGCTGACTTGACCACAGACACCCCAAATTCTTCCCCCTGCTCCCAGCCCGGTACAGGGGTAACCCCGAATCACGGTATGTGTGAATGTGAGCAATCCGTCTGTAATTTGATAGGAATGACTGTTGCCCTTTCCCAGAATGGGGTCCAACCAAATGGAGTCAAAACAGAAAATCACGAGGGCCAAAAGAGCTTAGGAAGAAGAGCTTGCTGTTCAGAGTGGTTCTTGAGCAACCCTTTCTGGAGGCAGGAATGCCTCGTTGGGTTTGTACTTTTTAATTAACCATGCTAGGTGACAGAGCAGTCTTGGCCTTCTGATAACCAAGGCCCTCAACATGTAGGGACTTGACATTTTGTAAAGCTTAGAAGAATTAAGTCTTTCATGGGTCTGTCAGGCTCTGAGCCTCTTCAATCTCAGAGCCATCAATCTCTGCATTCAACTCTGCTTCTGAAGTCCTTCACCCACCCTTTTGGAAGCAACCCAGGGTGTTTTTGGAACTAGACAGATCCAGTGTCAGCTGTCAGCTGCCCCACGCCCTAGCTGTGTGATGTTGGGCAAATCACCAAACCTCTCTGAGTCATTTCATTCATCTCTAAAAGAGATGATAAAACTCTCCTCTGCCGAGATGCTAGGAAAACTGAAGGTGATGATACGTGTACAGTGCCTGGCATACAGTAGGTGCTCAATACACACTTAACTCTGTCTTTGCCTAAGATGCAGGAAAGAGAAAGGACATAAATCGTTGCACAGTCCAGAAAACCCAGATCCTAGGAGCGTGGTGGCCTGTGTCCCTGGTGACTGGGAACTGGAGGGAGCAGGGGTCTGACGAAAGGCAGGTCTTCGCCATCTACTGAACCCAGAGCACTGTTCTGTAGTTCCGGGCCCAGCTCAAGAAATGTGCGCTGAGCATTCCGGGCAGAGAGGGCTCCCCTGTCCTCCTGCTCCTCACCCAGCCCTAAGAGGAGGGCGGTGATTCTGCAGAAGCCTCCCGATGATGTTCATTCTGGGAGCACAAAAGGGAGGAAGGTATGCAGGGCCCTTGAGTCACAGCTGGGGTGAGAAAGATGTAGAGGAAAGCTACTGAACAGCAGGAAAGAGACTTGTCAGGACACGCGGAGCATTTATGAGAACGACACTGGAGAAGCCCCCAGGCTGATCCCAGCACGGTTCCCAGCAGTGCAGCTCACACTGCTCTTCTGTCCTGAGCATGTGCCCCCCGACTTCCCCTGGAAGGGTCTTCAGCCTTCCTCCGGCTCTGCCCCCACCTCGGCTCTCCAGCCAGCCCTGGCCCCGTCTTGGTGTCTGGACGCCTCCCCCTTCCCTTCTCTGGGAACCTCCGGGAACACGGGGAGCGTCTGCACAGAGACCCTGTCTGTGCCACCGTGATGCTCTACGCAAGTCAGGGTCCAGCCCTCAGTCATCGCTGAAGGTCGCAGGAAGCCTAGCACTGGGCGGTGCCGATCGCTGTCACAGAGACCAAACACTACCCCTGCTGTCACTGCAGCATTTTGTTGTTTTAGCCACTGAGATTTGGGGCTATTTGTTCCTGCAGTGAAGCTGGTCTGTCCTGACTGATACGGTTTGTTGAACTTCTGCACTCTTGAACTTCACCATGCGCATCGTAGGAATACAGACATCACAAAAACAGGGAGCAGAGAAAAATGAAACTCCCATGGATTTCCAACCCTAGAGAGTACCTGAGCTGTTTGCTCTTCATTCTTCCATATATTTTTATGTATATACTCACGGATGGATGGATAGATGTTTTATAAAAAACCAAAAATGCAGGGGCACCTGGGACTCTTGGTTTCGACTCAGGTCCTGAGCCTCATGTCCACAGGGGGTCTGTTTCTCCTCTCCCTCTGCCCTTCCCCCACCCCGAAATCAATCCATCAATCTTTTTTAAAAATGCAATCATAGACTATACACTCTTTAGAGACCTGCCTTTTTCACTCAACAGAGCTTAGGCAGACTTCCAAGTCATTGCTTGGTGCATCCGGGGGGGATCACGGCTCTAAAGATGAAGAAACTTGTGGATATACAGTCAGCCCGGCCCCAGCTGCCCACCCCCCAGGGAAGGCTGCTCTCTGAAGTCTGGCCTTCTTTAGCGGCAGGCTCTGAGGAAAGGCTCAGCCTCGAGGAGGCAGGGCTGGATCTGCAGGAAAGGTGGCCTCTCTCACAGTTCAGAAGCTTTTCAGAAAAGCACAAGGCTCCAGGGAAGACAGATCTTGCACCCATGGCAGACTGGTCCTTAAAGGCATTAAGCTCATCGAAGGGGCTGCATCGAAGCTGGGATGCGAGGGGGCACTTTCCACGGCTGAGCTTCAAAGAGGGCCCAGAGGTGCTCTGGTGAGGCAGGGTCAGCCCCCTCGGGTGAATCGGAGAATCGGGCTCCCTCGGCCTTGGCTAAGTGTGAGGGGCTAGGCTGGAGTGGGGGAGGGATTCCAGGAAAGATCTCTTCTGCTGGACACCAGAAGTTAAGCTCATGGGGTCTGGGGCCGATAACAAAAACTAATAAGGACACGGGGTGCCTGGGTGGCTCCATCAGTTGGGCGTCTGCCTTCGGCTCAGGTCATGACCCCAGGGTCCTCAGATCGAGCCCCGCATAGGGATCCCTGCTCGGCGGGGAGCCTGCTTCTCCCTCTGCCTCTGACCCTACCCCCTGCTTGTGCTCTCTCTCATGGTCTCTCTCGAATGAATGAATAAAATATTTTTTAAAAAAAGTAATAAGGACAGCTGGCAGCTCTTGCACACTGCTGTGTTCTAGATGCTTGTTCTCGGGGTGTTCCTGCTATCAGCATGTTCATTTTCTCATAACCTATGAGCCCCAGTCTGCAGAGAGATAAAATAACGTGTCCCGGGTCAAACCCCAACCTCTCCCCCAGATATTTGACTTTCCTCCCCCAACTCCCAAACCGGGGTTTGAACCCCAGCCAGACTCCCCGAGAGAAGTGGGCCCCCCCCCCAGGTACCTTGTTTTTTCCAGTGCTGCATCCTTAACCCTGCAGTACCCATTCTCAGAGTAGAGACTCAGCAAATCCCTGCTTCTGACCTGGTTCGGGTCCTTCTCCTCCTGTGTCTGAGGACCCCCCTCCATCTGGCCAGCCCCCTGAGATGCTCAGGGGACAGCTCAGGGCTTAGAGGACGCCCTGACAGAGTGCTGTGAATGGCGGATGGGCTGCATGCTACAGAGGATTAGTTAAGCAGCCCCTAGACATTCAGCCTGGCACTTGAACCTGAAATGGATACCCTTTGAAAAGTAAAAGCCCTCAATCAATGGAACTCTTTCTGGTAGGGAGGTACAAGACCCATGAGACCTAATTCTTAGATTTTGGAGCCTTTGCTGGAAACAAAATTGAAAGCGCACATTAAAGCAGGAATTGAAAGGGAAAATAAAAGAGAAGGTGGGCACAGCTGGGATGCGTGACTTACGGGAAAATCACTGAGACACGGTGACACGGGAACAGCCCACACTCCCTCACTCAACCCCCACTCACTGGGCACCTGCCACGGGGTTGGCTGTCGCGTGACTGTGGGGGGGGGGGCGTGGGGAACACTAATGTCTCCCCTAACAAGCTTATACATGCGGGGTAGGGTGGGGACAAATAAACAAGATGACTTCAGATAGCCAGGAAGGCACTTAAGATCAGAGTGAGGAAGAAGAAGGAAAGAGCCCGGGGGAAAGCTCTGAGGAAATCACAAGTACAAAGCCCCAGAGGAGGGAAGATTTGGCACATCGGAGGAACAGAGAAGGGGCGGTGTGCCGGGAGAGGCGAGCGAAAGAACAGTGGTGGGCGGGGCGGGGGGCTGGAACCAGGTTAGGCAGGACCTCAGAGACCTCTGGAAGACAGGGGGTTTACTCTCCGTGAGAATGGGAGCCAGGGGAAGCACTTTGAGAATAAGTGTACGTGTTGTGTTGTATCTCTGGGAACTTGCTGAACTCATTGATGGGTTCTAGGATTGTTTTTTTGCTTTGCTTTTTTTTTGTAGATTCCTTGGTGTTTTCTATGCAGACAATCATGTAGTGTGCAAATAGTGGCAGTTTTTAGAAAAAGATTTTATTTATTCATTTGAGAAACAGAGAGAGAGAGGACGCACAAGCAGGGGGAGGGGGCAGAGGCAGAGGGAGAAGCAGGCTTCTCACTGAGAGGGGAGCCTGAAGCGGGGCTCGATCCCAGGACCCTGAGATCATAACCTGAGCTGGCACTTAGCCGACTGAGCCACCCAGGTGCCCCTAATAGGGGCAGTTTTATTTCTTTATTTCCACTCTACGGCTTTCTTTTTCTTGTCTTCCTGCAATAGTTAAAATTTTTAGGATGAGAGCAGGCATCCTGGCCTAGTTCTTGAATTTACAGGGAAAACATTTCAAAATTAAGTCTGATGTTAGCGATAGGATTTTTATAGATGTTCTTTACCAATTTAAGACACTTCCCGTGTATTCCTAGTCAAATGCTTTACCTTTGTCAACAGATAGGATCATATGATTCTTCTTCTTTAGCTTTTGATATGAGAGAAAACACTAAGTGATTTTTCAAACGCTTTTCAAATGACACATCTGGAAAAATGAATAAATCCCCCTTGCACATCTGGAAAAATGAATAAATCCCACATGGTCATGGCATACGATTCTTTTTATACTTTGCTGTATTTGATCACTAATGTTTTGCTGAAAATTTCTATGTCTTAGCTCATGAGAGACACTGGCCGATAGTTTTCTTTGTGGACCATCTTTACCTAAATTTGAAATCAAAGCACGACCGGCTTCATAGCATCGGCTGGAAAGAATGTCCTTCCGTTCTCTCTTCTGGAAGAGACTGTGTAAAACTGATGCTAATTCTTGTTTAAACATTTGGTAGAATTCTCCAGTGAAATCATCCGGGCCTAGAGAGTATATTTTTCTTTTCTCTCTCTCTTTTTTTAATTTAAATTCAATTAGCCAACACATTAGTTTCAGACGTAGTGTTCAGTAATTCGTTAGTTGCGTATCACCCCCAGTTGGGCCTAGGGAATTTACGCTGAGTTTATGAATGCCACGTTGTTCACAGTCGACTTGGTGAGTTTTGAGAGAGAACCAAACCATGGAGCAGCAGCTCCTAGGCCCCCTTCACGAGGGGAGGGCAAAGAACATGGGTTTCTTGGGATGGACTCTACTACACCCGTCAAAGTCCTAGCCCTGCCTAACCCCGGGACGTTACGTCGCCCTACCCTGGACTCCTGAGGTTTTCTCTGATGTGTCCATGTCAGGGGAAGAACAGAAGTGTGGCGCGAGCCCAGCCACCGGATGCGCTGGTGCGCTGAGCTTCCAGAAACCCACAGCAGCAGCCACGGCCCTGCTTCTCGCCCCTGGGGCCATGACACACTGCTCCATTATTGAGTCACACACTGCACCGGCCTGGCCAGTCTCTCCCGTGGACACAGAGGGCTGAGGTCCTCTGGTCCCAGGGGGCTGTGTTAGTGGGGGCACTGCGTGTTTCCTCTTGCTCTCTGTTACGCCACGTTCAGAGTCCAACCACCTGGGCTCCCAGGATGGACCTAGTCCGTCCAGCTCCCTACACTGTCCATGGCCTGAGAGCAGCCCGCCATTCCCTTATTTATCATCCCTACTGAAGTGTGGTTTCCGGCGTCTGCTTAATGGACCTCTCCTTCCCCAAGTTCTTCTTACTACTTCCGCATCATCCTCGTGTTGGACAACCGCCAGGCCTGACTCAGAGGCCTTGGATTGACCCCAGGGGACGGAGGAAGCCTGCTGATTCCATGAAAGGGCAGATAAGGCCGGCCTGCAGTAATTATGCAGCCGGGCAGCGAGGGAATGTGCCAGCTCCAGAAATACCCGCCCACTGAGGATCAATCAGCACTTTGGCCGTGACCCTGCGTCAATGAACAATCATGTCGCTGCCTGCAAGGGCCCCCCTGCGGGGCGGCCGGCTGGTGGGGTGAGGCAGCGGGTGTCCTTCCATTGGCCCACGCTCAGCACACAAACAGCTGCGGGCCACAGTGGACAGAGGCGCCAAGAGACAAGAGTCACGTTTCCAAAAGCCACATCTGCATGGACAGACACAAGGAAGGGGCAAGAAACAGGGTCCGGAGCTCATGAAAGCCAAGTGCTAACCATTGGCCTCATGAAAAGAAAAAGGGGACTCTCGTTGTACCAACATGGGCCACTTGCTAAAATATACTGCTAAGTGAAAAAGACAGGCTGCAAAACAGTGGACACATTCTACAAAGGAGCTCCCCCAGGAAAGGGCTCTTGGCTCCACAAAAGGGCTCCCGACCCTTTCTTCCTCGCTGTGAGGCCGGGGGCAAGTTCCTGATGCCCTCCCTGCCTCAGGTTCCTCATCTGAAACAAAGCGATGATCACACTACTGACCTTGCAGGGTGGTAAAGATTTAAATGACTTCATACTTGCAAAGTGCTTCTCCCAGTGGCTGCCCGTGGCAGTGTACTACGTGACCAACGTTAAATACATTAATGTTCACACTGGCATGGATTACCTCTAGAACTGGTAAAGCAAGTTGCCTGTGGGTGGAGGAGATGGATATCTGGGGACGGGGGTGGGAAGGAGACTCATTCTCCCCTATTTCCCTCTCTGACCCTTGGAATACGTACCGTGTGTATCTACTGCCCATTCAAAACATATAACAGAACCACACATGAAGCCTTACGGTCTTATAACAACCAGAGAGACGTATGGGGAGTGGGTAAGAAGGGCAGAGAGGGGAAGGACACTTCTAAATCTCAGAGCCAGGAGCAAAGGAGAGCTTGGAACAGGGAAATGAAGGGGGAACTGTGACGCCCCATGTCACACGGGGGGCGAGCAATGCTCCCCTGGACCCTGCAGGACCGAGGCAGCCGAGCCTCTGTCGAGCTGCAAACGGCGTCCCGGGGCCCCAGGTGTGCACACGAGTCCCGGGTCTGCTGGTTTCCAGGGGCTGGAGACATGTAGGATGGACATGTCCTCCCGCTTGTGTGGCGGGAGTACCTCTCCGGCTGCCTCCGAGTCCCCTCCAAGGGGAACCGATTTATTCCTGTCACTTTCCAGAAAAAAAGGGCACGGTTTGGTTTATAAGGATTTATAAATGAGGTTAACAAGTTAACAGCATGTGAAATTTATATACTTCCCACGGAGTACTGTTATTATAATGCCCATCTTAGGATGAGAAAATGAATGCTCAGAGAGGTTCAATCATTCGCCTAAGGTCACACAGCTGGGAAATGCCAGGGCCAGGTTTTTGGGTGGACTCCAGTGATAAGCCAGTTCCTCCCGGTTCCCAGCACAGTGAGGAAAAATAAGGAATGACAGAAGTGCCACCCATCGGAGGGCCGGCTAAGAAATTCCGAAAGCCATCCACAGATGGTCCAGCAGTATCTCTGGTCTTTCAGGCCTTTGAGACTGAGACTTTGCAGCAACCCCCATCAAGAGTGGAGCCTAGTTCCCACCTCTTGAACCTGGGTTGGCCCCGTGACCGCTCCGACCCATGGAACGCAGCAGATGTGACATTCTGGGACATCAGGCTGGGCCCTACCCACTTCCCTCCTCGGGGAGTCCAGCCACTGTGCCGGTAGGAAGTCCAAGCAGATCCGAGCCCACAGGGATGGAGCCCCTGCAGGCTGAGAGACCTCCCTCCCCAGACAGCGACCTCAGTTTACATGACATCAAGCAGAACCGCCAACAGAGACCGGCGGCCCACAGAGCTAGAGGGAACAGCACGCTGTTGTTTGAGACCAGTTAACCTTAGGGAGCTTTGACTCGCAGTAATAGAGCAAAGACACAGCTCTTCTGTTGCCAAGGACCCTCCTGGAGAAACACACGCTCGCCTAGACCTTCTACGGACAGCTGGCCGCGTCCCGCCGGCAGCCCAGTTCTGGAGGAAAGCAGGTCTCCAGGTCTGCCCCACTGGGGGGGTCTGAGCGAGACACACAGAGAGGAGTTTTGAGCTCCACTGCCTTTAGCCCATGTGCCACAGGAGGGATCAAAGGCGGGAGGCGCCGAGGGAAATACGGCCGCAGAGAGGGGGGCATGGTGGTTCTTTGGGGGTTTCCCCTTTGGGGCACAGTCCTGGCTCCACAGTGAGGTTGAGTGGGAGAACAGCAAAGCAAGCAAAGTGGGGACACCGAGGCAGGAGCCCCTCCACCTCCCCACCACTCTGCTGTAACCAATGACTACAAACTTGGCAGCATAAAACAAGACATCCTTCTGAATGGATAAAGAAGAGGTGGTATAGATATACAATGGAATACTATGCAGCCATCAAAAGAAACGAAATCTTGCCATTTGCAATGACGTGGATGGAACTAGAGGATATTATGCTGAGCGAAATAAGTCAATCAGAGAAAGACAATTATCATATGATCTCTCTGATATGAGGAACTTGAGGGGCAGGACAGGGGGTCGTGGGGGGTAGGGAGGGAAAAATAATGAAACAAGATGGGATCGGGAAGGAGACAAACCATAAGAGACTCCTAATCTCACAAAACAAACTGAGGGTTACTGGGGGGTGGGAGGGTAGGGATAGGGTGGAGGGGTTATGGACATTGGGGAGGGTTTGTGCTATGGTGAGTGCTGTGAAAGCTGTAAGCCTGATGATTCACAGAACTGCACCCCTGGGGCAAATAATTAAAAAACAAAAAACAAGACACACTTCTCATCTTACCACTCTGGCGCTCAGAGGGCTAAAAGGACGTTGCAGAGCTATGTACGGTCTGGAGTTTCTAGGGGAGAATCCGTGCCGTGACCTTGCTGGCTTCCAGGCCCTTGCGGCTGTGCCGCTCTAGTCTCTGCTTCTACCACCCCGTCTCCTTCTCGGGCCCTCCTGCCTCCTCGTGGAGAGCCCTGGAAGGACATCTGCGCCCCCCCACTTAACCCGGGATCTCTCTCCACCTCCAGGTCCTCTGCTTATTCCCATCCGCAAAGCCTCTTTTGCCACGTAAGGTAACAGAGTCACAGGTTGTGAGAACGAGGACGTGGACATCTGGGAGCAGGGGTGTCACTACTCTGCCTCCCAGGTGGTGCGAAGTTGCTCGTTTGCCCGCTCGGTGTGTAGTTTTGAGCACCAAGTGCTACGGGTCAGGTCCTGAGTGGGAGGGCGCTGGACCTGCCGTGACCCCAGGCTGTGCACGGATGAACTCAGTCATCTCCACAGGAGCCCCATGAGGTCGAGCCTTTACAGTCATTATTCCACAACACCAAGGGGGAAACTGAGGCACAGAGCCATTCAACAACCGGCCCTGCTTAGAGAGCTAGTAAGTGGCAGAGAGCCTCAGTCAGGGCCCCAACCAGGAAGAGACGGCACCCTCGAATTAGGATAATCACGAAGGCCTCATTTGCAAGGAGCTGTTTACAAAGGTCTAGGGAGCCATAGGGGACGTGAAGGGATCGTGCAGGATCCCTGGGTGCGGAGCAGGTAGCTGTCACCACCACAGCAACCCGAGATGAGAGAGAGTCGTGTGGAGCCTGCCTTGAGGGAAGTGACCTCGGGATGAGGTGGAACTCACGGAGAGACGGCCAGGGGAGTGTATTCACTGAGCTGTTTGTCTCTTCCCCTCATCTCCTGGGAGGCTCCCCAGTGGTGCGTCCAACCACAGCCAGCGGGTGAGAGAGAGTAGGATCGGAGGGAAACAGAAGACAGCACGCCCCGGAACTGGAGTCTGTGCTTTGAACATCGAACGGCCCAGCCTCTCATCTTGGCGTCCCTCACCCCCAGTTCCTACGGTGAAGCCTCACAGTGTGGCTGTGTTAGGAGGCAGGTCTTTAAAGAGGTGCTGGTGTCCAAACGAGGCTTTAGGGTGGCCCTCATCCCATCTGACGGTGTCCTGAGAAGAAGAGGCGAGGACATGCAGAGAGAGAGAGGCCCCCGGAACACATGTACACGGGACGGGGCCACACGAAGACACGGCGAGACACACAGCAGGTGACACAGCGGCCACCTGCAGGCCGAGGAGCGAGGCCTCCGAAGAAACCAAACCTCTGACTCCCAGCCTCCAGGGCTGCAGGCAATAAATGTCTGGTGGTGAAGCCCCCCGGGGGCGGTGCTCCGTTTGGGGGGCCCTAGAACCCTAATACACGCACGCGAAGCAGACTTGACTTCGCTGCCTCCTCCGCCCACCAGACTTCCAGTAAATGCCTGCTGGTCACCCCTCGGGGGTAAGTGGCCGTCTGCTGCCACCCCGCCTCCCCCAAGAGACTGGGGGGCCCTCGAGACCACGTCCAGGTCTCTGTCGTCCTGTCCACCCCAAATGGCTGGTGCTAGGAGGCTTCCCTGAGGTGACACGTGAGAAGCTTCGAGGGCTAAGTGCCCTCCGTGAATTCGGAGCCTCGGGTCGTTACTCACCTGTCCGTGCCCACAGCCGCGCCGCGACAGGTGCTCCCGGGGACCTGCTGCACGGAGCTGAAAGGCCAGCTGTGAGCAACTCAACAGACACGCAGACAGTGGCCAGGCCGCATGTGAAGGCAGCACGCCGACCCCCACCCCGCAGCCCCCCGCCCGGGGAACCGGCCCCAGCGGCCGCTCTGCTCTCGCTCGCACTCGCAGGGGCTCAGAAGGCGGTCTCTACTGACGGTCTAGGAAGCCAGATATGACTTCCCTAGCAATCAGCCCCAAATGGCCAGGACTTGATTACCAACAGACAGTCTCCCTAATTTTTGTTTCAACTTCCAGCTTCAGGTCAACTGGAAAAAGCCAAAATGCACCCGAACCAAGCACACAGGATGCTCGCTGCGAGCTGGCCAGCCTCCAGCTCCCGCTCCCTCCAGTGGGGCACAGCCTTCCCTTTTATCCTCTTCCCTTTTATCCGGCTCCTCTGCCTGCCTTTGAGTCTCTGCCAGATGCTGGTGACAGCTGCTGGCTCTCCCCCACCCCTCACCTGCCGCGCCGGTTCTGAATAATCAGCCTCTGCTTCTCATTTGGGTGGCTTTTGGGGATTTCCACAGGTGTGCGGGCGCCGGACGTGGTCATAAGAAGAGCTGAATGACTCGGATCGGGAGGAAGTGGGGAGGCGGGTGCCCGGGAGGACAGGGCCCAGACGGGCAGAGTCAGACAATGAGGCGCTCCACAGGGGGCGCCGGCCCTTTGCACGGATTCCACTGGTGCCATGGGCTTTCTCGGGCTTTGCTTTCTTCTAGAACATGGGCGAAGGGCATCAAGGAGATGGAATCATTGAAAGATGACCCAACTCCGAGGGGGCCATGAGCCCAGCAGAAGCCAGTCCCCAGGGCGCCACCGGAGACAATGTGGCAGGTGGACAGGAGACAGATGGCTTTCTCCCCAGCACCGAGGCAGTCCGCCACCTCCGACAAGAACCAAGGAGAGGAAGCTGGCAAGCCAGCAAAGCCTTATTCAAGCTTCCTCTTCACACATAAAAGGAGAGGGTTTTTCAATTCAAAAGAGAAACCACAGATCCCAGCTGGGGCCCAGGGCCATCGCTCCGGGGAGCCGGGTGCGGGCCTCGGCTCCCAGCCCCCGCCGCCCCTGGTCACCAGCCTGCCATGAGCCGCCGCTGCGCCACCCCTGTAAGGTCCGATGACTGTGCACAGCACAGCTTTCCTTTTGTGATCCGGGGCGGTGTGGGCGAGTGCTGCCGGCTGCACGGAGGGAGCGCAAACGGCCTTGTGACCGGAAGGCTATTGTGCTAAACACATTTCCGGAGCGAAGGCACAAAGGTGCGGGGCTCCAGGCGCATTTCTCTGGCATGTGTCACCGTGCCCCCTGGAGAGGGCCTACTTATTCATCCCCCAAGACGCTGCCAAATGTCAAGTCCTTTGAAAGTCCTTGCTTTCCGTGCCCACTCGCTGCCCATGCCAACGCCACCCACAGGGAGCACGACGTTTCCTCCCAGCGGCCTCAGTACACCGTCCACACCGGCGACACAGAGGACTTGGTGCTGGTGACTTGGTGACCCGGGCTCCCTGAGGGATGGGCCTACTGGTCCCTGCTCCCCAGCCTCCAGACACACGGCTGGAATAGGGCAGGCGCTCAAGGGAAAGTGGCACAAAACGAAGCACAAAGGAACTCTCGGGCTACCTGCCTGCCCTTCCCGGAGCTCCCTGCCAAGCCCCACCACGCATTTGCCACCTCTCTACCCTCCTCTGGGAAGCAGACACCTCTAGGGGACCTGTGGGCTACAGGTGGCCTGGAGAGGCAGCCCGGGCCTGCACGGGGGGCCACAGGAACGAGCTGCTCTGACAGTCCTGGCCAACCTCCTCTCCCTGACTTTGCTTTCCCACCCACCGAAGGACGTGGCAGGGACGGCTCTAACAGATGATGGAGATTCTTCCAACTGATGGCCCACAGGCTAAATCTACCGTGCAAGAGTTTTATCAACTTCCAGATTCTATAAAAATTAACTCAAAGCCCATCCAACTCCCCTCTCTAGCTTCTACTGAATAAAACAGAACATTCTTGCGGCATATCTGGCGGAGGCTGAGCAGGGCGCGTTTTAATTTGCCGCCGTCCGCCCCAGTCTCAAGCCCTGACGTTCATCACTCTTAGGTATTTGCGAGTATAGCCCGAGCCATGGCCTCAACCTTGGCATTTCAGAACAACTGGAACAGGTTTTTAAAACATGCTCACGAGGCCCAGACCCATACTCAGACATCCTGACTCAACTGGCCTTGGGGTAGAGTTAAGGTGATGATGTTTGTCAAAAAGTGGCCCAGATGATTCCAGATGATTCTAATTTCCGCCAGGGCCGAGCGCTGCGGTCCGCGGGGCCTGCTGACTGTGAGGGCCCCTCTCACCGTGCAGAGGAGCAGCCACGAGAAAAGGACAGACGGGAAAAGTTAGCCTGGCTACAAGGGCCCTCCGGGGAGCCAAGTGCTGCCCTCGGCTCCGCCACCCCTTGGGGTTCAGGCCCCAGTGCAGCGTGCAGTGTCTCTTGGAAATGACACAGACCAACCCCTCCTCAGTGGGCTACGTGCTTCCAGCCCTGCCTATAGATTGTTCCTGAGATTTATACAAGCTGCTTCTCGTCCCTGGGCTGTGTTTGCCAAGTCATGCCTCCCTCTCCCCTCGGGGCTCTGCCCGTTGCCCTCACCTCCTCTACGAGGCCTAAAATCAACGGTGTGAGGTATGCCTGTGCGCGGCCTTCTGCTGCGTCAGCATTTGACTCGCTGGTTTCTGGAAACAGGCCCTGAGACCCGTTCCGTGCCCCTACCTGACAGATTCCAGAAGGCAGGAGTCGCCTCTCCTCTGCCCCCTGGGCCCTCCCCAAACCTCCCACCCACGGCTCACAGAGGGGCAGGGGACTCTCGTGGAAGGGTAGAGGGGCTGCCCACCTGCCGGCCGCCTGCTCGTCACCCCGCCAAGCACCCCTGTCCACTTGCTACGTGTGCCCAGCACGGCAAACTCCAACCTCCCCAGTATCTGTCACTCCTGACCCGAGCAAGCAGTGTGGGAAATGGGGGCTCGAGTGGCGGGAGAGGAAGGGGCTTGTTCAAGCCTACTGAGAAAAAACTACTGTGGGTGTCGGGACCCCTCACCGTCTGCTGGTCTGTTCTGAACAAGACAATCACTCCGGGACCCACACCCTTGACCATGGGTCGATCTGATTCACAGCCAGCTACAGGGAGGAGCGACCTCCAGCCGTAGGGAGGACACAGGTCCAGCCTCGCAGCCTCCCCCGGGAATGATTTCCCGAGTCCAGCTGACCGGACCCTGGCCCCGCCGGACACTGTCCACACAGGGCTGGCGCCTGAAGGCCGAAGGCTGGCCGTGCCCTCCTGGCGGGGCTGAGCGGGGCCTACCTCGGAGCTGACAGAATGTGGTCATGAACTTGCTGGTGAGGGACTTGAGCTCGTTGTTGGCCAGCGTGATGAGGTGGATCTGGTCGGTGACATTCCGCAGGACCTTGTAGATGCCAATGGGGAAGGAAACCAGCTTGCATTCGGCCAGATCTGCAGCCAGAGAACAGAGACAGAGTGGAGTCAGCCACGGCTGTTCGGGGACTCGCCCCACACCGTGTGGTCCCGACCGCCCCTCTGCTCCCCACCTCCTTTCTCTCTCACCTGTCTCCCCTGTGCCAGGCTCGAAAGCCTGCCCTCCCTCTCCCGAGAGCCCTCATCACCACGGGTCACATCCGTCCCTCTCCAGCACCCTGAACCCATGGGTTTGGCGCAACACCTTGTCTGGGAGCAGGCCCTAGGAGCTCAAGCATAGCAGAAGCAGCTGTGCCCGCTCAGGGTGAAGGGCACTCATGGCAGCGTCCCCGAGCCCCTGCCGAGTCCGCCCAATGCCATCGCCGGAGACTCCACGGTGAGGCCACCATCTCGACACTACTTTGTAACCATCACCTTGGAAATCAGGCGGCTCACACAGACTTTGTGGTCTGCCCTTCCTCCCAGCCCTGTCCCTCTGAAGGCCATCCTGCGTCAGAGGCAGTCGGGAGGCCACCGTGGAGCACAGTCTGGCCGTTTCCCAAAATGCTAAGCCCGGTGTTACCGCATGACCCAGCGATTCCACTCGGAGGGGTCCACCGGAGGGAACCGAAAACCCAGCACACGGGGGCCTTCACGGCTGCGTTACTCCCAACAGCCCCAACGTGCAAAACTCCCGCCTGTCCATCCGCAGACCGAGTGGATAAGCAAAACGTGTAAGTATCCATCAAAAAGAGCATTCATTGTTTGGCCAGAAAAAGAAGCAACGTACCGATACGTGCCACAGTGTGGATAAACCTTGAAAACAGGAGACTCAGCGGCAAGAGCGAGTCACAAACGATCACGTATTTTATGAGGTCGTTGACACGAAATGTCCAGAGCAGGCGAATGTCTAGACACGGAAGGTAGGGTAGAGGCTGCCTAGGGCCAGGGGGCCTGGGGCTCAGCAGCTCGGGGGTGGGGCTCTAAAACTGGATGGTGATGACAGCTGCACAGTTCTGGGAATGTGCCGAAACTGCTCAAGTGTCCACCTGAAGTGGGTGAATTACATGATACGTGAATTCTATCTCGAAAGAGCGATCGTTTGAGTACATATGACGGGGGACACACCGAAGGCGTGGAAGCTCAGAAATCAGGCTCTCATTTAAAGTCCCCGAGCCTCAGTTTCCTCATCTGTAGAACATGGGGGTACTACTGCCATCGATCAAGCAGAGCTGTCAGGAAAATTAAATATGAAAAATACTCAGTGTGCTAACAAAGTGCCTGGCAGGTGCACAGTGGGGGCACGGATGCCGTTTCTCTCTGCCTCCTCCACTTTACCCTCCCTTCCCTCTCTACCCAAATCCTCTCTAGATTTCAAGGCCAGCTCCCATCCCACCTCTTCGGAAAACTTCCTGGACCACCCCCATTATTGGGGGTCACCCTCCTCCAACCCCTGAACCCCAGGAGCACTAACCAACTCAGACAGCACTGTCCCGTCTCTCTGCAAACTCTTGCCTTGTCCCCAAAGAGGCCAGACTCCCCTGGGCCCCTGAGCCTTTAAAGATTGTCCTAAAATAAATATGCAAAATTCAGTTAATATTCCTACATGCCAGTAATGATATATAGTTTTTACAGATCCTATTCTGAACAGCAACAGTAAATGCAAAGTCTGTCGAAATAATCATACTTGAAGCCCTGCTCCCTCATCTGCCTCACAGAATTTCTACTCTTGCTCGAAGAGTTGCTCAAATGTCACCTCCTCCAAAAGCCTTCTCTGACTGCTCTAGGCAGTTGGTTGCTCCAGTCTTGGAGTCTCACGGAGCACGAATGAGACCTCTTCATCTCGTGCCCTGGTAACCTTGTTTTGTGTCTGCTTTCCCACCGGACCGGGAAGACCTCCGGAGCACAGGGCCGGCAGTGTTCCAGCATGCTCGGAGGGCAAAGGAGGGGGACTGGCGACCTCACGGAGCTGGTCTGGGAAAAGAAAGGGGTCAGATGGGGCAAAGGCAGAAGTCCAAACAACTGAGAATCCACAGACATCCTATTATCCATAAGGCATCCTATTAAGAAGTGTCCTGGGGCGCCTGGGTGGCTCAGTCAGTTAAGCATCTGGCTCCTGATTTCAGCTCAGGTCAAGGTCTTGGGGTCGTGGGGTGGAGCCCTGAGTGGGGCCCTGAGCTCATCGGGAAGTCTGCTTGAGTGACTCTAGCCCTGCCACTGTCCAATGTCAGGCACTGGCTCTTCCGTCAGCCAGCAGGGCCGGCAGAAGAGGGTTCGAGGTCCTGCCAGGGAGGAACGAATGCCCCCGAAGCCAGGCTTTCTTTTGGTAGAGGGAGATCAAGGGCTGGAAATGGACCAGCTCTGTAGGCTCAGAGTTTGGAGCAGGCTGGGGGTTCTAGAAAGAGCAAACACTTCCAAACAATTAGTCTCCTAGTACTTTGTGCCAGATGCGCAATGGGCTGGGGCGAGAAAGGAATCTTTGTTGTGGTTGTAAATCGTAACAGCCCCTCTGAGTAAAAGTGACAGATCTCATTCAAGCTAGAAGCAACATCAAGGAAAACATCAGAAATTTTCCCTTGAAAGCAAAGAGCAAAATAAGGATTCCTTCCATCCCCAGTATCTCTGAATAAGATCTTGGAAGTTCTGGCCAAAGAAACAGAAAACCTCAACAATGGAAACAGACAGAATGATTACTATGTACCTATGAAATGACTGCATAACCTCAAAAAAACCAAAGCAGTCATTTGACAAACTATGCGAATTAAAATGGTCTCAGCGAAGTGGCTAATCAAAACGCATATGCAAAATTCAGTAATATTCCCATATGTCAGCAATAAAATCTAATTTTTAAAGAGCCTACTTCAAACAACAATTATCATATAAGATACATAGAGATAACCACAATGGAAAATGTATCTAACCAATCTTAAGAAGAGGAGAAAAGTTCACAAAGATGTCTTTGGAACTAGAGGGTATTATGCTAAGCGAAAAAAGTCAGTCACAGAAAGACAAATACCATATGATCGCAGTTATATGTGGAATTTAAGAAACAAAACAGCTGAACATAGGGGAAGGGAAGGAAAAATAAAATAAGATGAAAACAGAGAGGGAGACAAACCATAAGAGACGTAACCGCAGGGAACAAGCTGAGCGTTGCTGGAAAGGAGGTGGTGCACGGTGACGGGCATTAAGGAGGGCACGCGACGGAATGACCACTGGGTGTTACACGCAACTGATGACTCGCTAAGTTTTACCCCCGAAACTAATAATACACTCTGTGTCAACTAAATTGAATGCCAATAAATTTTTTAAAAATTAAGAAATGCTAAAAAGAATAGATTTGTATGTGAAGACACAGAACATGCTCATTAATGAGAAATCAAAGGATTGAAATGATAGTGATTTGTTTCAGAAACCGGTTTATAGATTGTTTAATGTAATTGCTCCTGAAAATCCAGAAAGTTCTTTTTTTTTTTTTTAACTTTAAAACCCAAAACCATTTTTTGAAATGGTTTTCAATTTCAGCGAGGGAATTAAGCAAGCAAGGCTCCCTAAAATAGGACAAGGTAAGGGGATGACCACTATTTTAAGACTAATAATTAAAACAGAGGGCAACAGGAAAAATAGATTATAGAAAAAAAATAGGGAAAATGCAGTCTCTAAATCACATGTCTTAATTTAATAAACACTAAAGGAGGCTTCATGAATACATTGGGGAAGGGAAGGATTAATAACTGATATCAGAACAGACAACTAACGACTCTGGGAAAACAAAAGAGACAAACAATCTAAGAATCAAAGTAAACTTAGGACGCCTGGATGGCTCAGTCAGTTAGGGGTCAGACTCTTGATTTCAGCTCAGGTCATGTGCTGGGAGCTGCATGGACCTTGCCAGTTGACATAGTATGGAAATGGCAGCGTTTGCACAGCTCCTGCCAAACAAAGCGAACCTGGTATCTCCTTCCACTGTTCCTGATTTCTATCTTAGGATTAATCCTATTACTTATATTAGGGCCTCTAGGTGCTCCTAACCAGACCGAGATTATTCAGACAAGGCCATATGAGAAGGATCTGACCCTTAGCCCCAGGATAAGGACCTCAGATCCTGTCTCTGTAACAGTTCCTTCTACAGTTATCTCTTCGAGCTCTTGCAGACCAGGAGGAAAATGTTAAGACATTGAAGCCCTGGAACTAGGGGGTAGCTCTGCCCGGAGAAGGAGAGCCAGATCTAAAGACAGGGCATGAGCAAAAGCAGAGCACCGGTTGCTATGGGTTCCCCTGATGATTAACGGCAAGTCACGGTGCCTGCTCGAGGCCTGCACTCCACAAATGTTCTTACAACACCCATACCGGCATACAATCAGAATGTAGATGTGACAGTAAATATAAAGACAAAAAGGGGTTGAAAAAGACCTTGCCATCTGTTCAAAGAATGGCAAGAATAGCAAAGAATAGCAGAACAGAACCCCCACAGTGTCTACATACTGTCACAAGGAAACACACTTGCAAACTACTGAAGCCTGGCTTGTGTAACTATGGCTACTATGGCTAACCATAAAGCCTATGTATTAATCATACTAGTAACTTGACATTCTCCCACTTCACTTATTTTTCTTTAAAAAATACCATATTATTCTACTTGTGGGAATTTCTTTAATCCTTTTCTAAGAATAAGAGCAGAACCCACTTGCACCTGTATGCCTGGGGCAAGCCCATTAAGGGTCATACTTCTAGAAAATGGATAATCTATCTCTGTCGTGTTGGGGGGTTTGGTGCATGGGAAAATACATAAAATGTTTTTTCACTAATCAAGGTCCTTTGTATCTCTAAAAATAATCAGTCTTAAAGATCATACTCTTGTTGTCAGGTCACGTACCACCTGACTCACTACCTATAAATAAAGATACTGGGACCAGCAGCGCAGAGATGCCTGCTTGGTGATCAGAAAAAATCTCTTGGCGCTCTCACTCCTTCCGCCGACACCGCCCCTCCTTCAGGGACCCCTGGACCTGCTGGAGCTGGACTCCGGCAGTCATGATCTCAGGGTTGTGAAATCAAGTTCCACATCATGAAGCCTGCTTAAGATTGTCTCTCTCCCTCTCCTTCTTCCCTATTAAAAAAAAAAAAAGAATCAAAGTAAATTCGAGAGAGAATTACACTTGAAATATTTTTTAAATCAAACAAAAAAATCAGAACAGAATTTAAATATTTATACAACCTCTTAAGATGACTTTCTAAACGCAGGAGCAGTAACAGAATCACAAAGAATAGATCAACAGACTTACTGCATAAACCACATAGACCTGGATGTTTAAAAAAAATAAGGCAACAGATTGTGAAAAGGATCTACAAATAGGATAAAGAGTTATGTTCAGGGGTGCCTAGCTGGCTCAGGTGGTCAAGCATACTACTCTTGATCACAGGATTGTGGGTTCGAGCCCCTGTTGGGTGTAGAGATAACTTAAATAAATAAACTTAAAAAAAAAGTTATCTTTGGGGTGCCTGGGTGGCTCAGGTGGATAAGCGTCTGACTCCTGGTTTGGGTTCAGGTTGCGATCTCGGGGTCATGAGATCAAGCCCCACATAGAGCTCCTCGCTTGAGAGTTTTGCTCATCTCTCTCTGCCTCTCCAGCTCACTCGTTCTCTCATAAATAAATAAATAAATAAATAAACAAATAAATAAATAAATAAATAAATAAAATCTTAAAAATATTATCTTTATTATTTAAAATTCTCAACATAATTCAATTAAAAAAAATGAAGACTACCAGAGACAGATAAGAAAAGAACATAAGGTGTTCACAAGTGGAAAAATATAATGAGTAAACAAATAAACATATGGCTCCTGATGCATTGTCAAACTGCTTTCCACAGTATTTATGCCAATTAACATATGTTCTGTTCAATAAGTAAGAGGATCATTAAAAAAAATCTTTGCTAATATGATCAGGGAAAATGGCATCCCCATTAGCAAGTCTTTCAATAATGGGACGGATTATCATTCATGGGTAATTAACCATTTTTATTTCCCTTGTGGCAAATGTGGTTCACATCTCTTGCCGTTTTTCTCTTCGGGGTTCTGGCACTTCTCCCCACCCTCCCCAATGCGGGTAAACCTTCTTAAGTAGTAGTATTGACCTAAGTTTGTCCATTGTTTTTCTAGTTTAATAATTCAAGTTATAGCATTTTTTTTTTAAGATTTTTTATTTATTCATTTGACACAGAGAGAGAGATTACAAGTAGGCAAAGAGGCAGGCAGAGAGAGAGGAGAGAGGAGGAAGCAGGCTCCCTGCGGAGCAGAGAGCCTGATGCGGGCCTCGATCCCAGGACCCTGGGATCATGACCTGAGCCGAAGGCAGCGGCTTTAACCCACTGAGCCACCCAGGCGCCCAAGTTATAGCATTTTTTAACGCAGAATAAAAAATTATATGCACTCGGGGGCGCCTGGGTGGCTCAGTGGGTTAAAGCCTCTGCTTTCGGCTCAGGTCATGATCTCAGGGTCCTGGGATCGAGGCCCGCATCGGGCTCTCTGCTCAGCAGGGAGCCTGCTTCCCCCTCTGTCTCTGCCTGTCTCTCTGCCTGCCTCTCTGCCTCCTTGTGATCTCTCTCCCTCTGTGAAATAAATAAATAAAATCTTTAAAAAAAAAAATCATATGCACTCTATAATAGATGTAAAACTAAGTGGAAAAGTACATATGCCTGGGAAAGAGGAAAATAACCACAATATTAAACAGTTATTACAAAGGACTGGAGCAATTTGTGACTGCTTACAGTCCTGATGTTTTATTTTATATAAAACAGGCAAAGTACCACTATTTAAATAAAAACATCTCTCAAGCATATATAGCGATACTTTACTTTTAAAATAGAAAAGCTAAATTACCATAAAAATTGCTTTTATTGGAAACGATAAGCTGGCAAATTCAAGTATAAACCGAGGGCAGCCAGCTCCTCTTCAATAAGAGAAACAAGAGCCGGAAAAGAAAGAAACTCTCTGTTACTGGAGTGGAGCAAAAGCTAGGAGTTGGAACTTTCAGGACTCAGGCACCAAAAATCAATTGTGCAATGTACCCCCAATCCCCACAGTGGGAAGAGAAAGAGCACACGATAGAAGCAAAAGAGACATAAAGCCATAAGGCCGTTCCAATTATTTCCAAAGGTCCTCAAAGCAGCTGTCTTCCCTGAGTACATGAGCCCCGGAACGCCCAGCCCACGACCTCCTTCGGGCGACCTGGGCCACCCACGCAGCATCCCGACCACACACTCTCGGCTTTTCCAGTCTCCAACTCAAGCAACACGGGCCTTGGCACCCTCATGTGGCCAACCGACCCAAGTCACAGAAGCACGTGGCTAAAGGTGTTGAGGGTCTAGAATGTATTCATGCCTGCTGCTGTCGTTTATTCTCTGTAATAGCCCTACTGTGTGCCAGGAACTGTTCCCTATTGTGCCTAGTGACTTCCCTAGGATTTTTTTGTTCTTAGGGATGCCATCTGTTCCATCCATCTTTTGACCCCAGAACAGCCTCCCAGAGGCTGGCGTGCATGTGGGAAGGGCACAGCACCCCACAGGTGGCAAAGAGCTCTGCTGGGACATGTCGCAAACACGCCCCGTCCAGGCGACGTCACCTGCATAGCCACTAACGCTGCATAGGGACTCCACTCCCTGCTGAGAGGACAGGTCCATGATCTCAGGAACAGTTCTCCGCAGTCACCATGGAGAATACGGAGATCCAGGCACCCAGACATGCAGGAACAGGTCTTAACCCTGCCCAGTCTTCTTCCCGCCTGCGCACAAGGAGCGATATAGCTCATGTTTATTCCTTGGGGGGCGGGGATTACAATAACCATAAATAGTACCACTTACTATTTCACACGACCTAGGTTATAAGAACTACCCTCGCTGTACGCATGAGGAAACTGCAAGGGAGTGACTTGCCCGAGGTCATACAGCCTAAAGCAGAGGAGTAAGACTGAGATGATGAAGCTGTTCAGGAAGCCAGGGGTCCTGACCATTCTACTATCCTGTCCCCTTGAGTTAAGAAGTATCTAGGTGCCTGTCTCCGGGCTGAGCCAGAGAAAGGGGAGTCCCTGCAGAGCATCTCAAAGGGAAACCAGGGCCTTGGCTAAAAAGTCCTTTCTAGTAAGCCTTTCTAGTGTGATTCTGGGGACAGAGGCCAGTCACCTTTTGTTCTCAGGAAATTCTTCTCAGATCTAGTTCAGAGGATGGGCATCATCTATACCCACTACACCTGTGTGCAGCAGAGAAAAGCCTCCTAAGCCTGAGCCAAGTTCAATCCTGGGCCCTGGGGCTTCCGGGAGCAGGCAGCACTCCTCCTAGAAGACCCGGCTAGGATCCGGCTCGGGGCCACATCTCACTAACAGAGGCGGTACCCTGAGGGGAAGAGAAGACCCAGACTGGAGACAGGTGAGTCACCATCAAGAAGGGGCTCCCATTCCTCACGGAACCTCCAACAGTACAGGGAATAGCTCACCAGCCATAAAGGGAAGGCTCCCATGTGAGGAAGTGAGGGCCACATCAGGGGGAGTGACCAAGCAGTCGCTGCCCACAGGGTTCATGAACCACATGGAGGCCAACGGATCTCAAAGGTCTCACTCGATTCAACAGAACAAACACGGCTAACATCAGTGAGTATTCACTATGTGCTGGGCATGGTAATAGGCACTTTCTAATATATGAACTCATTAAATTCCCATAACAACCATGAGTTACCCTCACGGGTAGAAAGTGAGGCCCACGTTGATAGGTACACTGCTGAAGATGATGAAGGACAAAGAATCTGAATGCGAAGATTCCAGTAGGCTGACCAACTCATCCTGGTTTGCTCAGCACGTTCCCAATTTTGGCACTGAAAGTCCCGCATCCTGGGGCACCGCTCCTCAGTCCCAGGCAATTCCAGAGAGTCGGTCACCCTTGATTCAGGCTAGATACTGATGGATGAGAGATCACTAGTCACAAGAGAGGGAAGGCAACCCAGATGTGGGCCAAGCCACAAGCAAAGGCCCAGAGGACTTTCACTGCCCCGGGACACCCCGTTTGAGCCCTGCCCCGTCCTACAATTTCCTAGGGCCCCGCCCTTGCTCAGCGAGTCCTCAGAGAGGAAGGCTCTGGCACATGCATGCCCACAGACCCCAAGTGGGATTCAGGGGAACTAACGACAGGGGGCAACGCCAGCATCTGGACAGAAGCTGGATTCAAGCGTGACTTTCCCCAGCGCCCCCCTCCCCGCCCCCGCTGATACCTGAGCTGCAGCAGAGAACAGAGAAGCTTGCAGGAAGGCACCGTAATAAACACAAAGCAAGATTATTCTCATAATGATAATTATTATTGCAAGGAAGCCAAAATGCATGTCCCTAAACCTCTAATTACGATAGTGCTTTGTGTTAATAAAGCAGCTTTCATTCACAATGCACAGGTCTTCCATTAGAGGTTATCTTGTTAATCCTAATGAATGCCTAATGAAAAGTCACCGGTGGGCAGAACCAGGGCAAAACAAGCGAAATCCGGGAAGTAAATAAAACGGAATGCAGGGAGTCAGGAGGGCTGCGTCAAACTCCTGTCGTGTCTCAGAAACACAGAAGTGTGCCCCCGGCTCAGTCCCCGCTGAGAGCTGGGCCTGGTGACAGGGTCCTGTAGGCGGAAGCAGAGAGGGTGGCAGAGCCCTGCCCACCCAGTTACAGGCCCAAAGGGGAACGTGTCGGGGACTCAAGCTGGCGTGCACATGGGCTCCGAGGCCTGGGCAAGAAGCAGGACTCCTAAGGCTGTGGGAGTGTGACCTGAGCCCGCCCACAATGTCTCGTTTCCACATAATCTTTTTCTTCACAGAATCTTAGAGTTAGAAGGAGACTGGAGGTCATGTGTTTTCCAAACTTCCCAGTAAGAATCATGTGGAAAGGCGAATCCTAGGCCCCTACCCCTGAAATTCTTCTGCTTTAGTGCATCTGCAATGACCACTCGGAAATTTGTGTTTTTAAATAAATATTCCCAGGTGATTCTTAGCAGTAAGGAAACTTGGGAAACACTAAGTAATGTAGCCTCCGATCTCAGACCTGAAATTCTCTTAATATCTCTACCAGAGGACATAAAGTTCTTGAATACCTCCAGTGATGGGGAGCTCACCCTCCTTTCTACAGAATAATTTTAACTGTTAGAGAGTTCTTTCATGAACTACATGCTAACTGCTACTCTGCCCTCTTGGATCACCCATAGTATATCTGCCCTGGCACCCAGCAATCTTTTACAACAAAGAGGATGAGGGACATCATAAGCTTTTCTCCAGACAAAAACATCCCAGAAACCTTCAATCCCTATTGTTTCAGATGCTCCCTCTGGAGACTTAGGACTGGCCCAACTCAGAGCCCGCCCCAGCCAGAACTCCCTCTTGTTCAGGCTTTCAGTCTGTGACACAAGGCCGCAGCCACTGTTCATGGATGCCAGCTCGGGGCTTCAGACTCACGATTTCACCTCCTCCTCACAACCACCCCGTGAGGTCAGTTCTCTGCTTACCTCCAAAGGACCTGGACTGCTCAAGGTCACAGGACTTATCCAAGGTCACCCAGGTACTGAAATACTAATTAACATTTATGAAGTGCTCCCCATGAGCACGTCATTGATCATCACATTAACATGTAATCCTCACCACAGCTCCATGGATGGGTACTATTATCACCATCCCCGTTGTGAGAGGAAGAATTGGAGGCACGGAGCCACAGGCCTTGGTTAGTGAGTGGCAGGGCTGGCCTTCGGCGCGTGCCCCTAACCACAGAACAGACAATGCGCACGCAGCGTGGAAGGCAGCTGTGGGACACATCAGGAGACCCAACGAGCAGACCCATCTTCCAAGGCACGATGGACGCCCGTGGACACTGGTATATGATTAACAGCAGCTACCACGGGGCTGTAGACTAAGCGGGCTTAGAACTGAAAAAGCTGGTGAAAGAATGATCTGGCTCAGGAGCCTGGATGTGTCACTTCCTGGCTGTGGGACCGCAGGCAGGCCGCTGTGGCTCTTCTGCCTTTGGTATGCATCTCGGTCAAATGCCAGGGTTGTAACTTATGGTCCCAGAGGCCCCTCCTGGCTGCCGCTGCGGACTCTAGCTGCTGGTTCTCACACTTGGCCACACTGCAATCACAGGCTCTAGCTGCTGGTTCTCACACTTGGCCACACTGCAATCACAGGCTCTTGATGTCCGAGTCTCACTCCCAGAGACTCTGACTTAGTTAGCGGGAGCTGGGGCTTGGGAGTCAGGGGGCTCCCAAGGTCTCCTGGTGCTTCTACTCCGTAGCCACGCTGGGCAACTCTGCACCATACCATTGCTTCTCGAACCACAATACGCACACAGATGCCCGGGGACCCCGCTAAGGCGAGGCTTCTGATGCCGCAGGTCTGGGGGTGGGGCCCGAGATCCTGCATTTCTACCAGGCAGGTCCCAGGACCATGCTCCGTGGCAAGGGCAGGCCAACACAGTGGTTCTCAAAGTGGGAACCTTGGACCTACCACATCAGCATCACCCCAGAACTTGTCAGAAATGCACACTCTCAGGCCCCACCCCATTCCTGCAGAATCCGAAGCTCTGGGAGTGGGTTCCAGCCATGCGTGTTTAACAAACCCTCCACCGCTGAGGTACGCTCGTGTTCAGGAGTCGTGGCACAGAGGGACCAGGCCTCCCACCAGCTGCGGCGACGTGGCCCTGACTAAGGACAATAATGGGGCCATAATGACAGTGACTCACATTTACTGAGGGCTGGCTGGTCCGGGCCTGCGGAGGGGACTCGGGTTTAACCTGCACATCACCCGTTTCCCCTCAGACCAGGCTATTCCAAAACAGAGCCACTGTCTTCCAATCTTCTCTCCGGCCTGGTTTGTGGTTCTGGATCTGAAAGAGGCACAGGCGACTCTCGGTGGGGAAGCCGCGGTGGGCCAGGCTCAGGAGGCCCCCATTCTCCTCCCGGCCCCTGTGCTATCAGCCACGGGGTCTCAGGGAAACACCTTCCCCAAGGGCCTTGTCTCCTCTTCTGTAAAATGAGCGTTGGAACCGTGGGATTTGGGGTGTCTCAACTGGGCCCGACAGTCTGTGACTCAATGATTTTACTGAACAAAGGCTCTCTGGCCAATGTTCCCATCAGAGAGGAGAGGCTGCAAGCTGCAGTCAAATGTTTCTGAGCTGTCTGCCTTAGAACTTGCTAGAACGTGCACTGTCCGTGGGGGAGATCGGAGGCTTGCTAAGTTGGCAACCCATGCCCGTGAGTATAGAGCTGGGATTAGAACCCAGAGAACCTAACTCCGAACCCCATGGTCTTCCCGTGACATTGGCCTACACCACGCTGTGCTCACTCTTCTGTGGTCAGGAGATGGACCCAGAAACAAAAAGTAATATAATAATAGCTTACCCTTATATGGTATTCCTAGGCCCCATAGGTTCCTATGTACCTGTGCCTGAGACTTTTCGAAGCACCTAACACACTTTGTCTAATTTAACAACCCATGAGATAGGTATTATCGTGTTTGTCCCCATTTTATCATTGTGGAAACTGAGGCACGGTGCATAAACAGAAGAGCTGAGACTCAAACCCAGCCCCCCACGCCGACAGAGCTCAGTTTAACAGAAGAAGACGTAGGACTGTGTGAGGGCTTTGGAGCAGAGGTCTTGCACAGCATGGGGCTCCCATTTAGGAGGCTGATGGAGAGAACAGAGATTTTTCTGGAATGTGAAAATGAAAACTTAGACCGGTTGCCTACCCCTTCCAGAAGATCCAACTCCCAGCACCTCCAGGTACGTTCAGGAGCTAGGGGTGGGGGCTGGCCCCCTGGAACGAGACGTAAGCCCATAGACAGCCGGGCCTCTGGGACTCAGCTGCTAATCTCTGCGATGCCACCTGGTTTCCAAAGCTGGGAGGTGTGAGACGCCAAGAGCAGTCATCGAGGACTGGCCCAATGCACCAGCGTGCACGACTCGTCAGAATTTTAACAGAGTTACTGGTACACAGTGTTCACTGAGCTAACCAGCTCTAGAAGGTTTAAGGCAAAATGGAGCCTGGCACTAGTCTCTCTTCACAAATCCCCCTCCCCACAGACAACCACTTCCAGGTCTTCTCAGGATTTTGCTGGCATTTAACTCCTGCTCTCTAGAGCAGCCTTTCCTAGTCTTTTTCTGTGTCGTGTCACCTGGAGAGAAAAGGTCACAGGAGGAGGAGCTCACTACAGAGTACCGAAGTCCAGAAAGTTCCATCACAGTTGCATTTATACTGGGAGATAGAGAAGAGAAGAAAAACACTTCAGGAGAAGGGGGAAAGGGGCATGGCATCTTCCAGGAATGTGGGGAGACCATTTAACTCCAAAGTGGCTGTGGGTTTGGGAGGGTTATTTCTTTCACTACCTGTTTATAGATCTCTGTATTGTATAATATTTTTATAACAAGCACTCATTACTTCTTACTAATATCTTCGATTTAAAGAGAGTGACATCCTTAGCATCTAGCTACCCACGGGAACGTTTTCCCTCAAGTGCTAAGAATGCTGGGACAGCGGAGATCGTCTCGATGGGGATGAGGGAAGTGGGGCTAAAATCCCGTCAGGGCCAAGCTCAGAGGGCCTGTGGCAGAGCCCAGCCGACAGCCCGTGACAGATGCCACATACATGGGAATCTGGATCTAGAGGTGCTTCCTCATTGACTACTGCAGAGGTCCCAGCACCTCTGGGAACTGACATGACTGCAGGGTGTCTGCCTCAGAGAACAAAGCTGAACTTTTCTGGTCCCCTGGCCAGTGGCATCACACCAAAGGTCGGAACATGTTCTAGCCACACGAGGGCAGAGATCTAAAAAGAAAGAGGTGGCTGGGTGAGGCCTCAGAGCTCACTCTTCCGCACGATCCAGACCGAGGCTTTCCTTGTGTCAGGGCTTTCCCACGATGCGATCTGAGGCAAGTTACTTAACACCAGCCTCAGTTTCCCTTTCAATAAAATGGGAGCAAGAAGTCACGCAAACACCTGTAGGTACACAGTCATGCCGCAGTGTTCACAATAGCCAGAAAGTAGAAATGGCTCCAATGTCTGTCCGTGGGAAACTGTCTATATAGGATGGTGCACCAGGGGCCACAGAAAGGCATGAAGTACTGATACGACAGGAGGAACCTCAGAAACAGTGTGCCGAGTGAGAGAAGCCAGTCACGAAAGGCCGCATACCGTAGAATTCCACTGACAGAATGTGTCTAGAATACGCAAAGCTGTAGAGACAGAAAGGAGACGGCCAGAGGCTGGGGGAGATGGGAAAAACAGGGAACAACCGCTTAACGGGACAGGGTTTCTTTGGGGGGTGATGAACATGTTCTTAAACGGATTATGGTGATGGCTACACAGCCCCGTGGATACGGGTAAAGACCATGGAACGTTGCACTTTAAAATGGAGAAATTTCACAGATATGAATCATTCCTCAATTAAAAAAAAAATGAGAACAGGGTGATCCCACTCACTAATAGGGTTGTGCTGAGCATGAAATAAAATGTCCGAGGAGCTCGGTACAGAGGGTGGCAGGCGGTGTCACTCAGGGGACAGGAAGGCGGGGACATGGTTTCCCGGTGAGACTTCACGACAAGGCGAGCTCGGGCTCGGCGGCTGGCGGAGGGAGGAAGAGGACCCCGGGCAGTCACCCCCTTCCCCGCCGCACAGCAAGGAGCCCGCCGCACGTGCCACCGTGTAGGATCTGGGACTTGCCGGGACAGTCCCGGCGTCGTCCTGGCGAGTCAGCCAATTCACAAACGCCTACTTGATTAAGATCAAACGTAAAAAAATCCCATGCAGAATACAACCAAATGACACCCAGTCAACTTTTGAGAGATTAAATTATTTTAATCTACTAGATGACCCATGGCTAACACATCAGGACACAGGGGAGCAGACACTGCAGCTGTCGTGATGCTGACAGCGTGGCCACCAACACCTCTGCCGCCAGCAGCACTGGCCTGGGCAGAGGCCACACGCGGAGCCAGACCCTGGAGAAGGCGAGGACAGGCCCCGAAGCCTCCGGACGAAGACAAGAGCAGCCAACATGGACGGAAGAGCTGCTCTGGATAATCCTGAAAACCGCCTCGGAGGGAGGGCAGGGAGGGCGTTATTACCAGTCTCCTCTTGCAGATAAGGAAAGGAAGGCTCAGAGAGGTCAAGAATCTGTTCGAGGTCACACAGTAAGTGAAGACGGGGTGGAGCTTGACTTCCTCTGAGGATGCTGCCCGGCAGAGTGTGCCCGGAGACCTGGATTCTGATACGCTGCTGTTCTGAACTCCTCGGGCTGGTCACTCTTAAACCTTAAGCTCCCCGCACGTCAAATACCACGAGTGAACTTGGCCCCTAGGCCCATCTCCCTCCAAGTGTGGGACACACACACACAGACTGGTGAGTACAGACCAGACCTTTCGAAACAGAATGTACCCATGAGTCACCTGGAGACCTTGTTACAATGCAGGTTCTGACTCAGCAGGTCTGGGACGGGACCTAGGAATCTGCATGTCTGATGAACTGCCTGGCCATGCTGATGTTGACCCCACTTTGAGAAGCAGGACTCAGAGGGTAATCACCGTGCAAATGGCAGTGAGCCACAGGGTGAAAAATGGCTACTTCGAACTGTCAGTCAGAGCTGGACTTCACCTCTCATCTTTGCTCCACCCCCTTTCCAACGGGGAGCAGATTGAAGCCCCACCTACACACTGAAGATTTCCTAACTATGTGTTGTTTTCATGTTTATTTTTATGGTTACCAGCTATTGATTTTACATTCATAGTCATGATATAAAGTCTTTTTAGATTTTATTTAAGCTAACTTCATTTAAAGAAAAACGTTAAGTAACCATAATCACGACAAATACTTTAAAAGCACTGAGTATATGCCGGCTGCCCTTCTAAACATAACACAACTTTCATCCTTGTAAGTCTAGAAAGTGAGGACCTTTTAGAGAGGAGCAAATGGAAACCTAACTCCGATCAGACTTCACCGGATCAGAGAGATCAAGTCACTTGCCCAAGGTCACCCAGCCAACAGGTGGCAGAGCCAGGCTTCGAATCAGGGCAGCCCGACTTCAGGCTCGACCATGTTATTCCACCTATAATGAGCACAGCCGGCCCTCTGACATGGCGAAAACTGTGACCTGCCCCTGAGCGTGGTCAAAGGGAGGCAAACACTTGTTTCCAGCTGCAGGAATGGCGTCCAGACGCCCCTCCCTGACACCTGCAGCGCTCAGCACAAGGCCTCATCAGCACAAAGCCGAAGCATGTCCCGGAATAAATTTCCCTGGCCCGACGTGCTGGGCACCGGAGAAGCCTGGGGTCTGACAAGTTGTACCCCTGGCCACGGGGCAGGCGCCCGCAAGTAAGTACATGCGGACACCTATGGGGGTGATGAGATTCTAGACAACTCCGCTCGCCTGGAGCCCACTTCTGAGCAGGGCAGACGGTGAGGGGCCTGCGGCTGACAGCAGGGCGACTGCACTTAGCAACAAAGGCAGGGCCCGGGCACAAGAGAGCTACACGCTTAATGGCTGGCTAAATTTTCATTCTTTTCTCCTCAATCATTAGGGTCTGGGTTCTCGGAGCAGTAATTGGGCTTCCTGAGGTCACAGCCGGATGAAGGGACCAGGGAACAGCAGCAAATGCCTCCAAAGAGCATCTGCACTCAGCATCTGACTCCGTCAGACCCCAGCGCCTGGCCACCAGCCCGCACGCCTCGCCCACCGCCTGGACTTGGTCCATGCCGTTCCCCCAGTCTGGAACACCCTTCCCTCTCCCCTCTGCCCCCACAAACCCTCCAGCCAGCCAGCTCGCCCCACCTCCCCCAGGAAGGGTGCCCTAACCACCTCGCCTCCAGGGCACCTGCCTTCGTGCCTGTCCCAGATCATCTTCTCCCAACTGGTAACTATCTGCAGTCTTGCCTCTGGGACCCGTGAGCAGTGAACTTGACAGGAGAAGTGTGCATCCTTCTGCCGACGACCCCTCGGGCCTGGCACTGAGCTGGGCAAACGCTGCCGGACTCAACTTTCCCCATCACCATCAAGAAGCTTTGTCCTGGGATTCTCCTTTGTAAAATGGGGGCACAGAGGTCCTTTTGGGGAATGAAGAAAACAATGAGCTAATACCTGTCTAAGGTTTGTTCACAACAAGAACCAAGCCCTCTGCGGCCAAGATATGAAGGTTCCAACTAAAACAGTCTTCCTGTTACCTGAAACCAGCTTTCTAACCTTGGAATCCACCTTGACAATGACTGCAGCTGTTCCTTTATTGAGGAATCCCTTTCCCTGGCTTTGCACCCTGCCCCCACCCTTCCATCCCCATCACCTGAATACCCCTAAGCATTCGAGACCCTTCAGGACGCCCCACGGCACAGGAGTGGAATCCACCCCTCTGCAGTTCCGGCTGAGGGGTCTGGGTCCGGCCTGGCCTCCCTATCCGGAAGTCCCTCACACAGCTCATGGGAGTTCCCACCCCCAGGCCAAGAGAGCAAACTCCCTTTACTTTCCCACGTCTGTATTTTTGCTGGTGCTACTCCCTTAGCCTCGGAAACCTTCTCTTTCATCAACACCATATCACAACGCCTTGTAACGGCTGCCTTTCCGTGAAGGCTTTGCTCTTGTCTTCTAGTGATGTCACTGCTCCGGCCCTCAAGCCCCCTTCGTGTGTCTGCGGCCTCTGTCAGGGTGTCCATGCTCCTGGGCAGAGAGCTCCCCGAGGGCAGGGATCAGGTCCCACTGAGGTGCGGGGCGTGTTACAGGGGGCGTGGGAGGCCCACAGACTCAAGTGCAAAGTCCCGCACAAGATCTACTGGCTGTGAAAATCCAGGCAAAGCAGGGGTGCTCCCAGAGCCTCAGTTTCCCCTTCTATGAGTGATGTGAAAACAGCTATTGAGAAAATCATATGCAGACATTCACTTGACAGAGGTCTCCTGGGTATGTGCTCTGTGCTCACACCATCCGGGCTGACGGTGGCGAGGACAGAGTCCCTGACCACAAGGAGCTTACACTCTAGGGCAGGGAAAATGGTAGTTAATACAGACAAATACCTGAGCGAATGTCGAGCAGCATTACTGCTCTCGAGAAAATGAAACGGTGTGATGGCAGACCGGGTGACTGGGGCAGAGGCAGGGGCCGTCCTTACTAGGGTGGTCAGGGAGGGCTTCTCGGAGGAAGCGGCACTTAGCGGAGACAAGACTAGGAAGGAGCAGGGCATGCAAAAATCTAGGTAAAGGACAGCCCAGGAAGAAACACAAGCGTGCACACCACGCACGCGCACACACACACACACACACACACACACACACACACACACACACAAAGTGCAATGGGACGCCTGCCAGAGCTTAGTAATTAGCTCCCTCCTCCTTCCCCCACCTTCCCATCCTCTGCAGAGCGTTCCAGAGCCCGACACAGCACACAGTGAACAAAGGCCCGCTGAAATGAACTTGACAGAATAAGGAAGGCTAGGGATAAATTGGTGCATGACAAAAATCGGCGCCTTAGCAAAACAGTCGACTAAGATGAGTCAGGTACCAATGACAAGTCTATTGAATCCAACCTCGTCTTCGGAGAGAATGACCTTCTGGCGCCCTGGCCTCTTGGGAGGGACTGCATCGCCCAGCGCGCAGAGGAGGGCGGAGATCACTGGTTCCAGTCGCTCCCCACGCTCCCGGGGTGCACTCTGCCCCCATCCGCCTCGGCAGCCCCAGCCACGGAGGCGTTTCTGGAAATACCTGATTATTTAGTCAACTCCTCCGTCTTGCTAAAGCACCTTCCCAAGGCGAACGCCTGCCCCCTTGAGCAACCCCAGCGTCTGATGCTACGACACCCTCTACTGGGTTCTCTCTCCGGGGCAGAGTGTTTTCAGTCTTCCGCCAACACGTATCTTGTGAGGCCGGGTAATCATCCAAGTGAGGTCAGGATTTCTGTTCACCTCCAAACAACGCGGCTTCAGGGGCCAGCGACGCTGGGCCGGCCGGGTGTCCAGGGGCTACGCCAGAGGGAGACGTGGAGGCTGGTCTGGGGGCTGTCGGGGTCCCCACAATTAGCAGGGTGGGGGCTGCGACAGCGCTGCTCCCAGGCAGTAACCCTTCCACGGAATTCTCCACTTCCGACTGGCTGCGCTAACGTCGCCAGTCCCCTTGCCGTGCACTTCTTCAAGGACCCTTGGGGACCCCAACTCATCAGAATCCTTTTAGGTGCCCCAATCGGCCCAGACTTCCCTGTTTCTGCCATGGCACGACCAGGCTTCAAGCGGCATACCCCCCCCCCCGTCAG